>CM060950.1:209545016-209552516 GCA_030765055.1 Mantis religiosa
CCCATCACCGACAAGTCCGACCCTGAGAAGACCGAATTGAAATGAAAGTGAAGTGAAACTGAGGGACGAGATTTCGCGAAAAGGGAAGTATCCAACCCAGCTTTCGCCTAGTGACCATAAATTTGTCTTATTTTGTTACACGTCGCCAAAACA
Organism: Mantis religiosa; assembly: GCA_030765055.1. Lineage (NCBI taxonomy): Eukaryota > Metazoa > Arthropoda > Insecta > Mantodea > Mantidae > Mantis > Mantis religiosa. The sequence continues at coordinate 209,545,170 of CM060950.1, forward strand.
AATGTGGTACTGATTCATTCATTAGCTTGAATCTGTTAGATATTTCAACTAGTTGTTCAACGTGTTTTTGCTTAAATGGAAAAAGTGCTGTATCATTTAGAAGTTCACATTTTGCTTTTGGATGGCAAAATTGGCGAGGAGATAAAGTGTTGTTGGAGATATTGGTGCACCACCGTTGAACGTGGTCGAACTTCCATTTTGATTAGGAACACCTGATTTGACTCCCTGTGATTTCTTCTTGTTAGCAAACATAAAGAGTGTTACCAAACATAAGTTTCCTATGGGAACAAAATATAGGTGAAATGAAGGAAACATCGCTGAGACAGAGGTGTATTTTTCAGATTTTGCTCATTATTTAGAGATTTAACATGCGAGGACTGCTGCGAGAAATGTATAGACCCATAAAGGGACTTTGCTGAGAAATAAATAATTTGTGTTTTAAAAATTTGGCGTCTTTATCCCTAACACGGGTACTTCGTATGAACATTTAACACATAAAAATCACCTGGAAGATATAAGAAGTTATTCAGAACTCTGCTTTGGAATTTAGTCGCTAGATAATAAGAAGATGCTTTAATTGATGAGTTAATCATTTCTTCTCACTAGCCGTATATGGGCTAAGGTTTTGGAAAGATAGAGTCAAAGGGAGAAACTTAATGCCATGGCCGGGATTTGAACCACGGTTCTCCTGATTTCCATCCAGTCGCTCTTACCCATTGAGCTACCATGGCTACCATTAAATTCTCCAATTCTCTGATATATATACCCGGTAAACCACTAGGGGCTCTCGTATTCCAGATACACCGTTTGTAACTATGATGAAGCCTGGGATTCAAGTAATTGCAATAGTAAGTCGCCACAATCGGTGTATCTCGAATACGAGAGCCCCTAGTGGTTTACCGGAAATATATATAATTTCTCTCTCTCTCTCTCTCTCTCTCTCTATAGAGAGACAGAGAGAGAGAGAGAGAGAGAGAGAGAGAGAGAGAGAGAGAGAGAGAGAGTCAATTGGAGAATTTAATGTCAGAACAGCACGTTAGCCAGGTAGCCCAATGGAAAAGAGTGACTGGACGAAACCAGGAGATCCGTGGTTCAAATCCCGGTCATGGCATTGGATTTTTCAGGTTGACTCTATCTTTCCAAAAGAAGATACTTACATAAATTACGTGAAATAACCCGAAATGGCTTTAGTGGGTACTTCTAACGCAATAATTAAGTAATGTCCTTGCGTGAAGGCTATGTTGACCTTTGGCTCACGCACTTTTGTGGGCGTTCAGTTGCGTATAGTACCGTTGTTTCTGACAGTTACACGGTCAGTAGCAGAAGTAGGCCGGTTTGGAGCGCTACCTCCAATTGACGAGCTTCGTAAACGATAGGTTACTAGGCAACGCAAGCGTAGCGACACCAGAAGTTATGAAATGTCGATGTAGATGAACTCCAGAACTTAATTAATGGTCTGGCTCTTTCTCAACTTGTGACTTTTTTCAGAGAGGGTTTTGCGTGCAAATGAAATATACTGGCAGTGCGTTGTATGTTATTTAATAGAGAATTATGTGTCATACGAAGTAGAGTTTTGCTTTTTGTATGATTATATGCTACTTATATGTTTCTCATCAACATCATCATCATCATCATCATCGCCATCACCATCTCCATTGCGAACCCAATATTCGCAATTTTTTCATCTTGCTGCACATACATAATGGAAACACCTCCCTTAGTCCAAGGTCGGCGGGGTTTCGCTTTGGGAAGCTTCTTAGGTAGGATGCTGTTGACATGCCTAGCATGTTTCCTGAGGTGAGAGGGTGTACGCGTGAAACATTCTACTTAGATCTTGGGATGACGATATACCGGAAGCCTGTGAAGCCTATGTCTAGCATCCGCAGTTGATTTTATTGACTTTTTGTGAGGTTACAAAGACTGGATTTTAATTTACACTGATGGCTCTAATATCTCCAAAGGTGTGGGATGTGCCTACGTTTATTTAATCGAACCGCATAATTCGATTTTCATAGTAGCACACCCAATTTTAATGCAAAGCTCTATCACATATTCCACCCCCAAAAAAGTGTTAACCTTTTTCTGTTCTTCAAAGAAATGCCATATTTGCACACGGTAATATAAATATCAACTGCAACGGCATCTGACTTGTTTACAAACAAGAACTGAAGTATATAATATGTTTCCTTTCTTTTCGAATTGGTATGAAATTAACATACACTTTTAAATAAACACAAATGAACCACGAACATAAATAAGCTTAATATCAAGAGAACCTTCCGCTTCTGTTACCGCTCTCATTCTTGAGGATTTTATTTTGAGAAAGAAGACTATTCATTGATTTTTTAAACATGAACACATTATAAATGAAGGTATGCTTTTCATTTAAGTACATGCTTTTGTGTTACTGGGGTACTAAACATCAACTTTAATTGTAAAATAAATTATGCAGGATGCGAACTGAGACAGTTTTGATCACCAGACCCTCATGTTACCTCTTCAGTTTCAGGAACCTTTCTGGTTCATGGTTTCTTCGGTTTTTTTTTCTTTTTTTCAGGAGGCTAGAGGAAGGAAGGTTCATTACATCTCCGGAATTCCTTCTCCCCCATTTCATCTCACTCCTCTATTCAATTCTGTCTTCAGCCGCTTGGTTCTTTCAGAGCTAACCCACGGCGACAGGTGTGTTGGGCCCTGCATGTCATATAAAAAGGATGATCCCTGTAAAACGTCCGCGACCTCGAGGTTCGGTCTCCGGCTTCCAAACTTCCCAGGGATATGTGCCCATCTCCAGCAGGGAGAGTGCTGGTTATACTAGACCCAACATGGAAGCTATAACCTAAAACGGTTAGGGACCCTGCAAACTGCTCTCGACGCTCCTGGACCGGTAGCCCTCTGACTCCTCTCCCCTCACTCCTCCCTTTTAAGGTGACTTCTTGTTGGTCACAGGTACAAAAGGCCAAATAGTCTTGCCGCTCAGTTTCACAGCACATAGACGTAAAGATATGCATTCTTCTATTTATTGTTTCTTTTGAAAATTGACGTAATATGCAATTACTTCAACAAATGATTTCCGATATCTTCTGAGTCAAATTTCCTTTTTCTCTCTCCCCTCCTTCCCCCTTCCTTTCTCTGGCATTGCTATTTGGTTTTAAGGTGTATGCTACTCAGTTACGTTTGAATTAGTCACGTTTACTCTCAGGTTTCACATTTTTCAGAGATACTGCTATTTAACAGAAGAAGGATATCTTTAGATTAGCCACATTACATTTAAATGACTGTTATAGGACAGTTTCCTCCTTAATATGGTCAGCATTTATTTGATATATAGGCACTACATCAAAGATATGCTTGTAAACATACGACTACGTCCCTTGCTGTAAACCTATTTTAGTCATATTGTCGTAAGTATTTGAATTAACGTTAATTACGAACTGGGGACAACGTAACTAGATGGTGTTAAGAGTCAATTCGAATGACATGAGAGGCTTCGGTACACCAAAAGATCGTTTTATTATGTGGCATCTAAATTACAATTTTAAAACAGCAAAAATTACTTTCATTTAACACTTCTAATAAGCTTTATATGCAATTACAATAAACAAAAACACATTTACCTTTTAAGTTGGATGCAGAAGAGATGTGGTTGCACTATATCTCACTATGCGTTTATTCCCTAACAAGATTCACCAAGAAAGACAAAAACAAGCGCCACGATATGTTAGCCTCGTGCACAAAGCACGAATCTATCCTCATTCTGGATCCGCTAGCCATACCAACATCTACATAATAAATAATGCCACAAAGAATAGACAAGAGAGTATAGCTTCACCACAATATTTTATGGCTCATTTTCCCTAAGATTTCCATATTGTGACCTTGTGGGTTCGTAGAAAAGTCCGAGTTGTAGGTATTCCAAATGTTCTTAATTACCGTAGAAATACACTGTTCAATTCTCACGTAACAACATCATGTCCCATACACACAGTCTACCAATGTCGTGGACAGTAACAAACAGCGTTCTGATTACATCAGCTCTCGTTACAACAACACTCTACAGCTGTTTACTGCTTACGACAGACTCTTGGCGAGTCGTCGTCTTCTTAAATACATCATTGATAAATTCCAGACTGTTCCAAAACAATAAAGAAACCGAATATTCTACCACCTTCCAGAAGCGCAATTTAATCTATGCCAGCAATTCCTTTATCTCAGCTATTTTTATTTGTATACACAAGCCGCGCTATCGTAAATAACGGCTTCGCGACAATATGCTTTTCATCATCATTCAAACACTGTTAAAGATGTTCGCTTGTGATGTTGCACGATAATGATATTATTTGTATAAATAAGATGAAATACCATTCTCTGCTTTATTATAAGTTCCTAACTTTTAAAAACTGATTTTTCTAATGTACGTTGTTGCATTGTTCACTGCAAAAGAAGTCTAGTTTCAAAAGAACAGAAAATAAAAGGTTGGAAAAAGAATATGTTGTTTGAAAACTTTAAATATCCGTGTATGAAGAGAAATAAGCCTGAAAATTTAAAAATTAGTACCTATTCGTAGTCACTGAACTACAGATATTTGAAATATAGGTATATGTATAACGCAATCAGACAAGAACGAACCTAGGACCTCCAACGTGAGAAGCCTCCCCCTGGAACTAGACTGCAAAAGGCAGTCACTGAGCTCTCTATCGGAGAAGTTCTGCATGCGTTAGGACGAACAGCATTATGAGTTTATCCAAAAGTTCTGGCTATATCGTCTTTAAGTGAAAGGTTTGCATTTGTACTACTGGTGGTGGTTGTGGTGATGATGTTGACGTTGATGCAGATAGTGACGATGATAAATGTAATGACGGTGGTGATGATGATAATAGTAACGATGATGTTGATAGTGATAGTGATGATCTGGAAATGACAAAAATGATCGGGTGGTGAGTTATTGATAATGGTGTTAATGGTGTAATGGTGGAGATGGTAATGATAAAAGATGATAATAGTTCTGGCGATGATGTTGATAGTGACAACGATAATTAGTGAAAAGTGGAGTTAAAGGGACTGTCGGCAGCTAACTCATTTGGATCCGAAGATGATAATGATGATGGTAGTGGCGTTGGTGATGATGATAAAGACGACGATGATGGTGCTGATGATGGTCTGTGGCCCGCATTCGTGAGGCCCGGGTTCGATTCCCGAGGCTGACCTACCTGACCCATTGGGTTTTTCGGGGGATTTCCCGGGTCGCTAGGCGAATGCTGGGTAGTTTAATCACATCCCCAGAATTTCCTGTCCCTCCATTTCATCTCCATTATCATTTCACATCATCTCTCATTTGGTGGTCTCTTTCATGGTAGAAGTGTCGGCGGGTATCTCGGCGGTGCATGGCAGGATGATATGCTCTGAAAAACAACTTCCTCCTCCGGTAGGTCGGTTGCTGGTCTCCGTTCGTCTGCTGGGACCATTTCGGAACCGCCAGCCAGGGACCTATGGGGCTCGAATCGCCTGCGTGGGACCTTTGGAACTCGGCTGCTGGGCTCGTTACCGTTCCACAGTAAGGGAGCGTGTTCGTTGTCCTGGCTTGTCGGGGGAGGTCTGTATATAAATAAACTGTAAGGACCCTTCCCTCTGTACTGTCGTGGCTCCTTGGGTCGGCCACCATCTGTCTCCTTGATCTCATCCTTCCAACAGGGGTTGCCCCAGTTGGGGGCATAGAACAATGGGCCCGACATGGTGGCCTACGTACCGAATCCCCTCCGTAGTGAAATCCTAATGGTGATGATGACGATAGCAAGATGATGATGGTAATGATGACGATGGAATGAAAGCTTCGCATGCAGAAATGTCAGTGCGAATCGATAGCTGAGTTGAGCAGAAGTTAACGAATTTGTGCTTTGAGTGTGAACCTTTCTTTCTCATCCTTTTTCTTTTCTCGCGATGGCTTCCAACGACTGTGATTTGAAATACAAAATAATTGCATTAACTCAGTTTGACGTATCCCAAAACTTGATAGAGTAGTAACTTACAGTTAGAAGTAATCCTTAGAGGTCATTGGTTTTGCACACAGTACCTGTAACCAAAAGAATATGATTAGTGTAATGCATATAGTACATACTAGGATAACTTTCCCATGTATTATTTAACATTTAAAACTTTACGCTCCATTCTCTATTAACTTAAAACGAAAGAAAAATACTGTCCCATATATTATTTACATTAGATTAGTTAGACTGCCTTGATCCCTATTCACGGAAAGCGGACCGGGTTCGATCCCACCCATGGGGTGCGTATTTTAGGTCCCGGGTATAGGACCGGTGCCCACTCAGTATCTTGAGGAAAGTGAGGAGCTTACGCTAGGCAAGCGGCCTTGGTCACGGAAACCAACATTCCGGCTGGGGGAAGCCGAGATGCTGACCACATCTCCTCCCCGTAGCGGTTAGATGTTTGCCCACCTCTGCCGGGCGTAAGTGTGTGTGCGGCCGGCAGTCAGGTTGGTAGGCCTTGGCCCTCTAAGGGCTGTCATGCCAGTGGTTAACTTTTAACTTTAGATTAGTTAGAGACGAATGAATAGTAAAATAAAATTCATATCAAACTTGTGGAACACGAAACCGTGAGATGACGTAAAAATTATTTAAAAATATAACCATTAAGTAAGAGGAAGAAGACTTTATATGGCAAGTTTAGTTACTCACATTTTCAGGATGGGTAGGAACTTTATCAGCAATACTGGATGAAGACTCCGTCCTGTGGCAGAATGCTAATGAGAAAAATTCCGAGAAAAGATCCAAAATTTCAAATTTTAAAATGGAAATAATTATAATTTCACTTAGTTTGTTGTATATAAGGGTAAAATCTTCTTTGTTGCTTGTGAAGTAGACATTATAGCTAACACTCCTGAGGAGGAACGAATGAAGTAAGGGAACGGCAGAAGGCTTACAGGGTTGCGGTGCAGGCCACAGAGACGCGCCGAAGTTCCTAACAAATGGTGAGAGTTCTTCGTCCAGCCGCCAACATTCCGGGTCCGGTATCGACCACACAACGCCGACAACAGCATTTACAATGTGTAAGCATCCGCGCCATCTGTTTGGCACAGCTATAAGTCTCGAGCTTGAGATTTGTAGTGGACAACACGGCGCTGGGGCGGGTTTTCTCCGGGACCTCCGGTTTCCCCCGCCATCTCATTCCACCGGTGCTCCATCTTCATCTCATGTATCATCAGTGTCACCGCCTGCGGTGCCGTATGTAGTAAAAGCGGGCGTTAAACACTACACATTTCACATTTCATTTCGAGCTTGAAAGTACACATGAAAGATGATAAGGAAATAGAATGAAGAGAAATGATGGAAAGGA
>CM060950.1:209557516-209560016 GCA_030765055.1 Mantis religiosa
ATTATTATTATTATTATTATTATTATTATTATTATTATTATTATTATTATTATTATTATTATTATTATTATTATTATTATTATTATTATTATTATTATTATTATTATTATTATTATTATTATTATTATTATTATTATTATTATTATTATTATTATTATTATTATTATTATTATTATTATTATTATTATTATTATTATTATTATTATTATTATTATTATTATTATTATTATTATTATTATTATTATTATTATTATTATTATTATTATTATTATTATTATTATTATTATTATTATTATTATTATTATTATTATTATTATTATTATTATTATTATTATTATTATTATTATTATTATTATTATTATTATTATTATTATTATTATTATTATTATTATTATTATTATTATTATTATTATTATTATTATTATTATTATTATTATTATTATTATTATTATTATTATTATTATTATTATTATTATTATTATTATTATTATTATTATTATTATTATTATTATTATTATTATTATTATTATTATTATTATTATTATTATTATTATTATTATTATTATTATTATTATTATTATTATTATTATTATTATTATTATTATTATTATTATTATTATTATTATTATTATTATTATTATTATTATTATTATTATTATTATTATTATTATTATTATTATTATTATTATTATTATTATTATTATTATTATTATTATTATTATTATTATTATTATTATTATTATTATTATTATTATTATTATTATTATTATTATTATTATTAACATTAAAACCATAAAACTGCAAACTTTGCCCCACAAATAAAATTGTTAAAAATCCAGATACTTGTGTGTAACACCAGTTATTTCTTCCTATGGCTCCGTATGGGGTTAAATTTTAATCGGGAAAGGAAATATGGAAATGAAATGTTCCTGGTTTGAGTTAAGGATACCACCCTGGTTGTGGATTTAAACCGCAGACCTACCGTTCACGAGTCTGTGCCTTAACGAAATCGGCTACCCGTGTCGATAAAATAAAATCAAAACCTCATAGAACAGTGAAGTTCATTATATATTCGTGGACTAATTGCTCGCAAATTTTTCAGACATTTCACATATAAACAATATCGTATTATCTTGGTTGATGCAATTTAAAAATACGACAGGGAGAGAGGGATGGAGAGACATAAATAAAATGAAAATTGGGAGACGTATGCAATGTAGAATCGTATGTTCAGCATTATCCAAGAATAGGATATATATACTTTCTCAGAATTCCTTCAATTAAAGTTGCTATTTCTATAGAAAACATTTTCTCAAATATAACTAACGATTTTGATTCAAATACTACAACGTTTGAATAGTTTGCGTGAATTAATGAAATGAATCTATAATTTGCACGACTATTCTGTAAAATAATTTCCACATTCATTACGTTTTGTTCAATCTCGTATCACCGTGTACAATCGTAAGAGGTAAAAGGGAACTGAGGTTGTTACAAATATAGAGTTATTATCAAATGCATCTTTCTGTTGCATTAGCAAATTAGAAAACAATTTTGTTTTTACATAATTATGCTTTTCTAGGTGAAACTGTCATCTGACATTTCTATATACTAAAGCATCTTATTAGATTGTTGTTAATTCGCTCTTTTTGCGTATTTATTAGTAAAAATAAACTGACAATATTGCACCGTTGTGGACTATTTTCAGTACGGTGCAAGGAACCACTTTGATATTGCCTAATTTAGAGATTATATCTAGTGAAACATTTTTATGATAAAAGCCTAATGCAATAACTAAAGAATAAGTCGCTTTAAGACGATGCCACGGACCACGTGTACTGTCTACCCACCACAAGAAGTTAAACGGGTTCTGAAGAGGGAGAGGGGCTTGAACTGTTTATCTGCTCTGGTAATGAATATATTTACTACGAACTGAGTGTATGAGAGTGCATATGAATCACCCATGCTACCATATCTAATGTTGGTTACAGTGATAGGCATTATGCATGGATGAGCTATGTGACAACACTGTATATTTTACATGAACCTAGCATCGTTATCATATCCGGAAGGGGAGCATAAACATCATGCACGCAACAAAAGTGATTACGTTACACATTCCTCTGCCTTGCTTTCTTGTGTTGAGTGGAGAGTACTCATATTTCGCTTAGACTATTGCGGACTTTGTCACGTTGTAATGTGAGATAGAACATCGTATGAGTCTGACACTTAAAATATTTTTATTAGTGTATAGAAAATATCTGACATGATGTACTCATATGCACTCTCGTAAAACTATTCTTACAAAACACTTATTTTCTAATTCGTATTTATCGAGGTCAACATTTGTAGAAATGGCCTTATTACATAATTCCTTGAAGGTACAATGAGAACAGAGGAACACAGTAGGATTTAAGCGATAGTCATATGTTTTAAAATCTGCTCGCTAAGCAAAGTCTCTTAGCATAACAGGAGGAGGAAAAGTTTTCATTTGAGGAAA
>CM060950.1:209565016-209600016 GCA_030765055.1 Mantis religiosa
TTATTTGAGACGAAGGGATTTCTTGCTGTAAATTTTAATTGTATTGCTTTAACTCTGGAACGTACAGGCTGTTATGTTTAACGACTGTAGAAATATAAGTTTTATGCTGTTAAATAATAACTTCGACTCAGCCCACTGAATTAACCATCACCGTAGAATTTGATGGTGATTAATTTGCAATTCTAAAATGTCACGCAAGTACGAGGGCTATCCAGAAAGTAGATTACGTTTTCGTCTGTTTCCGCTAGGGGCGGGGCTAGCGCGGCCATCTTGGGGTCAGAGCGTTGCGCAGCTCAGTCGGCATCTAGCCGTGCTAGTGAGAGGTTCGTGCTGTGCTCCGTTCAGATACTGTGACGGTTTGAAATGTCTGCGTTAATTGAAAATCCCGCGAGCTGCGAGGTGCGTGCAGTAATAAGGTTTCTGACTGCAAAAAACTGTAAACCGATAGAAATCTATCGGCAGCTTTGTGAAGTGTATGGGGACAACATTATCACTGAAGGTGGAGTGCGTCAGTGGGTCATCAGATTTAAAAATGGCCGAACCAATGTTCACGACGAAGATCGAAGTGGGAGACCCAGCATAGTGACTGCCGAACTTGTCGAAAAAGTCGATGCTAAAGTCCGTGAAAATCGAAGGTTCACAATAACGGAACTTTCTCTGAGTTTTCCACAAATTTCGCGAAGTTTGTTGCACGAAATCACCAGCGAAAAGCTTGGTTACCACAAGTTTTGTGCAAGATGGATTCCAAAAATCTTGACAGAGGACCACAAAATTCAGCGAATGGCTGCAGCGTTGAACTTTTTGGACGTTTACCATAAGGATGGTGACTCTTTACTCGATCGCATCGTTACTGGTGACGAAACATGGGTGAAACACGTGAACTGTGAAACGAAATTGCAATCAATGCAGTGGGGGCACACAAGTTCTCCCCAAAAACCCAAGAAATGCATGCAAACAATGTCGGCAAGGAAGATGATGGCGACTGTTTTTTGGGACAGAAAAGGTGTGATTTTGGTGGACTTCCTGGAAAGAGGCACTACAATAAACTCTCAAAGGTATTGCCAAACTCTCCAAAAACTCAGAAGAGCCATTCAAAACAAGCGCAGAGGAATGTTGAGCTCTAAGATCTTGTTGATTCACGACAACGCCCGGCCCCACACGGCAAATGTCACTCGTGAAGTTCTTGAATCTTTTAAGTGGGAGTTGTTTCCTCATCCGCCGTACAGTCCCGACCTGGCACCGAGCGACTTCCACCTATTCCCAGCAATGAAGAAGTGGCTGGCTATGCAGCGTTTTGATGACGACGCACAGCTGCAAGAAGAGGTAACGAAGTGGTTGAAGGCGCAGGCGGCCGAATTTTTCGACGAAGGAATTTCCAAGCTCGTACATCGCTACGATAAATGCCTTAATTTGAATGGTGACTATGTCGAAAAGTAGTATTTGAGTGTGGCTTTCATCTCTATATAATAAAATTTGTTTCCTCTACTTTGTTTACTTTTTATTCCAAAACGTAATCTACTTTCTGGATAGCCCTCGTACCATTAAGCTTTGAAGCAAACCACCTTGAGAGATCTCTCAGATAAGCATCTACATTTACTTCCTTGATGCCTGCAGAAACTAACATCAACTTAAAATCACAGAGGTGCCTTACTCAAATTTCTCTCGCGTAGTTGCGTCCATTCATTTCCTTGCGATATGAGTAACTAAAGACACATCGTGTTAGTCGAGATGAATCGATGTGATAGTTAATATGCCCTGACATGCCGCCAGGAACCAGTTATAATACTCCTCCATGAGCATGTCCGATGGGCGATTGCAAACTGCACTGAATCACTAAAGTAAATGCCCGCTGGTTGTAGTTTTTGCCTGTAAGCTGCACTGGAATATAAGGAGTTTTGGATACAGATTGCACTGAGGAAGTGTATTCAATGTCTTTGGACTAAAGCACTGCATTCCATTTTCAATTAGATTTTATTCCACAACCGTTCCATAAATATAAAATAGCAGTTTCATAGAAATGTCCATAAAATCATATGGCTACTAGACTTAGAAAATTAATAGCACGTGCTCTTGACAAAAAAAAAAAAAAAAATCATAGAATTGTTCATACATAATATACGAACACACGATTTAATTACGGTGGTTACGTTCAAAGTCCACCATGGTTGTTTATCACTAAAAATCTTACTTTTTACTGTGAAAGAAAGTACTTTAAATGGCTGCCTTAGTGAACGATAAATTGTATAGTGACCAGAACTCATTTCGAAATTCGCGCCTGAAGCGCACACTACTACTATATTTACAAGGGAACTATCACTATGCTCACATCTGTATTTGCTTGAGAATTTGATGGCATCATCTGTGCTTTATGTGGGGCTGTGTGCCAAAAATCAGGTGCGGGGTATAGCTGCCAGAACCCGAAAATGAGTCTAGAATATATAGGAACATATAGGCATAGTAAGGCAGGATTGTACACAAGGGACTGTTTACCCCTGTGGGCAGCTGTGTACACATGGCACACGTAAGGAGCGCCGGTACAGAGCTGACGAGAGATGTACAGCAGCTACTGGCAAGTGGTTACATGCGGCACCTTTCAGGCTTAAGTTTTTGGCGTTGCAGTTCTGATCCGCAGCAGATTTTTGGTACACAGGCTCCACATAGGTCAGAGATGATGCCATCAAACTCAAGCAAATAAAGGTATGAGCATAGTGATAGTTCCCTTGTCAGGCTTGAACTACAGTGTGTTGTCATTTTAAAATCACTCCATTTTGACATTGTTGGATTTACTCAAAAACACGAAATTCTTTCCATTTGTCAATCTCATTAAGCAGTAGCCAAATATCTTCTTTTACGACTTTAAAAGCTAAGTTATTAAAAGTACTTCAATATTTTGTTAAACAATTACTAAACAAGTACAATGCTTAACATTACTAATGCCATCCATTGCTGCCTTATCACGGCTGTGACAGTCATTGCAAATTCCTAACGTACCAAAATGTTCAAAGACGGACAAATAGCCTTAAGCTAGAGAAGAAGGTAGCAGCTGAAACGTTATGCCACTGCTATCTTCAGTATTGTTTGAGAATTAGCTGAAATTAGAAACCGACAATGAATGCTCGAAAAGGACGAGTTTGAATTTGTTATATTTAATATCAAAGCTGAATATATTTAAATAAAAATAAAACCAATAATGCAAAATCTGTGCGACACGTCAAAAGCAACAATGGTAGAGTCGCCACTGTACATTTGATATTCTGTTATTGAAAGCTTTTGTATTATAAAGTTGATCCATGCGTTTCTACATAAAAATGCATGTGAATGTTTTCACTCCAGTTAATTCTGTGGCTAATGATTTTTTCCTGCCCATTTGTCCAACTCAAGCCCATCACGTTTTCTCCAACTGACAAGGTAAGTGCAGGAGTCTGTCAAGAACTAACTGCTGGCTTCCCTCCTTTGTTTCTGAACCGGTACCTGAAGCTCTGAACAACATTCCCGCCATACACAGTTGTTATATTCTATTGAAAAAAAGGAATCTAAGGAAAATAATAAACGTTGAGGCAAACACAACTACACGACTCAACAGAAACTCTCATTAAACCTAAACCTCAATAAAAAAAAGAAAGATACGGCACAAACGGCAGGCAATTTATAAAGATATCCATTATATAAAATTACAAGTAAAGATGAGCACACAGTTACATCTATTATGGTGGATCGATTACTGCAGGAATTCTTCCTGAGTAAAGATTTCACCAATTTTTTCTCATATTATCCACAACAATTCTTGCTGAATTCATTAACCACTTCATGTTACTCAAATTGGTTATAACGTCTGCAGTATTACAATCAAAATACCTTCAATGAACGCTAGAAATAACTAACGAAAGAAAGCGAGCAAAGAACCTAAGCGTGAATGGAAGGAAAATAACGAGAAGAACAAAGAACGAAGATGAGAGTTCTTCTTTCCTGCCATTTCTCCTTCTCGGCATTCATTTCCTTCTCATCCGGTGTGGAACAGGGAAACTTTTCTCTTTTAATGAAAAGAAATCACAAGAGAATATCAGAAAAAAGGTATCCATTATTATTACCCGGGCTTCCAATATCATCGTCATCGTCATCGTCATCGTCATCGCCATCGTCATCGTCATCATCGTCATCATCATCATGATTATTATTATTGTTAATTATTATTATTATTATTATTATTATTATTATTATTATTATTATTATTATTATTATTATTATTATTATTATTATTATTATTATTATTATTATTATTATTATTATTATTATTATTATTATTATTATTATTATTATTATTATTATTATTATTATTATTATTATTATTATTATTATTATTATTATTATTATTATTATTATTATTATTATTATTATTATTATTATTATTATTATTATTATTATTATTATTATTATTATTATTATTATTATTATTATTATTATTATTATTATTATTATTATTATTATTATTATTATTATTATTATTATTATTATTATTATTATTATTATTATTATTATTATTATTATTATTATTATTATTATTATTATTATTATTATTATTATTATTATTATTATTATTATTATTATTATTATTATTATTATTATTATTATTATTATTATTATTATTATTATTATTATTATTATTATTATTATTATTATTATTATTATTATTATTATTATTATTATTATTATTATTATTATTATTATTATTATTATTATTATTATTATTATTATTATTATTATTATTATTATTATTATTATTATTATTATTATTATTATTATTATTATTATTATTATTATTATTATTATTATTATTATTATTATTATTATTATTATTATTATTATTATTATTATTATTATTATTATTATTATTATTATTATTATTATTATTATTATTATTATTATTATTATTATTATTATTATTATTATTATTATTATTATTATTATTATTATTATTATTAGTTATTTTTGTTGAATTATTCGTTAGCCCTGTGTAGGGCTCAGACCCATAGATGAAGGAAAATGAAACTTGAAGCCTTCAGCAATTTTAAGTTTTCTTTTTTCTTCAGATTGCTCATTAAACTTTCATGCAATGTACCAGAGTCAGTACAATTACGGAACTTTCTTCTTGTAGCAGGGAATATACCAAGAGTCAAATTTTATTGATAATGATTGAAAAATGTACCTAGCATTTGAATTTAGGGGGCAGTTCATGGTACACACCAATTAGAGATTTATGACGCCTATGCTGCACAAAGTGAAACAAACAATTTTAGGAAAGCTCATGAATATAAAGAATGACTGCTTCAGTAAGATGAAACTGCTAATATATAAATGATTTTGTCTATAAGCTATTATTCCATTTGCAGCTAAAATCCAAGGTGGAAGTAAACATCCGAATAAAAACTTTAAACCAATAGTATTTAACAAATACTAACACTTAACTTATTTTTTTTTTCAGCTTCATCGAATAATTTCGGGTGCGGATACTGTAGAGGTGTTCCTTCTAGGGTTGTAGCTGGATAGAATCTTGGATGATAAGTTATTCCTGTCCTTCCCCCGCCCTGTTTCATTTAGCATGGAGTGTTCCTGAGTACTTGAGTGATTAGTGGTAGTTGGTTTAACGCCCGTTCTTACTGCTACGGCACCATTGCGTCTCAACGCTAATTACATGCAGTGAAATGATATTCAGAACGACACATTCCAGGCCTAATTTAGGGTACCTTTTCAGCATATGGCAGTTATGAAAACTAAGGTAAACCTAGAAGGAAAACCTTAGGGAGGACGTTCCTGGCGGGATTCATCCCACTGACCTCACGAATGTGGGCCTAACATACATATTAGCGCGAAGTCATTATTCTTATGCCCGATTTCACCAACAAATGTTAAGACTTTACACGAGTTTAGCAATAGTTAAAACAAAAATTGCATTTCACCAACAAGTGTTAGCGTAACACTCGTGTTAAATCTCATGTTAAACTAACAAGCCGAATTTCTAATGTTAAGTCCTTAACAATTGTAAATAGTCAAGATAGCGAGCATAAGCTCAGCTGTTGATGTCGATTTGCTATATTTAAGACCGTCTAAATGGCATTCATAATAGAGTACGGCCTATGAGGAGAAATGATTTTGAGGAGCTATCAGAAGAAAATTGTTTCACGGAGGTATAGACTGTCGAAACATGTTGCTGTGAAGGTTACTGAGGAAGTACAAGAGAGGTTAGAACATGCATCGAAAGGAATATGGCGATCTCGCCTTTGCTTCAAGTATCAATAACCTTGCGATTTTATAATTCACTGAATTATGTGGATAATACATTGTTCACCTCCTGTCTTGAAACGTTTAAGGCACTTGTTCTCCGCACCCGGTTTTAAATTTACGTAATACTGATAAGTTGTTTGGTGCTTGTAGTAGTGACACATTCGTTTGAATTAAATTCTTTTCCAATATTTTCCCCGCGACATCTTTCTCTTTTACATTCACCACATCCGTCCTCTTATTTTCCACGATATCGTTACACTTCGTCACCATTTCAATTAACAATTCTTTCTCCGTCGATGAGAAATTTGTCTCACGGCTTTATTTATGATTTTGTTCATCCGCCATTTGTGCAGACGAAAATGAAAACAAAAGCGCATCGGAGTACGTTCAGAAAATCATCCATAGCCTTCTATATCTGTGATATTTACAAGTTTCTTGGCGTTAACACAGGCTTGTTAACATTTTAAGAAAACAGGTTGGTGAAATGCGAGAAATTTAACATTAGTTTCAGCTCTGTGACAATTGTTACGTTACATTTGTTAACGTCGATTTTAACATCAGTTGGTGAAATCGGGCATTAGTGCACAGGGCTGCAACAGTTGGATGGCCACAACGCATTTAGGATTCACGTTTTACATGGGTATATCAAAGGCGCATGCATTTAGGGTAAGATTGAATCCATTGTCCTTTTAAAGGAATATTCCAAACATGAGTTATTCAACATCATTGCTGTAATGCCAGGAAAGGCATTTCGTGCAAATATGTGTGGTTGGGAGCATTTAAGTAGTGCTAAGCGCTCGCTATTACTACATACAGCACCACAGGCGGTAGACACAGGTGAATGATAATACTTGGGTTAATTGGGAAAGAGCATCTGAGAAGGAAAAGTTCTAGGTCTAAGTGTAGGGTACTGCTTATCGCAAGACTTTGTTACCAGGTATTGGAATACTGTTTCCGCATATTGAACCCTATTTGCTGAATTTAAAATAACTCGTTATGGTAGCAAGGATAGAAGAATCACGCTTATATAAGTATTATGCTATACAACGAATATAGGTGCTGAATTGGTAGAGAGTGCACCACTTAACATTTTTATTGCTTTCCGTACCACTACCTAGACAGGAAGAGAAGGTATTGTAATCCCTACAAAAATCGATATTCAATTCTCACAGGACCCGCATGTTTTAAAATATATAAAAGAGATTTTTTTAGGGATAGGTTTATGTCCGTTTGTGTGTGTATGTGTGTGAACAAAATGTCCATTAAACATCATACTTGCTATTAGATTATCTTCTGAAGCTCAAATTAATCCTTACAAGGAAGAGTTTCCGAAATTTTTATTTTCTCAAAAAATTATTCCTAATATTTTGATTAAAACACCACATATTTTAGATGTTTAAAGGCAAATAAAGTTTATATCTTTAATTTTCTAGGAATAACCTGTGAAGCCCTGTTCATTTAGAAGGAATTTCGTGTTATTGATAAACCGTAACAAATATACAAAGAAGCACTCCTTTTAAAACGTACAATTTATTTCGAAGAAGCCGGCCCTAGTAGCCGTGGTCGCTGGAGCGTGTCTCTACCGTTCCGCCGCGTTGAGGGTCACAGGTTCGAATCCCGTCTTAGGCATGGGTGTTTATGTGTATAGTGTACATGTGTACAAAGCACAGAAAACAAACACTAATCAAACGGAAACAATAAAAAACAGTAAAAAAATATATACATATATCTATATATAGGTGTATATTTTTTAATTAAAAAGGCAATATTTTCGGCAATAGCCACTATCTAGATATTCTTTCTAATTGACTTGGATTTTTCAAAAATTTGGTTACATTTGTAAAGTGCTGTGGCTGTTCAGTTGTCTCTAAAGGTGTGGAAAGTTTAGCAAATTTCTAAGTCAACGTAAAGCGACCCCGTCCTTAAAGATTTACTCAATTCATTTTCCTCTATCCATCATGTCAATTATTACCCTGAAGTAGATGGAAATATAAACTTTCATAAATTCTTTGTTGAACCTATGTGCAACCAAACAATAGTAGATAAAGTTATATGAATGTAACAAATGAGGTTTTCATAATAGTCACTCTTATTTCCATTATACTAGAAGTAACATTGTATCGAAATACCGAAACAGGATTCTCTGATATACACGCTTGTATTTCAGAAGAGCTGTTTCAGGAAAGAACTTTATTGCAGACCAGAGTTTCCCAGTTGGTGAACGGGAAAGGCTGGTGTGAAAAGTTAACTTCTTCCCACATGCTGCCGGTGTTATATTACGATGCTGTACTATCTCATCTTATTATCTCTGCTGCTACCTCAGCTTCGTACATTATTCCAACACAATCCTACTGTTATTACGGATAATAAATCTGCAGCCGATCCCACAACTTTTTCCTTAAAACGAACGCTATATATATAAGCAACTTGCGATAAATCTGATATTTATAACCCAGGCACAGTATTTATGAATTGCAACAGATTATATCTCACTTTCTCATTGAAAAGTGAAAAGAGAGATAAAGCCGACAATGTGCATTGAGACCTGATTGATGTTTCTAATGATACCTATATATTACATGAAACTCGAGCCTTTTAAATCATTTACAATTTTTATGTATTGCTTACCTATAAGCATAGGTAACCCAAAAACCATAAGTTACTTACATAAAAAATTCATCATCTTCATAGAATGCGACACAATTTTCTAGAAAATTTACACATCTCAGACTACCCTTTTCATGGGAAATTTTTCAAAAATTGCGCTAATGACGATGAAAATATCATAAATGTTTAACATATTTGCATGTCAAATACAATTTACGTGCCCGATTTCACCAACAGATGTTAACACTTAACACTGGTTTAGCAAAAATTGCATTTCACCAACAAGTATTAGCGTAACACTCGTGTTAAATCTCTTGTTAAACTAACAGGCCAAATTTCTGATGTCAAGTCCTTAACAATTGTAAATAGTCAAGATGGCGAGCATGAACTCAGCTGTTGATGTCGATTTGCTATATTTAAGACCGTCTAAATGGCATTCGTAATAAAGTACGGCCTATCAGGAGAAATGATTTTGGGGAGCTATCCGAAGAAAACTTTTTACGGAGGTATAGACTGTCGAAACAAGTTGCTATGAAGGTTCCTGCGGAAGTACAAGAGAGGTTAGAACAAGCATCAAAAGGAATATGGCGATCTCACCTTTTATTCAAGTATTAATAACCTTGCGATTTTATAATTCACTGAATTATGTGAATAATACATTGTCCACCTCCCGTCTTGAAACGTTCAAGTCACTTGTTCTTCATGGCACCACGTTTTAAATTTAGGTAAT
Source organism: Mantis religiosa (assembly GCA_030765055.1). NCBI lineage: Eukaryota > Metazoa > Arthropoda > Insecta > Mantodea > Mantidae > Mantis > Mantis religiosa. The sequence goes on from CM060950.1 coordinate 209,574,633, forward strand.
AATGATAAGTTGTTTTGTGCTTGTAGTAGTGACACATGCATTTGATTTAAATTCGTTTCCAATACTTTCCCCGTGACATCTTTCTCTTTCACATTCAATGCATCCGTCCTCTTAAGTTTCCACGATATCATTACACTTCGTCACCAATTCAGTTAACAATTCTTTCTCCATCGATGAGAAATTTGTCTCACGGCTTTATTTACGATTTTATTCATCCGCCATTTTTCAGCTTGTGCAGACGAAAAGGAAAACAAAAGCACGTTGCAGTACGTTCAGAAAATAATACGACTCATCCATAACCTTCTATAGCTGTGATATTTACCAGTTTCTTGGAATTAACACAGGTTTCTTAACATTTTCAGAAAACAGGTTGGTGAAATGCAAGAAATTTTACATCCGTGTTACCGCTGTGACAATTGTTACATTACATTTGTTAACGTCGATTTTAACATCTGTTGGTGAACTCGGGCAACGATGTATCTTGAATTTTCTGTGAATAACTTAGAAGGTTGTCATTCCGGAAAGCTTTTTGTGCAGCTGGTAAACCTTAGGGTACAAGCAACATCTTACTGTGCAACAAATTTAGTTTCAATGATTTCATATGGCGAGTCGCTATTACTAGTGGTCATGCAAGAGATATGACATTTCAAAACCATCAAACACTGTATGCTTTTTATAAATCTGGCTATAGCTTTAGCTTATTCTGTTCTTCTTACACCTAATTAACCCGTGGCGTAACGGGAATGGGCCAAGACCTGCCAACGCGACTGCCGGCCTCACGCCCACATACGCAAGGTAGATCATCTAACCGATACAGGGTGGAGATGTGTTCAGCATCTCGGCAACCCCTGCCGTAAAGTTGGCTTTCGTAACCAGACTTGTTAAACCTACCATAAATTAAATTAAACACCGCGGCGCAACAGCCCTATGCCACACCGTAGTCTTCCTCCTGACGGCTGCGTCGACCTCTGCCCACAACAAGCATCATCAGTGAACTGTATAAAAAGGGGGAGACACGGTTCTTCCCGATCGGTGAGTATACCTAAAATGATTTATGTAAATACGTAATAAATAATTATACGATTTTTATTATTTCACCAGTGAATCGTTTGCTCATAAAAACGAAGTACTGCTTTAAATACTTATGTGGCTGTATAAAAGAATTTGCTGTTTTCTGCATAGTTTGTAAAAGAGAGGGTAGAGGGCGTCATGTGAATGCAACTCAACAAATATTCCTAATTTAGCAGAGTGTATTCTAGCTGTCTTGCTAGGGTAAAGTCTGTCTACCCAACGCAAGTGCACGGCGGCCGCTTTCTTTGACAAACCCTCATAATCGTTTTACAACATGGACCCTCCTCCTGACGGTCCTTTCTACAATGTTGCAACATTTTAACATCACCGTCTTGCACCTAATGAAACAGAACAACTGGAAGTTGGAAATTTGGCAACTGAGACTCCACGCGGAGTAGACATGCAACTGTCATTTTCAACAAATGGGGGCTGCTATTGGTCCCCAACGTCAGTGTTCCATTTCTGAAGTGTGGAGATAGATTTATGACGGTCATTAGTGGGCGGGGAGGTCCCGTCCTTTGAGGTCCCTTTGACTGGGAACTGCACCCACGTTGGCTAAACAGACTTTACCTTCTGTAAGTAAGGGTTAAACATCCGAGCGGTGATGTCTGTGGTCACATTCAGGAGAACGTGGCTTCGACTCCTCTGGCCAACCTTCCAGACCCATAGCATTTATCGGGGTTTTCCCGCATCGATGGGCGCAAGCCTGGAAGAATAATTACATCATCCGAATCTCCTGCCCCTCCATTTCACCTAGGTGGCGCCGTGGCTGAGTGGTTAGACCGCTTGACTCTCACCAAAGCGGCCCGTGTTCGATCCCAGGCAACTGCAAAGTGAGATTTATGCTGGACAACATGGCGCTGCGGGGGTTTTTCTCTGGGTTCTCTGGTTTCCCATGCCATCTATTCCACCTTCATCTCATGTATCAGCTGTGTCACTGCCTGCTGTATGAAGTAAAAGCGGGCGTTAAACACTACACATTTCATTTCATTTCTCCATTTCATATCTCCATTTCATCCCACTCGCCAGTTTACTTCAGCTTTAATCCTGGTTGGCTATTTCGAGACTCTTACTACAGACGGGAGTCTCTGTAAATCCTTGTCCTGCGGATTGGTGGAGGTATTCGGATCCCGGGACCCCAGGGGATAAATAAGTCTGCAGAAAGTAGTCAGTTGTACAATTCGCCACCAGGGAGTTTGAATCGGTAGGTGTTAGGGACCCCTGAACTCTCTCCAAAAGTTCATCCTTAGTGTCATTTCACCTCACTCCTACCTCCTGGAGGTATCTCGTGAGGGGCATAAGCACCAAAAGATGTTGTCTAAATCGAGTTGCTTAGTCCCCACGCCGAACCTTGTCACAGAGCCAAAGTTCAACACGGCCAAATTTATACTTACCGGGTTGGATGTGTGATTAAGGGTAACTTTTGAAGTTGTATGGTATTTTATAATTTTCGCCACCTCCTTTAGTTAAGGTGTACACATTTGCACTGACTGAGCAAATAATATAGTTTAAAATAAAATAACAGTAACTTTCAAGTGTCAGAGTAGGTACTATATAGTTGAAAATAAAATGGTCTTTTGGCTGGCCCCGTAGCTCAGTCGGTAGAACACCTGCCTACCGTGCTAGGGGTCCCGGGTTCGATTCCCGGGGGTGGGGATTTTTCTCCGACCAAGATAATTCCAACATCTCCAGAGTCTGGAAGTATGAATGAGAGTGTGAATGTGTGCGTGATGTAATGATTAAAAACCAAAGATAACGAGTTAACACCTTCGGTATGTTCTAAAGGAGAACGGCCGCCGATATGACCATAGTAGTTAAAGGCGGGGTATAAATGGAACAAAAAAGATGGTCTTTGGAAAGTGTAAGAAAACCTATTACAGTATTCTTCATTTAAATCCTAACGGGCGTACGGCATTTCTGCTTATAGAAAATGCTGGAAATGTCGTCTACCCTTAGCTAAACAAGCATTATTTCGGTAGAACACGTTCTGATTCCCATGATTAAGTCTTAATGTTTCCGATTTCATTTCTAATATTTTATTTTAGTTTATGCAATGTATGAAGATTTGTCTCGTGAACTTTGTCTTTCAGGTTACTCCACAAGTAAAAATCACTCACTGTTAAGATTGGGGGAGCGAGTGGGCCATACACTGCATTAACCACTCTATCTTCAAACACTTGGCCCGCCTCAGTAGCGTAGATGGTAGCGTGTCTTCCCCACGTTCAAGAGGTCCCGATTTCGAATCTCGGTCAGGGAAAGTTACATGGATAAGGTTTACCCGGGGTTTTCGCTTATCCTTAAAATGCTAATGTCGGGTAGCTCTAAGATAAGATTTTTCCCGGGGGTTTTCCTTATCCTTAAAAGGCGAATGTCGGGTAGCTCTAAGCTCTATAGACCCTGGACACATTTGAGCATCATTTCACCCAATTCATTCACCGTCCGATATGACTTAACGTTGAAGGACGCAAAATTACAACAACAAAAAACTTCAAACACTTCCCTAATTTGATCCATGAACTCCTCTGCTGTATGGACAGTAGCATACTGTTATTGAAACTACCTATATGATTTCTCTTCTTCTGTCAGTTCATGATAAAATGAGGTCAAAATGTCATCCCGGTACCTCTCTGTATTTACAGTCTGCTCGTAGAATATTGGAACGATTATGTGTAAAGCGCTAACATCATACCAAACTCTAACTTTTCGATCATAATGAGGAATTTCTTGAACGCTATGTGGATTTTCGAAAGCCCAGTACCGACTGTTATGAGTGTTGACGCGGTCACTGAGATGGAACCATGTCTCATCGAAAAAGAACAAAAGCTGTGAATAAATTTATCTGTCATTCACTGATGAACGAAATATTTTGCAATAATGCGTTTGCGATTCTGGCGAGTGCACAAGCCAGCCCTGCGTACAACGGGAGCTTGTAGTGGGGCAATCCAGCAAAGTCGCGGGAGAGGCGAAACAACGTGTGCTCCGTTAGGTTTCAAATGAAGAACCCTATATAAGCTTAGGTGAAGGATTGCGGAACAATGCACTTTGTATTGAGTTTCTAATATTTTTGTTCATATGTCCACTAAAATCGAACTCCTGAGTTCCGATATCTACTAAACGAACGCCACAATACAAACAACAACAAAACGCACCTATTTGTGATCGGCAAACCTTTGAACAACCGTGAAACCAATCCACTAGAGTACTTGAGGTAAACAAGAGAAATCGATCAAAGAGATACATGGTTCCAATCAACCGCCACTACTTCGTGCAAGAGCTCCCTTTCCCACACATCGGTTGAGAATTTCGATGAAGTCAGGTTTCACGTTTCCACGGTTGGTTGCCAAGGCAACCGCCTCTTATTCTGACTCAGACAGGCGATGATGCTCCGACAGGAAATAAAATGCTCCACGTTCATGAATCCGTTCGAGCCACGTGCTTCAAGCTATTGTTCCAGTATGCAAATTAGGTACAATTTGGCTGACCAGCAACGTCATTAATCTTCAACAATTCTGAAGAATGCCCATGGGATTAAGCCAGTGCTGACAGGAGCTGTAAGAAATAATCTATGAACACGTGACGAGGAGCTGAAAATTTGATAAATAAAACATGCAATACTTTTTGAGAAAGTACTCTTAACTTCCCAGGAGCAATGAATACAGTTTTACAGCACATTGGTAAGGCAATATGGTTGAATACACCCTTTGAACCTCGGGAGGAGACAGACGGCGACCGATTCACGAGCCCCAACATAGCAGAGGGCAGAATCCCTACCACTTATAAATTGAATCTCTCCAGTAGCGTCTATTTCAACCAGCAGCTTTCCCCACCTGAGCCGAACACACCCTCTACAGAGCTTGAAGCCGGGGACCACACATTCAGGGGACGAAATGAAATGGAATGTGTAGTGTTTAACGCCCGCTTTTACTATATACGGCACCGCAGGTGGTGGCACTGATGAGATGAAGATGGAGTACCGGTGAATAAGATGGCGGGGGAATCCGGATATCCCAGAGAAAACCCGCTCCAGCACCGTGTTTTCTACCGTAAATCTCACTTTGTGGTCACCTGGGAACGAACCCAGGCCGCCCTGGTGAGCCAGGGGACGAAGGCTTACAGAGCGTAAATTTTCCACCACGGAGCGCGCGGGACACTTGTCGACGCAGGTTAATCCTGAAACGACCGAGCAGATGAAGGGTGTAGTGAAATAAAAATGGAGGTGAAATTAAGGAAAAGGGAATTCCAAAGTTTTAATAAACCTTACCAGTGTTCGTTTAGTGATCTCCGAAGGAAGCTACAGACGCTACCGTCTGAGACATTCGCGCGGTTACCACACAAATATTTTTTTAATCTACTTGCTTCGACAGTGCATAAACTAGCTCCTTGGAGTTTAAATCCCTTTAAACTTGAACTCTCGAGTGCTTAGGATCTTTGCTATATATTTATTTCAGATTTTTAAAACGCTGGTTCTGTGTGTCTTTCCATAGACACTCGCATTACTTACGGACATCAATTATATAAGAAAACCAACAAGTGTGTCTTAGAAATTATATTTAAAATCCATAGCAGAACATATATATGTAAATAATACTTCCTGCACAGAACACATAAGTATCAGATAATTTTAATAATTGGTGTCACCCTTGTAAGAAAACATTTAAGTTTCACTGGTTAAATCCTCTTAGAATTTATTCCATTCTACTTAGGTTTCTAAATAAATAACAACTTGAGAAATTTACTGCAAGTGTAGCTTTAATTCCTCCATTATTAGAAGCTATAGGACAATATAAAATGTTTTTAGACTGTTCTCAGATAAGAGGTTTAGGGGAACCTTTAAGAACTTGAGAAGGAAAATGAACTGCTAAGTTGCAAGTAGATGAAAATAGTATGTGAAAAGAGGGAGAGTGAAGAAGATTGTAGAACTTAAGAATGTGAAAGATACAATCAAGAACATAATATCAAAGGTCTTAAGAACAAGAGGGCGGAGCCAATTTCTATAGAAACCGAAGTATCAATAACTTGGCACAAAGTAAGAAAGGAAGGGTTGAAGCGTGGAAGGGAGGAAGGGAATGACGGAGGAAGGGAAGGAGGGAGAAAGAAAGTAAGTGTAGTTTCTTACATCTTTGATAATTACATGTAAGCAATACAGATATTTCCGCTTAACAAAATTACAGGCTTTACAGATCATCAGCTGCATCAAATGGCCCCTTACCAGCACACGTAACTGAACTTCGGATTTACTCTACAGATTAATTAACAGAAAGTTTAGCACAGAGAGTTGCTTCAGCTATGGACAATCATGTCTCGCTTTAGATGTAACAGTTCCGAGATGGAATTTTCAGTTTGGAGAAAAGCTCATAATTAAATGAATTCATGTCCGGACTGAGGCGCTTTTCGTAACTTCTATCAAATTCCCCATAAACATAATGGTCTTACAGTTTTACGACGTAATAGTGCATCAGGCCTGCGCCGTGGCGTAATGGGCTAAGGCGTCATGCTTTGGTTCCCTGCCACGGAATGTTACCCGGGATCGATTCCGAACCTGGGGTTGCGGATTTTAAGTCCCGGGTATAGAACCCGGTACTTATATGAATACTCAGCATCGCGAGGAAAGTGAGGAGCTACGATAGGTAGCGAACCATAGTTGCGAAAGCCAGCTTTCCCACTGGGGGTGCCAAGATGCTCACCACATCTCGTCCCCGTATCGGAGGCCACGCCGTGGCTCAGTGGTTAGACCGCTTGGCTCTCACCAAGGCGGCCCGGGTTCGATCCCAGGCGACCGCAAAGTGAGATTTGTGGTGGACAACACGGCGTTGGGGCGGGTTTTCTCCGGGACCTCCGGTTTCCCGCGCCATCTCATTCCACCGGTGCTCCATCTTCATCTCATGTATCATCAGTGTCACCGCCTGCGGTGCCGTATGTAGTAAAAGCGGGCGTTAAACACTACACATTTCATTTCATTTCCCCGTATCGGTTGGATGATCGCGCACCTCTACCTTGCGTATGTGGGCGTGAGGCATGCAGTCGGTTTGGCAGGTTATAACCCACTAGGGCTCTTACGCCACGGGTTAGTTAGATTAATAGTACATCAGAGGTCAGTAGCTGTAGTCTGTTGGTGCAAGGAGTTATTGAGTGCAATTTTTTACGGGACTTCGAATAATAATGCGCAGTGACTGATGTGTCAAAAGGAACACAAGGAGCAGCATAAACGCCCTAATGACTATTTGCTGGAATTTTGACATGCCGGCAATGCTTTCAAGGTTTATCTTAAGTGACTTGATTGTTGGCCGCAGGGTCAAGGTCGGTTGTGTCATCGTAAGGATTATCAGAGGAAGAAGGGGAGTATTGGTTTGCGCTACTGCACGAACGGATCCGCGGTTTGCAGTAGCGTCATTCACAAGAAACCTTGTATTTTAGTTTATTATAAATAGTTTAGGTTCGAAATCATAATTCTCCTTGCAGCTGAAAATTGGTAGTCGTTTGTGCAGTAATTACGATACTAACCGTTCAGTAGTTTCTTTTTTCCGTGCGTTTTCCTTATCAAACAACTTTTAAGGATCTTACAAAGCACATCTCACAAATAGCTTTCTCTTTTGAATATTATCTATTAAAATCCGATGCTCCGATGCTATACATGCAAACTTATAACCATATCACTACAAATAATCCGTACATCGCTCTACAGAACAACTTCCTCTGTATGTAATGTCATTATTTCGTGCTTTTCATTAAGCAGAAAATCACTAAATATTTGAGAAACTGAATTAAACTTGCACAGAGTACAATACACATCTCCACAAAGAGGGAAGTCATTATTTCTGGGATTACCTCCATATTTCCCTTTATATGAAACCAGCAATCGTACAAAAATAATGAACAATCATAAATAACAAGCACTGTAGATGTCCAGTGTCATTATGGGAACTTTTGGTTAAGTCTGCCTATTGCTTTTTTAAATTTATTTACCCTTTACCATTTCCTGTATTCGATCAAAACTTCAACGGAAGTGTATTCTCTTAGCCTATGAATAAATGTCTTAGGAAAAGTCTATGTACATATGATGAAAGAGAGGGGGGGGGGGTAAGACGATGCATGAGAGAGACATTAATCACAATTCGTATAAATGAACATTTGTTTTCTAAATCAGGAAGCATTAAAACTTATAACACATGTTTTCTGTTCCTTTATTGTGCTAATTTCTCTCTTTCTTGGACACGGTTATAATCACCTCGGTCAATATATTCTAAAATAATGACAAGACAAAGAAAATTTGTATTTTGAACTTTCTAGAAAACACGATTCCTTTTTTGTGGAGGGGTGGTAAGATATGCAGACAGAGCAAACCAGCAAAAAAAAAGTAAATATATTAGAATATCAATTTTCCTTACTTAAAATTTCTGGTAGAAACATGATAAAAACACTTCTGTCGTAAGCAAAGATTAATCCAAATATTAACCAAATTATTTTGTATATTTGGTTAGCATTTATCGATTTATTGTTTAAACCACGGAGAAGGTGTTAACTTTGTAAACATGTATTACTTCATTACATTATCTATCGCGGATTTATCGTGAATAATATGAAATACACAGATAAACATGTAATATATAATGAAACCCGCATACTTTCACCTTCATGTTCATTAAACTAATACCGTCTAAAAAATTAAACGAGTTAAACCTTAAATTGTATTCTATTTAGTCATATAAGATCATCAACCGTAAGTCCATCCTTAGATATCCCAAATTGGGTATATTTAATCTTTTTCATCGCAGCTTCATAAATTACCAGATATTTGCAGGCATTTTTCTGACTGAAGGAAGGAATTTAGATCGGAAGTTTTAATTTATCTTATAAAAATTTAGATATTTTAAACTTGGAAGAGTAAAGTTCCATTTTAAAAAACATATAAAATTTTACTAATGAAAAATTGGCTCTATATTCTATGTTCCCTTTATACTCAGTGCATAGAATAATAGTTCTTTGTTTTAATAATGTAAATTTTAATATCAGCAAATTTTATATTAGAGAAAAATACTTTTTTCTCCTTATATTAAGAAGGATTTTAAACGCTAAGCACTTTTAAAATAATAAATACACATGAAGGGGAAATTTGAAACATAAATTATGAAGTTTCAAAGGATCTTCCTCTCCCTCCCTCCCTCCCTCCCTCCCTCCCTCCCTCCCTCCCTCTGCGTTATCTGTTTAGATTTTTATTCCAGTTATTTCTTGTTCGGAATTCTCACAGTATGTTTTTCTTGTAATCTTATAACATTACTCGCATTAATGTTGGTTGAGAAGCCTATAAGTTCCATGTTCCCAAGTGATACGTCTGTCCCACACACAAACAATATTACAGCAGCAATATGCTAAGGAATGAGGTCAGTGACATCTCTCACGCAACAGTAGAAGATGCAACAATGTTTCATAATTTCACTCGCTCAAACTGATAATCTTAATCTGTAGTCCATTTTATTTAACAATGCAACTAAGGTGTTCAGAGAACACTATCACATGATTTACTCCACGTGAGGAAAATATTCAGATGTCACTGTTTGACTAAAGTTACCTCACGCACCTCTGCCTCCGGAGTCTGTGGTCACAAAGAGAGTAACTTAGATTGTAGGTAGTGTGATTTTATACAGTAAGGACTTTGAAGCTGTGAAGTCAGTGATGGAGGACTTTGTGAACAATTGTTTCCACAATATGTCGAAAGGATGGTAAAAGCAAGAGTAACATGCATAAGATTTGCTGATGGTAGAGCTGGTAGCAAAGTAAAATAAAAATGGAATAATAATGAAAAATGGAAAAATAAGATTACTATAAGAAAAGAAAACAACATATACTTGCAAATTCAAGTTGAGATAGTGCAACAGGTTGACAAATTTAGAAACTTGGCGTCTGCCATAATAGTAGCAGTAACTATTTTATTTATTTAATTTATGTATCGCATATCCACTCATGTCTTTAAGATTGGCACATTGGTGTTGTTTACTGCATATGTAGGATTGTTATGTTCAATCTAGGTCTGTTTATTTCATCACACTGTATTAACTCAGGCAGTCGCATTTTTCAAAGTCTGCGGAGGGTAGGGAATGATTCTAGTTAAAGATAAGCTGCCCCATTTGAGTCAAGGAACGAACCCAGTATCTGTACATTTAGATCACTATAATGAGAGAGAGGTAGTCGCATTGACTGTAATAATGAGAATAAATAGACAACAGTAATGACAAAGTTTTAATACGAAAAGAAAAACCCATGCCATTTATGGGTCCTTGAAGAAAGAATTAAGAAATACTTTACTGAAATAGTTATATAATGCAGATACAAGGACGTTATACAACTTGAGGAAAAGCTACTTAAATCATTTGGAATGTCATAAAGAAGAATGTAGCTACGAAACCGACAAACTAAGTAAAGAAGCTACTCTAGAAAGAAAGGGCCAATTAAGAGCAATTCTTAACATTACAAGGAAGAGGGAAAGAATTTGGTTGAACAGTAGATGGAAATTAATGCCTTGTTAAGCGATTCGCAAAAGGAATAATGAATGTGGTACACTTTTGTGGCAGAAGAAGAAAACAGATGCCAGGACATCTTAACCCGCAAAACACGCAAATTTTGGGCACTTACGTTAATAAATAACGACGAGGCGAAAATAAAGAATTTTAAATGTCGTTTATAACTGCACGCACCCAAACATATGTAAAAGGTTCTTTCACCGCTAAATAAGCTTTATGGCATCTCCAAAACTTTGGAAGGTTTTAATGAAAGTATATAAGGAGGTTAGAGAAACAAAATATATTTGAAAAGACATTTGTGTTTGTTAAATACCAACGTCATGAGACTCCAATAATCACTGCTCTAAGGGGTAAATGGGGTAGACACAAAATAAAAGGATCATCTGGGTATTGTACATAAAGTATATATAATTAAATGAAATTTATAAAAACCTCATACGAAATTTAACAATCTAATTTTTCAGAATGAGTAAGACAGCTATTAATGTTGTATTTTCTTTTCTAGATTAATTTAAATCGTAAATTCTAGATAAATATCTTAGTTTTACGGAAATTCTGAATTAAACATTTGCACTTATATTTATTTGAAGCGACAAGTTTACATGCATAGGGAGAAGCATTAGTACTATTATTATTATTATTATTATTATTATTATTATTATTATTATTATTATTATTATTATTATTATTATTATTATTATTATTATTATTATTATTATTATTATTATTATTATTATTATTATTATTATTATTATTATTATTATTATTATTATTATTATTATTATTATTATTATTATTATTATTATTATTATTATTATTATTATTATTATTATTATTATTATTATTATTATTATTATTATTATTATTATTATTATTATTATTATTATTATTATTATTATTATTATTATTATTATTATTATTATTATTATTATTATTATTATTATTATTATTATTATTATTATTATTATTATTATTATTATTATTATTATTATTATTATTATTATTATTATTATTATTATTATTATTATTATTATTATTATTATTATTATTATTATTATTATTATTATTATTATTATTATTATTATTATTATTATTATTATTATTATTATTATTATTATTATTATTATTATTATTATTATTATTATTATTATTATTATTATTATTATTATTATTATTACTATTATTATTATTATTATTATTATTATTATTATTATTATTATTACTATTATTATTATTATTACTATTATTACTATTATTACTATTATTACTATTATTACTATTACTATTATTACTATTATTATTATTATTATTATTATTATTATTATTATTATTATTATTATTATTATTATTATTATTATTATTACTATTATTATTATTACTATTATTATTATTATTATTATTATTATTATTATTATTATTATTATTATTATTATTATTATTATTATTATTATTATTATTATTATTATTATTATTATTATTATTATTATTATTATTATTATTATTATTATTATTATTATTATTATTATTATTATTATTATTATTATTATTATTATTATTATTATTATTATTATTATTATTATTATTATTATTATTATTATTATTATTATTATTATTATTATTATTATTATTATTATTATTATTATTATTATTATTATTATTATTATTATTATTATTATTATTATTATTATTATTATTATTATTATTATTATTATTATTATTATTATTATTATTATTACATGAAAATTGTATCAAGTGATGAGTAGCAGGAATGGAACTAACAATATTAACATTTGTTTCAAATTTGTGTCTTCCACCGTAACAAAGAAAGGCAGATATACAAAGCCTTACGGGCTTCGATGAATAAATCAATGACGGAACTGATGCAAAACTTCAGATCTAACTTCTAAACGAATTATGAGACCAGTAAGCCTCGGGGGCAAGCAGGATGTGTAATTTTATTCCCTAGTTAAGAGAGTATAACAAATTGGAACTAGCAGGATGCATGTCTTAACAGATTTCTCGGTACATTTCTATTTCTATTCGTAATTGAGAACAATATAATGAAAAATATTACATCAATATTTGCTTCATTTGTGGACTTAAAATGTTACTTATTAAAATAGTATGCTTTCCAGGTTGGTTAGTACCTGGAAGTAAATGTGGCAAAAAAAAAAAAAACCATATGTGTTTATTTATTTATTATTTCTAAGGTTTCATTTGGCAATTTTATACCATTTTATTTTTTTAGAACATTTTTGCTTTCGATTTTCAGGTTAAATTTTGTGATTTTCTTGACAATCGCTAGATACGATGCAAATTTAGACTTACAAGATAGTACTTCTCCGTGCATAAAACAACTTATGTACTTAACTTTGTATCTTTATTTAATAATTTCGTTGCATTTACTTTAAGCATATAAAGAATTTTATATTACTGAAATTTTTGTATCCAGACAACGTTTCAAATATCAGAAAATTAATTATTGGACTGAGAAATAAGAATAACTATGTGTACCTTTTACTCGCTTTCTTGGAAAAGTTCACATTCCAATCTAAAGGTTTGTCTGGAAAGGATTGTTTGATGTTGGAGGGAGATGACTGTTGTAAGGGGAGTAGGTACAATTGCAGTTAAGGTAACTATAGTTAATAATTGCTAAACTAGTGATGATTTAGGTTTTTTGGTCTCACGTCTTTAGTTAATCTGTTTTGTATTCATTTGTTATTGCCATAGACGTGAAGACCTCTTCATTCAAAAGAGTTAATGCTACAGTTTTATGAAAACAATTTTATTAAATTTATTTTAGATTCTTCAAAAAAGAATATGAAAGAAATATATATGTTTTAATTAAGTTTTGAAAATGACTTAATCGTTATTCTTAAACCTACTTTTTCTATTTATAAGTAGTTACAACCACGTGAAAATTAATTTATAGCTTTCTTTATACTAATTTCAAAAAACTGAATACATATCAGTCTTTAGGTGATTATTTGTACTTATTGTGCCTTTGTTTTAAAATGTTAGTCATTTTAGAGGTAATTCTTCAGACATACATAGTTCATCACGTTCCCGTTTTCGTAATCACACTTTACTGCGTTGTGAGGTTTTATGGTGTTTTATCTTTATAGTATAGGTACACAATATCCTAGTTTTATAGCATTACAGCATCAACTCATGACTAATGCAATCATGACATTAAAACCAAAATGAGCGTGAAACAATAACACTCTTCCATTCTTTCAGCTGCTCTAATGGCCAGAACTGTTATTTATGATGTCACTGCATTCTGATAAAATTATCGACGTTTCCAAACTTTCCAACTTTTAAGGACGTAGGTATAAAACAGCCGTCTTTAGACTCACTAACATAAACGCAAGTTGCCAAACAGAACCATTAACGGGTTCTTGGCTGACAACATCATTTGGCAACTTGTGCAGGTGTATTCCAAGGACGAGACTTGACCGTTGACACAACAACTAATGATTTATCCCGATATTGCTACATCCATTTTACAAATTGGCCCGACAGCCCTTGGGCTTGATTAGCAACTTCGGAGAAAACATACCTATACAAATAGAAGCATGGACCTGTTAACATTTTTATATAATCCTTAGATGATAACAGTGCCAAGATTAAGACAAATACACTTCTACAGTAGAAAAAAAAAACTAATGTACAGCACCAACACTTTCTCTCTCAAACAAGGGGTGTTGGGTTTCCGTTTGGAGCGGGAGAAATTTTCTATAATTAGAATCATTCCTTACCCTCCATTGATTCTGCGGTATAAATTTGGTAGTGTATGTGTTTCCAATCAAAACCAGCATGAATCAATAGTTAAAAAGCTATAGTCAAGTCAATGCCCGCGATATGACCACAGAAATTAAAAGAGGTATAAAAATTTAATAATGATGATTATGATGATGATGATGATGATGATAATAATAATAATAATAATAATAATAATAATAATAATAATAATAATAATAATAATAATAATAATAATAATAATAATAATAATAATAATAATAATAATAATAATAATAATAATAATAATAATAATAATAATAATAATAATAATAATAATAATAATAATAATAATAATAATAATAATAATAATAATAATAATAATAATAATAATAATAATAATAATAATAATAATAATAATAATAATAATAATAATAATAATAATAATAATAATAATAATAATAATAATAATAATAATAATAATAATAATAATAATAATAATAATAATAATAATAATAATAATAATAATAATAATAATAATAATAATAATAATAATAATAATAATAATAACAATAATAAATATTCGTGCTAACATCACATTACTTCCTCCATCCTCTATGCTTTATTAGTCAGTATAGAAACTAGTAACAGTTATTTTTATAAAACTGTTTAAAAGCTACATGCTATAGATATACTGACCCTAAACCTCCATGCCCGCCTCGGTAGCGTAGATGGTAGCGTGTCTGCCTCACGTTCAAGAGGTCCCAAGTTCGAATCTCGGTTAGGGTGAGCTACCAGGATAAGGTTTTCCGGGATTTTCCCTTATCCTCAAAGAAGAATGTCGGGTAACTCTAAACACTGTGGATCCTGGGCTCATTTGAGCGTCATTTCACCTATTTCATTTATCGCCCGATATGACTTAACATATGAGGACGTAAGCAAAGAACTCTGTGCTGTTTCCATACAAACTTCAGAAACAAATGACTATCGAAGGGACTTTAAAAAGAATGTCAAAGTATTCCACAATTCAAACCATCAGAAACGGATCTCTCAGAAATGGTTTATATACAAATAGGATGTTTTTGTTTTAATTTACGTCCTCCAACGTTAAGTCATATCGGACGATGAATGGAATGGATGAAATGATGCTCAATGAGCCCATGGTCCATAGAGCTTAGTTACACGACATTCGTCTTTCAGGATAAGGGAAAACTAAGGAAAAAACCTTATCCATGTAACTCACCCTGACCGAAATTCGAACTCGGGACCTCTTGAACGTGAGGCAGACACGCTACCACCACGCTACTGAGGCGGGCAAAAATGATGTGTGAATGTATGTGTGTGTGTGTGTGTGTGTGTGTGTGTGTGTGTCTGTGTGTATGTGTGTGAGAGAGAGTGAGTGTGTGTGTGTTTGTGTTTGTGTGTGTGTGTGTGTGTGTGTGTGTGTGTGTGTGTGTGTCTGTGTGTGTCTGTGTGTATGTGTGTGAGAGAGAGTGAGTGTGTGTGTGTTTGTGTTTGTGTGTGTGTGTGTGTGTGTGTGTGTGTGTGTGTGTGTCTGTGTGTGTGTGTGTGTGTGTGTGTGTGTGTGTTTAGAGGGATCTAAAGTTTTGTTAAATATGTTCTCATTTGTCTCTTAATATTTACCAGTTGTACAAGATTATATAAACTTTCTTCCAAATGAAAAGCACTCCACTTTCCAACTTGCATAAAACTACTATATATATATGCAATTTATTTATCTTTTAAATAACTTTAATATATGACATTTCAAAAATCTTCCATATAAAATTAGTATGGGTTGGTGGGATTTTGTTAAACGTCTTCGTATCCCACCTTTGGAAGATACTGAACTTAAATATCAAGTTTGGTATGTAACTAACGTTTTTATTTTTATTTTTAACCACTGGGTTACAAAATGTGTATTTCCGGTGATATTTCGGTATAGGACTTTGGATGGAATGCAATAAGTAGTAAAGGAAGTAAAACAGACTTTCTCTAATCGTTATTCATATAACTCTTAAAGATAATATTTAAATAAAAAGTTATTCGTATATCCATCTTAAGGAACTTTGAGAAGGTATGTATTGTTGGAAGGGAAAATGCTTGCATTTAGTTTCAAGGAATTTCTTGAGGTTTTCTGGATTCGTTCCGAGCTCAGAGCTGCATGGATCTTTGATCTCAGGAGTGGTACACAACAGAATGCTCTGTTTTTCTCTTCCTCTATTCCTTGTTGCCTTCCCTTCTATGGAGTTTCACACACACACAGACACACACACGCACACACGCATACACACGCGCACACACACACAGACACACACTCATTGGCGCGCGCTTTTCCCTACGTAACAGAGCGGGATGTTTCAGGCGGTTTCGTCTGTGGCCCGCATTCGGGAGACACGGGTTTGACTGCCCGCCTTGGTAACGTAGATGGTAGCATGTCTGCCTCACGTTCAAGAGGCTCCGAGTTCGAATCTCGGTCAGGGTGAGTTACCGGGGTTTTCCCTTATCCTTATAGACGAATGTTGGGTAGCTCTAAGCTCCATGGACCCTGGACACATTTGAGCATCATTTCACCCATTTCATTCACCGTCCGATATGATTTAACGTTGGAGGACGTAAAATTATTAAAAAAAGGGGGGGTTTGACTCACGTGGCCGACCTACTTGATTCATGGGATTTTTCGGGGTTTTCCCGGTTAACTACATCCCCCGAATTTCCTGTCCCTCCATTACACCTCCATTGTCATTTAACGTCATCTCTTATCTGGTGGTGTCTTTCAGGACAGAAGTGTCGTCGGGAGTCTAGGCGGTGCATGGCAGGATGACATGCCCTGATTTAACACTTTTCCCTCCAGCGGGATGGACTCCAGTCTCCGAGCCAGCTTAGTGAGCCGATTCAGGAACGCGACTGTGGGATGCAGGTTCTGCCAGCCTTCAGGAATCTTCGTTGCTCTGGGAAGGCGGCCTCCGGTCTCCGAACCGGCCTCGTGACTGTTTCGGAGCCATGGTAGGTGGGATGATAATTGTCATGGACCACAGGGTAGTTTCTATCTAGTAAACTGTAGGGACTCCGCCCGCTTTACTGCAGTGACTCCTTGGGATCGATAGCCCTCTGTCTCCTCTCAACTCATCCTTCCTCCCGGGGTAGGTACAAAAGACCACTCTGGTTGAGGGGCCGAATCTCCTCCGAAAAAACCAATCCTTACATATCTTGTTAGTTTTACCTGACACGCATCTTATCCCCTGCATACCATGCTCTCTTCCTAAACACCACTGTCTCCGTCGACTTCCTGGCCAAGAGTGCCTCCTGCTTTTCCAGTTAACAATAAATAACGTTCCCTTTTGAGGTTAATGATCAACCCTTTTTACCTACCTTTATCAAGTCCAGTTATAACGTAAATAACCCTTACGGTACTTACAATATTTCTCTCTGACATTGTTGCCAAATTATGGCTGTACTGCTTCAAAATACAAGAAAAGTTTGCCTATAAGTAATCTAACATTATGCAATATGGATCTTTTGCATGTACTATGTGAAGTGTTTAAACTTCTGAAAACACCACTAGCCTCAGTCCTTTAGGATGAATAAGGTTTTTCAGTTACGAAATAATTACTTTTAAAATTCATTGTATGCGCGTTGCACTCACATACATTGTTTCTCCTTATAATTGTAGTTCCGATTACATCGTTTGTGTAGCGAAATATCTAATTGCTTAAAGAACAAAAATTGCATTAGATGTAGGTAATGAAAATAAGTTTAGTACAACCGATAGGTATCTTTAAACTTTTGCTATGTCATAAGTTGTCAACAAAGTCGCCTTTAAATACATGAATTTTAGCTTTGTTATGTCTGAAATTAATAAAACAGTGTTAAAATAATCACCTCCCAAGTTCCTAGCTGCACAAAGCAATATCCATGTTGTTAACAAATATTAAAGACCCGATGAAAGCACAATATACATACACATATGTCTTAAAAAATTTCCTGTCATAAAACTGGCAACGTGAAATTCGAAGGTATGTTGGGGCTGTTTTATTGCGCAGTCATTATCTCAAATGTATTTGCTACTGGCAAGTGGCCTTGCTAGCCGAACATACACATTCCACTGCCGCAAGTATGTGTTTGGTTGAAGGTCGGTAATCACTGTCTGGAATGGGGAAAGCACACGAGGAAGACAAACCGGCTACAAATACGGACACAGTGACTAACATGGCGCCTTGTCCAAGCCTCAAGTACGAATAAAGCACTCTTTTATTCAAAAGTACATACCGTTCCGATATTTTGACTCCTTGTTAACGATTACATAAAGCCATTTTGGTGACAAGCGAGTTATTTTTAAGGCAAGATATTCCGTATAAATTTTCAAAATAAAAACCACGCATCAATAATGTAAATATGCCCAAGTGTAGTATTTTAATACAACCATTAAGTGACCTGATTTTTGTAAAATTTATATTATTAAAATTAGAGTGATTGTTATGTAAACATTATTTAATAACATTGGATGTCAAAGTAGTGTAGGTACAGAGTCCTCATTTGAATGCATGACCGTGTTACTGGCAATCGTTTGCCCTGCATGGCGCTGTTTCTGAGCGATAGGGAATCATCTACAGTCTCTCACATCTCCGCATGCCGACTAATATATAGAAGGCCTTTGAATCTCTGTGGAAAGGCTAATAAGTGGTGAGATCATGCGTGTTTCGGTGTTATAGTGTACTTGTGCTGTAATAATGGCATGAGGTTCGTATATTTCAGCACACCGAAGCTTTAAGCATGTGAAAAGCTCTTGTAGAGAAGTGAGGTGGTGATTTATAGACAGATTTCCTGCTATTTTTGCTCCTTACAAAAATGGTTCCGTACCCTTACAAATATATTTAGAAAAAAATGGAATCTATTTCTGATAAGAAACCGAAATTAAATCACAGAGTCCTTGAAAAAGAAAACCTTGATGACATAGAAGGAAATTTATATGGATATCCAAAGCTCTGAGAAAGTGTGCCCAGAGGCAGTTAGCAATTTTGCAAATCTCGGTTTGGAATGTGACTAATATTTTAGAATTAAAACACTTTAAGATAACTTAATACAACAATTGCACTCACACGATGTGAATAGTGCAACTGGATATTGCATAATGTTAATGATCGCTCGTATTTAATTTTTATTGAGGCATTGCTTTATTTACATAGCCATGAAGAATTAATAACTTTAATGCAAATTTACTTAAACGTTGTGAGGTATAAAGAACACCATTTAGCAATATTTTCTATGACCAACGTGTATGGTTATTATACTTATAGAATGCATAGAAATTTCAGACTTGAATTTAAGTAACTATGAAGATCGTCTCACCGGCAAACAAAGCTTTTCTGGTGCCAAGAAAATTTCCGTTAGGCCGGCCACGAGTCTAAACGAAGGATGAAAAGTAAACCTAAAGCATAATTTTATGACACAAAACATAGCAGGAATAGACATATATGGCTATTGTCTATACCTGCTGTACACTTTATTGCAATGTTCTTCATTTGTATCAAATTCATGCCCCTCTGATCAGTTGAATTATGTCAAATATTTCTAAACTAAAAAAAAAAAAAAATAGTGGGATAAGGTCAGTCTCTCATAATTTTATTATATTTTTTAAGTGAATATAATCCCCGGCTATGTGTTGCTTCCAGCTGATGGAGAAAAAGCAATTCGTGACATGATCAGAATATGATCTCGTAAAATATCTGCATATAGTATATCTGTTCATAAATACATTTAAAGCAAAAGCATTAGCATTAGCTCACCAGCTAATGAAGTTTGTATAGACGGATTCGTGAACAGTAGGTACTTTTAATACATCTTTCTCCGTCTCTCTTGGTTTGAAGAAAAACAAAGCAAACCACTCCTAGATTTAATCGATTTCAAGGCCAGATTAGCCTCTGCAGCTTGACCACTGGGTGCAAAACCTCGCGATCCGTTATAAGAAGATTATAATGAAATGAAATGTGTAGTGTTTAACGCCCGCTTTTGCTACATACGGCACCGCAGGCGATAAGAAGATAATACATTCCTTAGCTTGATACGTAATTGGTTCCTACCAGTTTTCACTTCTTTTCCAAACCTTAAACAACTTGGGCCATGCGCACTCACAAGAACTAGATATTTCTGCAAATTGATGTTTAGTCATTAACTTCAAATGATAGAATATACTAATAATCTGAGCCCTTAATTTGTTTTAAAAAATAATGCTTTCCTACTTTCTTTATCATGTACCTGATATGGATAAAGGGTTTCGCATTCCACCCAAGATTTCTACACTGACATTACACCAGAAATAGGTGTTTTAAGACCACCTCAATCCCGGAAACTTTTAAATTCCGTGTAAATAAAATATTCTGTTTGTTAAAGACGCTGTCAACTGCCAGGATCACATCAGCATCACAGGTGCGCAGGAATTACGTTCCACAGGAGTTCTTTTACATGCCAGTAAACCTACTGCGAATTTTAGGCATACATGAAACCATCGTTCTGGGCCGGATTTGAGCCCGCGACCTACGCACTACTAGGCCAGCGCCTAACCAACTCAACCACCCGGACCATGCGCGCGCGTGTGTATGTGCAGCATAACTGAAAACGCAAACTCGGATAATAGATTATTCAATATCTTCCAAAGATGCGATAGGAACATTTTAAACATAAATCCCCACCCCACACTACCCTTGCCACGGATAATTTTCAAAACTTTTTATTTTTTATAAAATGGCTCAAACTATTTTGACAGCGTACCATATGTTTAACTTATTTGCATTCCAAATATAATGTACATCTTACATTTTCTGGGAATAGATATGAAGTCATCTTTATTCGGAAAAAATAATTGAATACCTAGTAAATCAGAAGGTACAGATGAAATGTACTGCATAAATTATATAAAACTTTAAAGCACGCTATTTATGTCAAATAACCTTTATCTGTATTCATCAACAATTTCCGAAGTATAATTTATTCGCATTAATATGAATATTTTAATTCTTTGTCATTCTTGAGGTACTGTCGCTATTCAGCTTTTTTGCTGGAAAGGCCTCTCTCTCAGGTTTGAGGTTCTTTTACGTGTCGTAAATCTATGACACGACATCACTTGATTTACTTTCCTTCCGAAGGAAGTCATGATAAAAAACATTTAGGACGGGTCTTCGAGGCAGGAACTACTAAGGATTTCGGTACGTAACGTCCTGTGGTGCCTTCATTTTATCAGTTTACTGTGGGGAATGGTAGTTCGCAGCAGGTCGTAGTGCACACCCTATATATCATCATAAAATAAAAGGTGGGTAACATGGACAATGAATGGGCAAAAGGACAGAAATGAGCACAAGATATGGAGCTATTATCAAATAGGTATTTGACTAACTAGCTTACTAGCCTTTCTCTAGCTTACAAATGTGTATCCGTTTAAATTAGATTCATCATAGCGTCTCACTACACAAGTTATTTCCTCTTAAATTCTCTTTAAGACATTCTTTGTCAGTTCTTGCTCATAGAAAGTGTATTGGCTCGTGAGGTCTCTCAGTAGCTAAGTAGAAAATAGCGAAATGAACTTGATCAATTATACAAATATTCATTTTGCCTCTAGCGTTACGTGACCTCACGAGGAGGTTTCCCGGTTGGTGTTCACTTTTTCTTGTGGAGGTGAGACCACATCCACATACTATATTGTTAGCACAACCAGGTGTTGGGGTTCAACGCCTTTGTGTCGCAATTACTTTGCTTACCTCTATTGTTAAACAAAACCTCCACGTAGTATCCGGGGGCAATATTCCTTACCATTGTGGGCGATCAATCAGTAGAATGGGCTTGTTGTATTGCGAGTTCTTTCACTACAATCCATAGTTGTTTCGGTCCAGCGCCAACAAAGCTTTCTAATGAAACAACTCCAAAACCATATGAAATGGGATCATCGTGAACAATTCAAAAGAAGGGGATAACTACAAATACATCATATAAAAGGGTTTGAAAATGTAACTTATTTTCGTTTTTTTTATTAAATGTAAGGCAATATTTGGACCTTTAACTATCCTATATTTTAAAGCTTTTACAACGAGGAATTTGTTAGGATTAGAAGCTAACGCTATTGTGTGAATGTTTACTTTTGGAAGATGAAATTATACATTGCATTGTTGTTAGGACTTATTTATCCTAATTTAAATTATCTAGCTGTTCCCTAGTTGAACGAAAAGTTGCATTGGCGAATGGAAAATATCATTCTGGTTGAAAGCAAACTAGCCTATTGCCTCCCAAACTACACACGTGTTTCCGTATTTATAAATGTATCTTTTCTCAATGTATATCTCAATAATCGCCATGTGTAATGAATTGAAATTATCAGTACATTTTGCCTTTTAAATTCAGAAAATGTTGTAGTAAATATTCACTGCAAAGATATATTTTAAAATATTATTTTAAAATTTCCCTCTTTAAGTGAAATATAGTATAATTCGCAATAAAGGGACTACAATGGTTTGTAATGGCTGAGATATATGGAAAGTGAAGCCCTTCTAAAGAACTGGGCTGCTTTACAATCTTCACAGAACTATAAACCCAGTCTTTTATAAATTGTTTTGACAAGACCATAAATTGCCAAAGTTATTTTTCATAAAACAAAATCATTATTTCCCCTGCGTATCCACTTCCCTTAACAATATTTACGTGAAGGAGAATACTACAGCAAAAGTTGTCGGAAGATAAAAATATTGAGCTGTAGGCGTTTAAAGCCAAGATGCAGTACAGTCACACGCCTTCTTCACGGATTCGTAGGAATAGTTTGTACAGCATAGCATTCATTTAAAACTATTTTCTCTCAATCGCGCTATATTATTACAGACTAAGCAATAAGTATCTTTTAATTTTTTTATCGGGAAGAACAGAGAAATACATTCAGAAGTCATTGTAAGCATCTTATGCTAAGAAACAGGGAACACGCAATAACTTTCAAGCATTTCTGCTAGATGATGCGCATAATTATGAAGCACACAATATGAAATATTCCGAGAACGGTTAACGCTACGAATCAAAATAAGTAAAGAAGACGCATGTTTTAATAAGTTACACGTTGTTTCTGGTGCGAAGTTAGTCTATGTAATTTTTTATTATTATTCTACTTATAGCCTGCTTTAAACTACATTTGGTAAATCGGCGGCTATTTCAGGTGTATCTTTCAGGTTATACTTTTAGGGGTTTAATGGACCTGAAACCTATATTTCTGGTGAAAGGTGCTATAAAAATTTGGGTGGAAATGCAGTGATTCCTTTACCTGTTATAAATACGTACCTATAAGAAAAAATAAAAATATTCGTTTCGAACGGCCCAATTTTTTCCAAAGGCTTTTATTTGTTTTTCACAGAAAAAATGTGTCTTGCATTTCTTATATTTGGACTTCTCAGAAATACAGGATGCAAGTGTGCCTGTCAAATAAGAGAACACAAACATTTTAACTTATTCAACAGAATCTGTAGTGCAGTCACGCACTTCGTTGTGTAAACACACTAAATAACACGTTTTGATCCGATTAGTCTTGTATTACCAATAACACTTTTATAATCTGAATATAAAACCTTTATGTCTACACATACATTTCCACTGGATTATGTGCATAAACTTTAATACTAAATGACATATATTGAATCATTTTATACGCTATCATTTTTAAAGTTATCTTTTACGGATACTCAAAGCTCAACTCTCAGCAAGATAATGATAATGATAATGTTTATTTGAGTCCATATACCAATTTTACATTGGTGTAATACAAGTCAAGATTACATTTTAGGGTTAACTTACAATTACAATAATGAAATTATTTACAATTATTTACACATTACATACAAGCAGACTTACAGTTCTTCAGTTAAGTACATAGATCTTGATATCAAATATTCTCTTAATTTATTTTTAAATACATTTCCTTTGTACATTTTTAGGTCTTTGGGAAGTTTTTTTATAAAAATGTGCTCCTGCTACATAAGGGTCTTTGATTACTGACTTTTTATTGTGCCTAGTTTTGAAGAGGTCTTGTTTCTGTCTTGTGTCATGTTGATGCATTTCCTCATTCCTAACATATGTATCAAGTCTAGAGTGGGCAGTAATATAGTCCTGTATAGGTAATGGTGAAAAACTTCTTACTTTTAAAAATATCCTTACAACTTTCTTTGTTTTTTAACTTGCACACTAATCTTACACATCTCTTTTGCATTATGAACAGTCTCCTTGAACCAGTGTCAGCACTAGATCCCCATACTTCTATACCATATGCAATGTGTGGATACATTATCCCATAATACACAGTGTTTAATATGGTTATATCAATATATTTCAACAGATGGCTAATCAGGTATATACCTTTGGCTAACGTTTTGCAGACATTATCTACATGTTGTTTCTAGTCAAGGTGTTTATCTAGGCATATCCCAAGAAACAGATGATCATTTGTCTCTGTAATATTGCATTTGTCTAAAGTTAATGTCTAAAATTAGATTTAAGGTTATCAAAAGACCCAGAAACACTGTAAAATAAGTATTTAATTGCAATTTCGCATTTTAGGAAGTTTTTGAATGAACATCGCGACGCTTAAATGAATGTGTGAAATTATTTATCCTTATTTTTTCCACCAATATATTTTCTTACATTTTTGCAACATTAAAATGTTTCTCAATCTGCAATTTTGTTAGACTTTTTTACCCAAATGTTTAATATGAGTTTTTTGAAGGCAAATAAAGAGATCTAAATCGTATTTTCTTAATATTAAGTACGGTCTTGGAATTAAGAGCTGAATATTTGATTTTTAGAAAGTTAAAAGCATCGCGCTTTTTAGTAAATGTTTCAATATTAACAAAATGTTATGTTTGAACATAAAACAAGCATATTCCATAATTAATACGCAGAATTTATAGGTGTGATTTTTTTATGTTTCAACTGTGGGAGGATTTCACATATGACTAGATTTTCATTGTTGGTAACTTATCTCTTTGGAATTTAAGTAGAAATAATACATAGAACCATGGACATTAACTTATAGTAATTAT
>CM060950.1:209605016-209677516 GCA_030765055.1 Mantis religiosa
ACTGAGTTCTGTTACAGCATGGGATTAGAGACGTCTTCTTGTGTCGACTCCTAGCGAGTGAACTGCCCGGAAGAAAAGGCTACGCCATGCTGCGTATTTCATTAGGTCGCGAGGAAAATGAAGTGACAGTGATTACTGCAACTAGTTTGTACTAGTGAAGTGGTAGTGTTAGTCCGAAAAGTCTTACTGAAAGTTTAACTACTAGGTCATTGAGTTACATTGAAAACGAATAAACTGACAGCTAAAATACTGTAAGAAACCAGAGTATTTGTTAGCATCATTAATTTCATTGTTTGGACTGCAAACAGCTGAACTCACTAAAAGAATCTGCGAGTAATTTTCCTTTACTTCTCTAAAGGATTCTCAATATAGCTCTAAGCCACTATCAATAATTTCAAATAATCCGACACTATACTAACAAGGGATCCTTTAAATATACATATAATTTCCTTCGCAAATAACAAGAGTGATAATAGTGCAGTGTTCAGAAAATGTTTTAACTGAGTGTTCTAGTCTTCAACTTGTTTGTAGTTATTAAAAGTTCTACTTTTGGTGCCAGCTGTCTAAAAATATTATATAACCGGAATTACTTTTATTAAGAAATCATTTTCTGTCCTTTCATTACAAACAACATAATATATAGTTAGAAATTGTTTATTTATTTTTATAATGGCAAATCTACTACTATTTCATTACTCTGGTTTTTGCAATTAAATGTGTGTTTTGCACATTATTATACAGAAACTAAAATCTCATCAAGACAATTTCACACCAAACTACGTCATTCAAAATGGATCAGCTTTTGTATAAAAGTTTAAGGTCTGTTAGTCAAAGCACTGACTCATGGAACAATCAATCACGACTGACTATCCTATCTATCGATTAATTTATAAACAAGTACCAATCTCCTTTCTTCAACTCTAATCATACTGAAGAATCACTCTTTTGAAGTTACTCTTATATATAAAGGCTTGCTGTACAAAATTATCACAACGCTGGGTATAGTTCTGTCTTCTTGTTTTAAAATGTTATTTCTCTAACTTTTGAGGTTACTGGTATTTCATTTGTGTAGCCTCATTTAACTTCTGTGCTCAAACACTTTGGCATTTATTATAAACAGATTATTGTGTTAGTAACTCACAGACTGTAGCTTTTAAATACTTAGAGTGATTTTCATTAGAAAACACACTCAGATTTAATCCCAGTTCCCGCGTTTATACTTCTAGACTCTGCGGAAGGTAAGGGAAGATTCTAATTAAAGAAAAGTTTCCTATACCAGCCGGAAATCGAACCCGGAAACTTGGTCTGACCATTCGTCTACAATAAAAGTCGTTAGGTACTCTATCATTAATTACTGTCAACATCATCCCTTTGTCAAATGACAGCTGCTAGTTTTCACAACGAACTTACTTATGCAACTGCAGACAACAAAAGAGATGTTTAAAGATGTTTTTTTTTTCTGCGCTCGAGAGTAAATACCTGTAATTTATATAATTCATTTTAATTTATTCCTTGAACAGTCATAATAAACACAACGTGAATATACGCACATATTCTAGAATTTCATCTATTTGAATAAGCATATTATATTCACAAACGTATATGAGAACAGTGAACACAGACAAAGCAAGTTAAGGAAACCAATGTTCATAAAACACGGCATAAAAATTGTGTATTTTGAAGAAACTATGATTATGTATTTAAGGTTGAGTTTAAGAAATACTTACTGTCCACCAACGCAATGAAGCTCCCTGAAAGGAATGCGCCCCCCTTACTCTGTGGGATAAGGACATCGAATGTGTGTGACAGAGAACTCATGCTACAAGGAGCAGAACCATTAAAAAAAAAAAAAAAAAAAAAAAAAACTGCTCCCTGATTCACTCTGCACACTAAAACAGATCAGGTTTATTCACAAAAGTAGAAGACGTCAGAATATTTTTGAATGGTCTGTAACTGAACTGACATGGGGTGTCACAAATATATCCAGGAAGGGTGTGGGGACCTTTTCTAACTCCCTATGTCTCATGCCTCGGAGACTTTCTCTCCTGTGGTATACTGTAGGCAATGTACTTCTTATTCGAAATAACTATGTTTATGTCTGCAGATAACGTATTTCGCATGTCACAGCTAGATTTTGAAGAAGCTGCGAGATTTTGTAATTGTCTTCTGATTATGCAACGAATATTAAAATGTAGGCAGATAATACCCAAAATTTTACTTATTCAGCTGTAACGTTTGCGAGATATGCTAACATTTCTTTATTTTTGTTACATCACCTAAAAAGTGGCTTCTTAAAAGATTAGCCTCATACTTATATGCTAGATGTGTAATCGAATATGTTTGTTAAAGCAACCCAGGGCTTTTTCTGTCTCTTTCTGTGATTATTTAAGCTTTAGCATTTTGTAAATTGACTTTATGCTTGTTTCGCTTAAATGTTTGCAAAATCTGTATGTACACTTTGAAGCTATGTACTTGCATGCAATGAGTAATGAAAGTAAAACCGATGGCAGTTTTTATACAATTTACATAATATATGAAATTATATACCGATTGTCATTAAGGCAACAGAAAAACTGCTACACCTGGGCCTTTCTATAGGGAAAAAAACTGTTGAAGGATTAGCACAGTTATGAAATATAGTAACTTGGTATTAAAGAACGCCACTTGGCAGGGGCTTTAAAAGCGATACCTGGAGCCAAATATATTGTTTTAAAATTTAGAAATGTTTCAAGTCCTTTTTGGTAACAAAACAGATTTTCTGTATTAAATATCTCAAAAATTCACTCACAAATAATGTTGAGCATATGCTAAGCCAACAAAAACCAATAAATTTAAAGGCAACTGGAGCCGTGTTATGAGGATTTGGATATATATGTCTTAACTAAAGATCTACTGATCGCATGGCTAATACTGAATCTTATCTGAAAGGAAACTAACACTATTTTAACATAGCACTAACGTACTGCGGTTAAGCCAATCCTGTGATGTATTTAGGATATAATTTTACGCAAATAGAAAGACCCAGTTCTATACTTCATATCAGATTTGGCTATATTAAACCTACTTTATTGCATTCTGCAGCCTTTGTAGTGATAACATTTCTTTAAGGAGTGAAAACAATGTTGGAGAAAAGGAAAAACCCTATCACCAACAATCTATGTTCAAAGCAGTATATTTTGCCTGTGCAATGGAGCGTGATTTGCGAAAGGAAATATTACCTGCGTACTTCATATTCCCAGCAACAAGCTTGTTTTTGTACATGTCGCGAGATTCTTGATTGAAAAGCTTAAAAACAAAAGAAAACCGCTGTCAACTCAACGTTTCTCACGATTATAGTTGCACTTTCTTTCTGAGTTCTACGATATGCTATGAATCTTTCCCTTTGCTCCTTTGCTTTCTCTTTGCTCGCGATGTAATGAGGAAATGCAGCAAAACTAAAACCGATTTTGCCTCTCTCAACCATGAATATATATTGTGTCTCGAACAAGAATGACCTTGTAGTAAACATAATAGAAGGCAAGAAAGACATACTTTAACGGAAAACTCTTAGACTGGTGGTTGTTCCCGACCGGAACCGCCTCTATGAACACCAATCAATTCCCCTCCAATAATCAGTAGCCGAGTGTTCGGTTAAAGTATCTCAGTCTCTCTTTCTCGCCTCTCGTATGCTTACAAAAGGATCGTTCTAATTTCAAAAATATTATACAAAGTACCTAGAAAAAATACTGTACTCCATTAAAAAAAATCCATATCGAGATTTCACTGAAAACACATATTTTGAGGTTTCCTGAATCCAAAATAAAAGCGTTTTTATAAAAAGGCCCTTGCAGCGCATACGTATGTGCGCGAATGCGTTTCTGAACAGAACAGCTGAAAAACAAATATTGGAAAAATATCATACTGTTTAATTACAGAAATGACGTTTAAGATTATTATAACTTTAAATTAAAGTACTAATTTCAGGCCATTCTCCTTTCCTTATTGCTTAAGTATCTAGAAAAAACAGGTGTAGTATTGGATACGGATTTCAGGAAATTTTACCAGAATTATTGTTTGGAGTTTTACTGTATTAAAGTATAAAAGCACTAGCCTGTTTATGAATGGCATAAATCTCAAACAGTTATCATATTTTAAGACCAGGATCCTTTAAAGGTACAAGATGAGATTTTAAAGAGACTCCTTTACTGAAAACTTCATTTACATGGAGATATTTTATCTGTGTAAACTGTCGTTGAAATACATTTCAATCTCTTTGATTTTGTAAAAATACAAAATTTTACTCCTAAAAGATGGGCAAAAGCTGTGTACTTATTAACGGTTATAGTATACATATACTGTCACATGACAAATAAATTGACTTTAGCACAACTTCGTGTTGTAATTTTAGTCACGCTATTGTTTAATACGTATATACATAAAGTAATAGGTTGGCCCAATGTAGTGTCACGTGAACAAGGAACGTTTTACTGACCTGAAAAGAACAAGCAGTATACAAGCATACAAAATCTAAACACTCTGTTTTGCAGAGAACATAATTCGCTATCGAATAACAAAAAATGCATTGCCAGAACATATTTTGCACGCAGAGCTTTCACTAAAAGACCACAGCTTATGGGACAACCTATTACTTTTAAAATCATTGTGCACTAATTATTTTATAACGATCATAAAATGACATAGACAACAGCTCAGAATAATTAAACGCTAATACGTTCAATAGTAGTCTTTTACGCGTGTATATGTGTTGTATTTATTTTGTAACATGATTTGCTTTAGAATATTATTGCCACTACAAAAGTTTGTCAATATCATTCGAAAGGAATATAATTAACTTTTTGTGACTTTATAGTGCTCATATAGAACGATTAAGTAGACAGACACACGTAGGCCACACACACGTCTCAGACAGAATGAATGTCCCCGCCCGCTATAATTATGTAGTATACAGAACGTTACCAATATTTTACTTACTTATTTTACTTTTTATTATTGAATATTTATATAAAATAAACTCAGTTTAGTTGTTAGTTCCATTCATTAAATGTGTAATCAGCATCGTATATATATACTTAACTGAATTTATTACATCGATAAATAGAAATACATTTTTTTTTTCGTTTTTCTTTTTCCCTGTATGCATCGAAAGCCATCGGAGCATTCAAAGTATCTCGTGGTTCTAAGATACTGTACACATTTGGTTTTTACATAAGTAAATGTGTTTATTTTCTTGTGTCACTTCATTAAAACTCAGTTATTTGAAGTCCAACAATATGGATAACTCTGAGGGAGGAAACCATTTACATGCTTAAAAATGACTTTATTAAACAAATGAGCTGATATTGTTGCAGCATTGTAGGCTTCGTTCGTTTTATAATCGTATACAAAATACATACCTTACTTTGTAATCGTTAAATTAATATTTTAGTATATTAACATTAAGATTTTTTAAGTAACGATATTTTATAATTATTTTCCAATTAATCGGATAATTAAATATATTGATTATAATCTGGATAATCCAGGCCCAGTCACAATTATTCTGGATAACTGGAGGTCTATTGTCACCGAGAATTATTCAAATGAACCTCAGGTTTAGCTGTTTTTATTACATCAAAACACATGACTGTTGTATTGGCAATTAAACACAGCTAGAAACTTTATTTTCCTTCTCATAATGTAGTAAAAAGTTAGCGTTGCCACCGGAAAAGAAACCGTGCATTATAATTCGCAGCATACCTGACATTTCCCATTACGTACACTCAACTGCAACGACAAACAAGCTGTCAACAAGAATTTCAGCATTATAAAACGATTTCATATACTGTACTGAAGATTTCAACGCACATATTCACTTTTGTACATTATTTATTTTATTATGTATTTATAATTATTCATTCATTTATTCATTCATTCGTACATTCATTCATTTATTTTATATATATTTATTTATTTTATATTTATTTTATATATTTATTTATTTATAAATTGTTGTGGCCCTTGTTATGCCACTCCTATCATTCATCAGTTAAATATTAAAAAGTGCCATTACCTAAAGAATTATATATATATTAGATAAATAACTATTCTTGTATACAGATAAAGCCATTATAATCTGTAGGTAGTAAAGCGAAATGCTCTATAGTATGCATACATTTAGAGTTGGGTATAATATACGAACTCGTATAACAGGACAGTTCCGCTTTAGAGCCTCACTTTTCACCCAACATTGGGAACAAACTAATTATGGAAGCGAGCATATTTGATAGAGAGTCTTCTTTTGCAACTTATCTGTTCTGATATATTTCCTGATAGGCTAACAAACGTGTAACCATAGTTTTTGTTTGAACTGAAAATGAGTTTTGTTTTCTCATCTGACTATTAGTGGGCCATGTAATGACAATATAAAAATGATGAACGGTTTCTAGGGGAAGAAAATCAATAATCTTCAGAGATATATGTTCTGTAATCTTGTTTCATGAGGATGAAAAAATGTCGCGGTGAATATTAAAGTTTTGTAACGGAAAATGAATATTCTTCAGAAAGAGATATTCTGTAATCTTGATAGTGATGAGTGGACATGCAGGAGTGAGGAATTTTATGTAATTAACGGAAACTATTAAGGAAGTAAGGATTTATCGATATGCTGGAGAACGTGCAATGGTTGACTAGGAAAGAAAGTTTGAGTAAAATGTAATCCAGTTTTATACAATTAAAATATATATTACGAAACTGAACTTATCCAAAATTGTATTTATTTCACTCGAAACCACACCTGAAAACGAGAGATCTCATGACTCTTATTTAATTAAACACAATCACCAAGAAACGACTTAAAATGCAACGAAGTAACCCTGTTATATCTGGCTTTCCGATTTGGGTCTTCGAAACAGTCAACGTGCATCCCATCTCCAACATAAAAATCTTGCTTCAAACGTTACATATGGTTTCATTATCTGCCCCTCCCTTCAATCTCCCTTTCACGAGATACGTTAAGCTCTTAAGCCTGCCACTTTTTTCCATTCCGCTGAGGTCTGAGAGAAATGTGTACCTAGAAGAAGCGAAACACATTAGATATTTGTACATCAAAGTCCACTGGTAGATTCCTAATTTTTTCCAACGGAAATGGAACTAAAGGCGGCCGCACTTTCAACAAAGCTACACCCAATTCATGTATTCATAAATGTTTCATGCAAAGTAATAATTTTTACAATGTTTCTATTAATAAATATCATTAAGGAAATCTTGAAAGGCCTATACCTCCAATGTTAAATATCTTAAAGTGAATTATTTAAAACACTATTTAACATATCCGACTGAAATATTTACTGGCTGTAAATTGTGTCTTCCAATTTTTATAGAGCAGGTTTGTTTATAAAGGAACATAAGATTATTTTCATAATTATATCTCCCTTTGATTAAAATGTATCAGCGGTCCCTTGTTGAAATATAACCAATCGTATTATTTAACACCAAAGTAGAACCACGTAGACTTAGAAGTTGCTTTTATCATCCAGCAATTAATTTACCTATCTTCTGTGGCTTCTTAGAAAACGAGTCATTATTATCATAAAACATTCAGAGCAATAATGGGGGAAACAAGGTAATTTTGTTTATATTTGCAGTTAAAGAACGCAAATGACTTGGGCACACAAAAGCTACCATACTCAACATAGTAACAATTTGCAGAGCAAAGATGGCTGAGGTTTACTTTCTTAAGCTCAGATTGTTTTTATTTTCTGTAAATCAGTGCAAAATTCACACTATCTACGGAAAAGGATAAAATGTTTTTGAAAATAATATGTTATATACTAGTTATTAAATATATTCACAGAGTAAGTATTGTGCCTGCAATAATAAAGCAACCAATTTCAAATTAGACATGAAGTTTCAATAAATGAGTCTTCACAAAGAAAGTCATCTATGGACAGTTTTCGTCATTTCCACTTAGTTGTCGAGTGAGTTGACACCGTGATAACGTGTGCAACTTGCATTCAGGAGGTCACGGTTTTGATCCCAGTCGATAGTGTACTCTGACTTCGGTTCCTCGTGGTTTCCACTTCCACTAAGGTGAATGCAGGGGTACCTACTTTTATACCACGATCTTCTTGCCATTACATACCTTCCATACTACTCCCGTAACAACTTTCAGGTGTGCTACTGGCATTTTGGATTATAAAATTGTTATACAGATGGCGTGGATGCGTGATCAGTGTAATAAATACTCCACGGTCACTAGAGGACTGCAAGATCCACGGATAATGCGTTCGCACTCCTGGTGGCTCCAGCAAAGGGACTGGTCATCATGTTTGTAAATTGTAGTAATCTCTGTGTACCCCTGCTGGCTATGGCAACCTTTGGTTCCCTCACTTCATCCCTTTCCCCTGGGGGTGTTAGACATAAAAGATATACAAAATCGCAGTGCTCAAGGTCTTGGAACCGGCGCTTCACCCTTTTATTGAGTTTTTATAAAATAAAACAAGAGAACCGAAATAAGGCTCTCTGCATAATAATATTCTTTGAACTATTAGGGGATAAATTTGCATTCTTTGATACCCATTTGAAGAAGTTCGGGCATTTGACACTATCTGCAGTCCACGTATTATGTATTTTAGTAAAAGGTTTCCTAAACATGTATTTTAATTTATTCAAGACGCTCCCAGCTCGTAAAGTCCCTTAGGATAATTCAATGAATATCTAAATGAGCGAGCTGTATGCACAGTTACAGAGGGAAATTTTGCTTTGGTTTACAAATAACTGAATATCATAAAATTTATAAAACTAAATACTTCGCAGCTGAAACGAAAATAAAGGTTAATAATTTTTTATAAGAGTGATGTTTAAACACTTTAGTTTTCTATATATTTATCTAAGGCGCATAGGACTGATTCTTTTAACCATAATTTATCGTATTAATTATGCAAAACAAAGTAATGGACTGTTAACTTAAACTTTGGTATAGGCATTTACTTTTCAGAGTGCACTGGCGAGTGACAAATGAAAAATGACATGTAGGTATACTTGTGAAGTATAGCCTACTCTTCGTTCTGAATTTAATACACAGTAAGAACAAAATGAAATCTTTCTGCACAAAAATGTCGATTCTTTTTAACTATACAGTTTATATCAAATTCCCTTTTGTGACATTAACCATTTCCCAAATATTCTTTAATAATTGGTTTTAATTATCAAAGACATAGTTTTTTTCAAATGGTAGACTATGGCAAACTCCGGAAGGTAACTCAGCACCTCGACTAGTTAAATACTTTATACCTATACACCTGAGAGACACCAGCGGAGGGATGGGTGAGCTGGAAGGATATAAGGTAGACCGGAGCTAGGAGAGGCGACAGTAGGGGGCAGGTTCCTAACAACTACAGATTTGAACTCCCGAGGCAGCTCGTACAATCACGTCGCTTTCCCTCTGTGGGCTTACACATCCCCTGGGGAGGGGTGTCCAGGAACTCGGAGGCCTCTCATTATCCAAAAGACGAGGATTTACAGAGATTAATGCATCTGCCATGCACCTCGAAACTTCTGCCAACACTTGGAACCCTGATATAACGAACCAGGATGAAATATAAAATTAAATGAAAAATACGGTGAAATGGAGATACAGGACATTCGGGGAGTATGTAGTTATCCTCTCAGCAATTCGTAGCGAACTGGGGGAACCTGGGGATAAAACCAATGGGCCAGGAAGGTTGACCACAGAAATCGAATCCACGACCTGAATGACGTTACCTCGTGAGACTTCCCGTTTGGTTTTTTAAGTAAGAAGGGGCGATTTGTTTTTTCTTGTTGTTTGTTTGTTTATTTATTTTCCTGCTAGTCATGATCCCAAAGTCATCACATTACGTATCCCTTTTACAAGAGCCGGCCTGCTTAAAATAAGATTACTCTCCTTGTACTCGCAAAAAATGTGTAATAAAACCATTTCTGGAAATATTTATATTAAAAATAATGAAACAGATAGAAGAATAAACGTTTCAAGAATAGCCTTATAGATGTTTGTGCACAGAAAGTCATATGAATGTAAACATATAAGATGTTCTAGCTTAGCGTCCTTTATCGGGCAGGAGTTATCGAATAGTAGATGAAATTACACGATTCCTCAAATGACCATGAAAATCATATCTGTAATTTGTCACAAGCTAGAAGGATCTTATTGTAAATACATGGGAGGGGACAAAGAGAGAGACGAATATACTTTAACGGAACGCTCTTATGCCGCTGGCTGGCTCACGCTAAGAAGCGCCTCTATAAACAGCCATGAATTTCAGTAGCCTAAGAGCGTTCCGTTTTAGCATGTGTCTGTGTCTCTCTCTTTGCCCTCTCTCATATGTTTACAATATGATAAGTTTCTCAGGATTAGAGAAAACTTCGGAAAAGGACGCGTTTAGGTATCTTACTCCCCAAATGAGGTCCGAACTCTTGTCTATCTTCTCACCTCACATTGCTTATTTGGGGTCGCTGCAAGTACCTAAAAATTTGTAGCAGGTAAACATTTTTGTGAAATGGAGATATGTTAATTCCTACAAATATGTTGATTGGTAAAGCTGTTTATCTAGTAACACGCGCCAGTTACTCATCCCAACTCACTCTTAGTCGAGGAAGCAACATTCTAGTATTTCGCCCGACACTTGTACCGATTTTTCACCATCCATGGTTTCATAAATAACTCTTAACATACCATTAATCTTCGCACTTTTCTAAGATAAGAAATGTGAAACGCATATGATACTCTTTACTATTATGACAAATTTAGGAGATGTTCCTTCTAGCTTTGTCATCGATTTTGAAGTTGCTACAAAAAGAGCAATTGAATCAATATTTCTAGAGAACAAAATACAAGGTTGCTGTTTACATTAGGCCAGACTTGGTACAAGAAAGTGCAACAATTAGAGTTTGCCAAAGAACATGTTACAGCTGGTAGAGAAATACGAAAGTGGTTGACGTATACATATGTTTGGGTTGCAATTTCTTGATCAAGGTGGCATAAGTGAACTCTTTGTAGAGGATTTAGTGTCTGTGAAGCCTCCAAACCAAGCACTAGCCGATTTTTGTGACTACTGTATTTTATCGCAAAACGATTATTTACCTATTAAACATCCCATAATTCCCTCTTCTGTTTCGCACTTATTGGAGCGGCCTTAAAATGCTTGATAATGGACAACAATCGACGCAGCGGTGCTTGTAAGGAGAACAATGGACGAAATGCTTGCCACAAAATTACCCTTTCGTATTGCCATTGTCACAAAGTATCGTAAAATTGAAATATGAAGTTGCAGACGTGTTTCTAAGTCAATTTGTTTCAAGTCGTCATAATGTCGAAGTATTCAAACTACATGGCAAAATTTAAATTAAATACACCGATATAATTTTTTAATAATACTACATAGTTTCCCTTACTTTCTGAATTCCTAGATGCACCACTCGCATAAGTCCCTCCCCAGTGTTTTCAAGTAAATTTGTTGAGAAAAAAGGGAGGAATTACGCTATAAAATACGGTATATTAAACACGTAAGTATTTTAGCAAAGATAGTGGTTTCCCCCAGATATGTGGTACTTTTTACCTTCACAATACCAATGAACGCCTTGGTAGCGTGGATGGTAGTATGCCTGCCTCACGTTCAAGAGGTCCCGAGTTCGAATCTCGGTCAGGGTGAGTTACCTGGATAAGGGTTTTTCCGAGGGTTTTCGATATCCTGAAAGGCAAATGTCGGGTAACTCTAAGCTCTATGGACCCTGGACTCATTTCACCCTCTCATTCACCGTACGATATGACTTAACGTTGGAGGACGTAAATTAAACAAAAAAAAATCACACTACCAATGACTGTGAGGCTTTTCGAGCGTACTTAAATGCAAATTTTTATCATCATTCCCATATATTTACATTCTTGAAGACTGTGCGAACAAACACATGTAAAACTTCGCAGTACAGCAAATAATATGTTGATTAGAAAAAATAAGGGGTTGAAGAAAGAGGCATTTATACAATAGGCCATGTATGATATGTCGGCACATCACAAGATTTCAATACATTAAGAAAGTGTCTTACAGGAACAAAATATCAGTGAGCGTTCTTATTTTTACTTTTGTTATTTGACGATTGACCAAGATAACATTTTTAACCACACCAACCAATAACATGGTTGCTCAGTCCCAAGTCTGTACAAAATAGGAGAAAAAATATTATCTTGTAATTTTGAAATAATTTTAATGATGCTAACCGCGGCTTTGTAGGAATTCACTTAACTTCTAATTCTGTAAGAATTCACTTATCACTTTGTAGGAATTCACATATCAGATTGCAGGAATGCACACTTTCCGTTTGTTTGCTTCCCACCACAGAATCTTGAAAGTGTGAGTACGTGAGCAATTGCCAATGCTCTGCAACTCAAAATGAACAAATAAATTGAATGAAGCACTGTTTGCCTCCTTCAAAAGCCAAATACGTCTCTCCCTAAAACCAAAGGGAGGTTTGCAATTCCTCATTCGCCTGTTTACATAAAATAACTACCTCATATTGCAGTCTGCGGGTACAGGCATAATGAGAATCTTCCCTTGCCCTCTCTTTCACCAGTTATGATAATCTGTTTTTCAAAACAAATCCTCCAGTAACGGCTGCACAAATGACACAAACAGTACATTCAAGTAATAACAAAAGTTTTACTCGCGGAAAATTGTAATAAGTCTAAGAAATCTTTTCAAATTATAAACGAAATTATTAATGTCCTAGAAAACCAAAATTACTAAAATATTTACATACTGATACGGCAGCCAATTTTCAGTCATTTATGCAACTTAGAAAAGCATATGTTTCGTTCACATGGCTGTTCGCCATCTATATTTTATTTTCAGATAAATCCTGCGAACTATTCACATGAAAACTTATTTTTTAATTAATATCATTATAATCAAGATAAAAAATCTTCATATAAATATCTTTATTGTAGTTTTGTTAAAGTTGAAGGGAGATGGAAACCGAATCGATATCAGAGACTATATGCTGCTTTAGAAATTTCGTGCTCTTTGCACGACATCGCGAGAAACAACTGAACAGCAACATCGTATTGAAAAGTTCAAATAATAAACAGTAAATGTTTATAAACGGCCGATACTGCAAAATTAAATATAAGTTTGAGATATTTGAAATAATTTTTGTGTTTTGCAGATTTTTTTCGGATCTTTGTGTAGTATGCTTCTGTCAAATAAAAACAAAATAAAAAAATAATTCTCTTCTATTGAAGAGAGCTTCCGAGAATATTCAGGATATACATTTATTTGTCATGTAAGTATTTTAAATACATTATATTTAAATTAAAATTATAGGAGCCATTTTGGGAAGAAATTCTTTGTGAAGGAATTTGCTTGAGAATTTTCATGTTGCGTCTTTCTAAGATGCTAAACCTAAACAAAAAAAATGGGTATTTGTCGTTTATTTCGTTTTTAGTCATGATAATGAACGCATAGAACTCACATAGGTCGTTTTCTAGGCATGTCCTTTTTTTACACAGAGAGCTCCAAACACGAAGGTAGCTCCAGTGAAATCCCGACATTTAATATTTTGGGGTGGAGTACAGTACTTTCTGTTACCTACTATATACTAGGCTGTTGATAGAAAAAGTGAAAATCAGAATATCAAATAAAAGTTTTCACTGCAGTCACAGTTGGTGATGGGCCCAAATGACCTTGTTGTCGACGGGCTGTAAAACACCACACACTCACTCCCTCAGTTGGTGATTGTGCTGCTTAAACAGGAATAAATGTTTTATAGAAAACGAGCAGATATGTATAAGCTGAAATGCAAGCTGTGCAAATCTTACAACGAAGGAACATTCACTATGCAGTGAGTTACTGTCAAATTTTGAGCGAAAATATTGAAGACCTGCTTCCTTAATTACCCAGGTCATATTCGTGCACTTTGGTGCAATGAACCGGCGTCCAACTAAGTTCATTCATTATGCAGTACATCCTACTTGGCAGGAGTTCACTCCAAGAGATTTGCATGAAATATACCACGTACTACGCACTGGCTTAATGGTAAAGTAGTCCACATTCTGAGGATTCTTGTTCCTAATCGAGTTACGTTTAACTAAAATTGCGCAACGAAAAAAAAAACGGAAATA
Source organism: Mantis religiosa (assembly GCA_030765055.1). Taxonomy (NCBI): domain Eukaryota; kingdom Metazoa; phylum Arthropoda; class Insecta; order Mantodea; family Mantidae; genus Mantis; species Mantis religiosa. The sequence continues at coordinate 209,619,148 of CM060950.1, forward strand.
TGTTGATTATAAAATATTGTAAATTTGTAATTGTTACCTTCTGATTATATCAAATACTGCATTATATATGCATTTAATTTCTATATTCATATATTTACCACTTCAAACAACAACAACAATAATAACAATAATAATAATAATAATAATAATAATAATAATAATAATAATAATAATAATAATAATAATAATAATAATAATAATAATAATAATAATAATAATAATAATAATAATAATAATAATAATAATAATAATAATAATAATAATAATAATAATAATAATAATAATAATAATAATAATAATAATAATAATAATAATAATAATAATAATAATAATAATAATAATAATAATAATAATAATAATAATAATAATAATAATAATAATAATAATAATAATAATAATAATAATAATAATAATAATAATAATAATAATAATAATAATAATAATAATAATAATAATAATAATAATAATAATAATAATAATAATAATAATAATAATAATAATATCAATATGTTATGTATATTTTAATACTAGATTTATTTTCATGTATTTCTTAAAATGCTGCTCAAGATATCATGTTTAAAGTGATTTAACATTGCCATCTGGTAGAATAAGGAAATGGAATACCATGTAAGTTTATGGTGCTATATATTACGTTCAAATTCTTTGTTCTAAAATGAATTAAAAACATTTAAAGATAAATATTACAATGTTATAATCATTTATTTCTAGAAAAAAATGGCCAACTGAATAATTATATATCACATTTTCATATCATTGTGCAAGGATTCAGTTTTTCTTCATTTGCAAATTGTAGTCCTATTTAATAGAGTGGCTAATAACTTAAAAATGTAAACGTATAACTTAGGAAACATTTGAGCTATTTTTGTTGATATATTACTAATTTATGACTAAGTTTTAAGTAAATAGTTAAATTTTTAAAACAGTTAATGAATTTAAAATTAGTTTTAGATTACAAAACAGGAGTACTCTAGATTAAAATCAATCACAAGTCATCCGAAATAGTTTCGGTAAATTAATTTACATTTGATTTTTATTCGCATCCCCCTGCCACGTTTTGCATTTCTTGTCTAAAACGCTTGGATAGGAGGTTCCTGCAGACTCATTGCCTGCGTTTCTAGATCTAAAGACGCCAACCAGAAAGCCTTTACAAGTCAGGTGGTCCACATGTACTTCATAAATTTTGTAAAGAATTGCAAGGATCTATATTACAGAGTATGTGAATAAACGCAAAACTCACAATGTATGCAAATGTCTTAGTATATATACACAAAGAGAATTAACATTTAATAGAAATTTTGAAGTAAATACACTACTTATTTCAATGTAGTAGGAACTAATATCTAATTAAGGTCGGTTTGCATGAACTCCATTCTAAAATATTTAGTCTTTAGACGAAAAGCTGCATGCAATAGTTGAACACTTGTAAGAGTATAAAGGTACCTTTCTAGTACTTTATACTGATAGGCTGCAGGACATTTAGGATATCTAGACAAATGGTTGCGAAAGAGTCCTTAATCTTAGATTCTTTTTTCCGCTTTCTTTTTTTATTTCCGTCGTTTCTTTTCAGTTTGAGGAAAATCTATCAATGAATTTTAAGTAAAGTTGAAAATTAAGCATAGCTTGTATGGAAACCCTCCAAAGATTTACGGATTTTAAAGGAACGATGTTTTATATTTTCTTATATCGGGAAATGTTATCCATATATTTCCATTTTGTTCTTTATTTCGGTATAAAATCTAAGATTCCAGCATTATTTCTAAAAGATAAAATTAATAATATCTTATATTAATAGTAATAATAATAAATATTTAGCAATATTACCGCACAAAACATGTCGATCTTGTTCAACGGTTCAAATCCTAGAAGCGTGCAAATGCTTGTTACACATTGGATGCCAATATAAATATCTATAATTGTTCAGTGAGACATTAAAAGAATAATTGCCTTTATGTCATGCGTTGAAGCCATACATTTCTATGGAGCTCTATACGTTTGTCAAGTTCAGAAGAGGTTTGAACCCAGATATTACAAGAGTAAAGATGAAAAAGTTACATACCTGATAGAGTTAAGTACACTGATGCTAACTCCGACCTGATTACACAGCTAGCCGCATACCGCTACAAGCACACAAATACTGTTATAACACACTCACAGAGGTTCGAAGTACTGTCCTTATCACGACCACTCCACGCCGCACAGTGTCAGGCGACAGACTGAGGGAACACGTTTCTCCCGCGCGGTCACGGAGAAACAAGCCAGCATCCGTGACGTCACGTTTGTGGCGTCATAATCTCGGCCACCTCATGCCGCCCCCGGCTCCGAAAACAATAACATTCTTGGAATAACCGATGATCGGTCTGCGATGTTTCAGTAGCTCTTGTCCAATTCTCAATTCTTAGGTTGTTTGAGTCTAACAATTACTAAGCAAAGTTTGAGCTTACCTTCAGTGATACCACGAGTGTTGGATAAGTTTCTCGATAATTTAAATGAGGTTAAGAACGCTTGTTGTCACAATAATTCTTTCCAGAACGAAGGTCAAATTATTATCAAACGACAACAAGCTTTAAGTTTAAAAGCACAAAAGACCTAAAAAGGCTTAAGCTAAATTGAGGATTCGGTTTAATAATTATCAGAGTACGATGTCTTTTTTCCCGTCCTTTTCTTTTAGTACAATCACTAAAGTGCTTTGCTTTATTACAAATTTGGCGTCAGATTTTGTACTGCTTCCTTTATATTCTGAATTCGCAGATCCCCAAATCCTGCCATTTTGAATACGCTAATATTAAATGTATGTGCTTTTATTGAATGTACTTGTAGTGTTTAACGCCCGCTTTTACTGCAGGCGACACCGCAGACGGTGACACTTATGATACATGAGATAGAAAGAGAGCACCGGTGGAAAGAAATGGCAGAGGAAACCGGACATCCTAGACCCTAGAGAAAACCCGCACCAACGCCGTGTTGTCCACAGTAAATCTCACTTTGCGGTCGTCTGGGATCGAACCCGGGCTGCCTTGGTGAGAGTCGAGCAGTCTAACCACTCAGCCACGGCACCGCAATTTATATATATATATATATATATATATGTGTGTGTGTGTGTGTGTGTGTGTGTGTGTGAACGAATGTATATGTGTATCCTGTATGTATGTACGCACGTATGTACGTACGTATGTACTTAAGTATGTATGTACGTATATGTGTACGTATGCATGCATGTTTGTGTGTATGCACATATTTGTATATGTGTGTACCTATGTATGTATGTACATACGTGTGTATGTATGTACTATAAATGTACATATGTACTATATATGTACATATGTATGTATTTATGTACGTAAGTATTTATGTACGTATGTGTGTACGTATGTATGTACTATACATGTACATACGTATGTATGTGTGTATGTATGTGTGTATGTATGTACGTATGTGAGTAGGTACCTATGTATGTACGTATGTGAGTATGTATGTATGTAGATATGTATATATGTATGTACGTATGTACGTATGTATGAATGTATGTATGAATGTATGTATGTATGTATCAATGTATGTATTACGTATGTGAGTATGTACGTATGTGTATGTATGTACGCATGTTACCTTTACAACTGTATTCTGTTCTATACCTTTTTTAAACTGTAGTTTTTATCACAGTCGGGTAGTGAACAAGAAGATAGATGAGAAAAGGTTTTTTAGACGCCTAGTCGAATCGAAAGAGAGATTTAAGGAAATTATCATTAATTTCGCAGCAGCTATCGATTAAGTTCACTTCTGATTCGTGGCCTGCATATTAGCTGAAAGGTGCTCGGCCGATATTAATTTCTTTATTTACCTATATGATTTAAACTTGTGTTTTTTTTTCTATATTATCCGTTACTGTATGCAAAGCAGGTTTATTTCGTCGTTCCTAGCAAGCTAAATACTGCTTTCAATTACAGTGACGAATGTAAACTTTTTAATATATTGCTATCGCATCTCACGCTTAGAAGACAGTACAGGTTTTATGGGGGTCCTGTTGCCCCTGTTGTCTGTCGGTTTAATATTGTTTTTTAAATGATACGTCATTATTACGGAACTACCTACACTGCTGTTAAATTCTATTTTAAGATTCAATTTTTGCGTGCATGATTTTATTTTTTACTCCGTTTACTTGTTACTTTAGTAGTTCAAAGCATGATTTTGTATACAAATATATATATATATATATATATATATATATATATATATATATATATATATATATATATAAAACAACAAGCGAAATTGAGGCATGCAATGATGAACGCTTGAAATATGTCTGTTACCTTTAAGCTTCTTCACTGTCATCTGATGAGGGTGCAATTCCTACCATTTCGTCGTCCATTAGCCCCGATGAACAGGGTTGTGGTGACTCTGAAGGTGCAGTTTTTGTTGAGGACGACAACGACGACGTCGACGTTGACGATGATGGTGATGATGATGATGATGATGATGATGATGATGATGATGATGATGATGATGATGATGATGATGATAATGACGACGACAAACGAATCAGGAAAGGTTCAATGTCGTCTTGTATCTCGTCGATTTTCCACATATCACGTTCAATCCTTTTATAGTTTTATCCACAGAGTTCGTCCAGTTCTGTACCGTAACATGCTTGTATGCCTCTGAGATGAGTCCTCCCATTTCTGCTTGTTTGAATGATGCGTTGTTCATTTTTATGTAGTTCTTCACTTTTGACCATACCATTTCGATTGGATGGAGGCAATCGAAGAACTTGCCGTCCTGCTGTTTTTGCTATTTTATCTACTGTACGTTTATCACACATATCTCTATATTGAGCCACAAGAAACAGAAGCTCCCGTTTAAGCATGTCAGGCTCCTACGGGATTCCTTTCCGAGTAAGCCAAGCAATGTTGTTGTTTTTTCCATGACGTAATAGGTAAAAAGGCTGGCCCAGTAGCTCAGTCGGTAGAGCACCTGCCTGCCGTACTAGTGGTCCCGGGTTGGATTCCCGGCGGTGGGGATGGGGATATTTCTCCGACCAGTTAATTCTCCATCTTCCCCAGAGTCTAGAAGTGTGAATGAGAGTGTGAATATGTGCGTGATCTAATGATTAAAAACCAACGAATAAGAGTTAACACCTTCGGTATGTTCCTAAGAAGAACGACCGCCGATATGACCATTGTAGTTAAAAGTGGAGTATAAATGGAACAAGTAAAAAGAAAAAGTAAAAAAAGTAAAAGTTCGCTTTTTCTGCTGTGATATTTTGCATTATCGATTACAATAACAGCTTCCTCAGGGATGTTGGGGAGTAGTTGTTCAGCGAACCACTTCTCATATACTTCCCCTGTCATTTCCTCATGTGCGTCGGCTATGTTTCTTTTGCACAAAGCAGTTAGTTCAGCATTTTTTATAAACCCATGCTCATTAACAGCATGGACCAAAGCAAATCTTGCTCCGCGACCCCGAGGTGGCCTGAGTCCCTCAATTGCTACCTGACGGATACTTTTAATTTTGGTATCCCTCCACGCATTTGTCACTGTATGACCTAAATTTACCCAGGATTCATCAGTGTAAACAATTGGTTTTCCCATGTCTCTAAACCTTATGTCTTTAAGATATCTATGTGGCCATCTGATAATATCATCTCTTTCTATTAGTATACACTTGTTACCCTTCTTTCATTTTCGAACCACAAATGGTGTAGGAACCGATTCAAAGTGGCCCTTGAGAAATTAGGTAGGTTGTCATCACAGTTTACTTGGCCCGCCTCGGTAGCGTAGATGGTAGCGTGTCTGCCTCACGTTCAAGAGGTCCCGAGTTCGAATCTCGGTCAGGGTGAGTTACCTGGATAACGTTTGTTCCGGATTCTTCCCTTATCCTTCAAGACGAATGTTGGGTAATTCTAAGCTCCATGGACCCTGGACTCATTTGAGCATCACATCATTTCACCCAATTTATTCACCGTCCGATATGACTTAACGTTGGAGGACGTAAATTACAAAAAAAAAAAAAAAAAAAAAAAAAAAAAAAAAAAGTTTACCTTGCCAAAACTAGATTAAGCGTGGGTGGAATGTTTTCAAGCAGAAAAGAATGAACAATACGCCGAACTCCGCTTTGCACTGTTCACTCATATTGCGTTACCTAGCGTTCTTTTGTTTCCCCGCCCTATTTGCTATTCTTTTGCGGGGGTTCTTAGGGGACTTTCATTAGTTCCTTTTTTTTTCATTCTATATGCTAATGGTTCTGAACACCCGGTAGCCTTAGCTGTTTCTTTCATTGCCTTACTGATATTCATTTTACTTGAAAAGTAACATAAGACATTTAATACTAACGTACTGTCCTTACTTCTTAGTTTACCAATTTTTCGTCTCTTCTTAGCTTCCCCTTCCGTAAGTGTAAGTATTTAAAAACTGTTCCATAGATTCACCTAACACTTCACATTCTTGCACACGCTATAAACATACTCATAAAAACTCTTTTTTGCAAAATATTCACTTTTACTGCATCACATCGCCCTCTTTCTGCTAAGACGAGCAACGCCCGCTTTGACTCGCACCTGTCACCACTTCTTTGAACAGATGAATGCCTTTTATTTGACACACACGACGAATACAAGAAGTTGGATAATGGACTGTAGATAATGAATACCTTTTAGGATTCTAGGCAATTCCATTGGTCCCAGTGGTTGATCTCTGAGGATCCCGGCCCAAATATTTACCACAAATCTCTGTTGAAAATTCCCACGGCGAATGACAAATGGCCCAGATGTGAACATTGTGGAAATTGACTATGCTATTACGGGTAAACATTGCCTCGTCTGTCACCATTATGTTGCGAGAAAACTCCGCATCATTTTCACATTGTTGTAAGAACCAGTTACAGAACTGCGCTCTTCTTGCGTAATCTGCTTCTTGCAGATGTTGGACCACTACCAAAGGTTCCTGCAATGTGTGGTGAACACGCCAACAGCTTGTACCTACATACGTCCAGAGCTTAGTGCCTTGTACTCAAACGTTGGCGCGAGGTCTACCCGAAAATCCGAAGATTCCGGCCTCTATCAGCCCGGGAGCGATGGAAAGCTCCTGGGTGCTTTCCTTGAAGTAATACATTGACTCTAAAAAGCCTCCTCCCCCCATTGACAACAACGTCAAGATGGGTGGAAGTGGATACGCCACTTACGCGCCTCAAATCCGCAGGTAAGACAACCGAATAACCTAGGTGGGGCCGCCTGCTGATCTAGCACAATTTTTACTAGCTCTGCAGGCTAGTACCCGGGACTTTTTAGGCAACCCTCTGCCCCCTCCAGGTGGCCGAAGTTTGGCCGGAGGCACCCGATCTCCCGCGGGTATCGGGAAACACTGCCCCCTCGAGTCCAACGCAATTCGAACAACTCCCATTCACACACAAGGCCGCTCTTCTACAATACGTAAGATTTCATCTTCACGCCGTAGTGGTTCAGCATTACGCGGACGAAGAGAACCTGTACCACGGATTTTTTGAGGCACTGCAGTGAACGTTTGTCTGTTAGGAAGACGATGATTTGGAAATCGTTGCCGATGCAAGTCCCACGCAGCATTAGCAGCGCCCTAAATTAAATGAATGTCTGCTAATTCAGCATAAGTAAAACGATTCATAATGTATACTTTGTAAACGACAGTCTGCTACTGAATATTGGCTCATTCCTTCACTGTAAGTCGCTTGAATGACGGCAGGCATTGTGCGTGATGTAAACACAGGTGTCATAGTGTGCGTACTCTGTGTAATCACAGAAAACACACAACGTATGGCCGTTCAAAATCCATGGTATCCTTAACTTTGTGAATCATTCGTGACATTGCTATTAGCAAGTGGACAAACCAGGATACACATAATTTTGTGTTAGGTATACGTATTTTTCTGTCTTATATAGAAAATTATTTGTACTTGTTCACCTCCCCATTCTGTATAATAAAACTACGCATTTACAGAAAAAATTTATTAGTGGCTATGTCAGGAATCACTCAGTAAAATAATATCTCCATTATTTATTTTGGTGTCTCGAAATTCAAAGCGCGGAACACGTATCGCGTTCGACTCACTTTGCCAGTTGATGGAAAGCGCCTAATAGTTCACCCATTGCAACGCAGATGGCGATGAAGCTCTCAGTACATTTTATGAAATAACATTTCTGTTATTTTAGTTAATTGATGGAAATTAATCATTTCTCCACACTAGCCGTATATAGGCTAAGATATTTGATGGATAGAGTCAACATGAAAAATTCAATGCCATGGCCGGGATTTGAACCACGGATCTACTGGTTTCCGTCCAGTCGCTCTTAACCTTTGAGCTACCATGGCCAACGTGCCTTCCTGACATTAAATTCTCCAGTTGACTCGTATATTTCCCCCGTAGACCACTAGGGGCTCTCGCATCCGAGATACACCGTTTGTGGCGACTTACTATTGTAAGTACTTAAGTCCCAGGCTTCATCATTTTAACTCTTATTATTTTAGTTAATTGATGGAAATTAATCATTTCTCCACACTAGCCGTATATAGGCTAAGGTATTTGATGGATAGAGTCAACATGAAAAATTCAATGCCATGGCCGGGATTTGAACCACGGATCTACTGGTTTCCGTCCAGTCGCTCTTAACCTTTGAGCTACCATGGCCAACGTGCCTTCCTGACATTAAATTCTCCAGTTGACTCGTATATTTCCACGTTAGACCACTAGGGGCTCTCGCATCCGAGATACACCGTTTGTGGCGACTTACTATTGTAAGTACTTAAATAACGGGCACAAATATCAGATATTTTAAATATTAATAAAAGGTAATTTAAATATTTTACAATAAACCGGAACAAAAGACTGTCCATTAAAATTTAAATAATGCGAAGGATCCATCCATGGAGGATGGTCCTCAGCCCACAGAAGAGCTCTGCCCTTCTGCTGGGGAAGGTCCTCCGCTGGCGCCCGGAAGGAGACCTGCGGTTGAGGCAGAGAAGGATCCCTTGGGTCCGATCTGCCAAATACCTGGGTGTCCGACTGGACCGCGGCCTCACCTTCACCCCACATGTCCGTGAAAAAATCAGCCTCGGCCATGTAGCGCTCAGGCAGTTGTACCCCATATTCCGATCGACCATGTCCACTCGTCTGAAACTATGGTTGTATAGTGCGATCATCCCGCCCCTTGATCCTGTATGGATGCGAGGTCTGGGGATAGGTGGCTCGTACTACCATCCGCAGACTGCAAGCTGTGCAGAACAGGGCTCTTAGGATGATCTACGATATCGAACGTATGTTTCCATCACACATCCTACACACCCATTCTGGCATACCTTACGTTGAGGACGTTGTGCGTGAACGCTCGCGCACATTATATACCAGAATTACATCCCATCCCAACCACCTAGTTTACACACTAGGGCGATATGACCACCGTGTGCCCAGAAGGAGAAAGAGCTACCGCATCCCCAAGGACGCCCTTGGGTGGTGAGACCAGCCTCTCATTCCTTCAGTACTACACCCTGTCCCGGCCACACTAGGGCTGAATTTGGCCTGTCGGCTGACCCCCGGTAGTCAGGTCCCCATGTGTGACCCAAATGTGAACCATAACCTAAATGGTCCCCAACTACCCGACCTCTCGCTCCTGGGCCCGCCACACTGGATGAACTCTGCAACGCAGGCCGCTCCTAGCGTAGCGGCTTAGGGTACTGGCCTCCTACCTGGAAGCTAATCTCGCCGCCAGGAGCACTAGCAGAGGTCGAATCAGAGCCATCAGTTAACAAGGACATCCAAGCTTTGGAGATAAGAGCAATCCTATAAGACCGCACGGGTAAATCCGGATAGGTACCGTGGCACTTTGTCCACCGTCCGGGAGCACCCGGACGACTTGTTCTCGCTGTTGGCTCTCTTGGAGCATGCAAAAAAAAAAAAAAAAAAAAAAAGTTCTGTCAAACTTCATGTGTGGCAGTGTGAAAAAAAAGTGTTGTGCAGAATCGAAACACCCATTTATACAAGTTCTTGTTCCATACTGTTTACATTGGTAATGAAATAGAATATTCGCTTTTCTAACTTACATTATTAATACAAATAAATGCCAGCTCTTCAACTCTTATATATCAAATTTCTTCTACTTTTTAAAGGTAATAGTTAAATACACAGTACCAATAATCTAATCTACCTTATTTTGATTTAATTCAAGACGGGCGTGGACTTCATTCAAGTTCGCCTAAAATAAGAATGAAGGACAATTGAGGTTAAAAATAATGCTTCATACTGAAATGATTAATACTTTTTGAATTTATGCTAATACTTTTGCTTTATAATACACTAAATAAAAATAGTGTGTTCTGATTCTCTTGCCCTAACTATTCTTACGAAGGTTTAGTCTTCAACTTCAAGTTAATCGAGAAACATTTGAAGAAATCATTCCATTGCTAATTTTCTTGTGGTTGCAACGAGAGTATGGCACTACAGTGCCCTTAAGAGATGGTCAATCTTTAAGAGCAAAGCTAGTCGTTATGCCGTGGTCTTGGAATTCCTTTCATTTTGTGTGGCCAAGACATAAAAAATGAATAACGACTTACCATTTGAGTGGCCTATGTACATTGGAAAGCGCCGACAAATGACAAGGAATATCTGGGAAAATGTGTTTCGCATACATTGCGCATGTTAACGAGATCTCCAACGTAAGAGGTAGAACCTGCGTGTAAGAAAGAGTGAACGTGCGTGTACGTCAGAGAAATTACTGGCAGCACTAGCCGATATGTGTTTACGCTTCGGCAGTCCCTACAGTGTTATTACAGAATGTTATGTTAAAGATTATTTGTAAAATATGCAAGTTTATCATTTCTGTTATTTACATAACTTTGTGCAACAGCTGCAGTTTTATGTTACATGTCTTTATTTTAAATGGAAGAGGTTTCTCGTGTTATATTATGGAAAGATTGCGGTTTCTTTTAAAATTGCCTTCTACCCTCCTTTACATATCTCCCCCCCCCCATGTAAACCCAATAACAACAAATTTTCTTGCGGCCTACATTTTCGAATGCGTATATATAACATTTTCCGAACTTACTTTATATTACAAAATTATAACACTCCTCTGATTTAAGATTGAGAAATCAAACTTGGCAGGTAGGTAGCACGGTAGTCTTCCCCACCTGAGAAAATATTTTTGTAGTATTATAGCGGTAATCGTTATAGTTACCGCATGATAGACATACAAGCAGCAAATGTCGGACTTTTACCCAAAAACAAGCATTTTCGAAAAAATTGGGCCCAAAGAAGCCTAACGGCTGCAAAAATGACATAATCTGACATAGAAAATATTCTGCATAACACAGTGTGTTAAAAGCTACAAAATATTACAAATAATTATTTATACCATGTTATTAGCGAGTTGGCAACAACGCGAGGGTAGAAAAGGACGAAGCTAATGAGAATTCGCGAGTGTTAGACAGAGAGAGACATATCCCATTGAATTCCATACTGTCTTTTAAGGTTGAGACACGCTTTTAGTTTGAGGCAGATTATGTATATCAATTTCAGTTTATTTGTTGCGCGTTGCCTCCAAGACAATCAGCGAATTGCATCCAGTTAAATGTATATGTGTATTTACTAAAATAATTACTCTGATTTACCTATTAGTATCGATGAAGTATTGAAGTCCATACCAGATTAAATGCATTCAAATTTTATGGTATTCACCACCCTCGGTAACCTTTGGTTCGTTAAATTTGTCGCTGGGTATTAAAATATTTTAACGTCTTATACCATAAAGTGTCTACCATTAACTTTGCTTGCTAATAAGTTTAGCACAAAACATTCATTCCCAGAGAATAGGGAAAGATTCTGATTGAAGAAACCTACTTCCACTCCAGTCGGAAATTAAACCCCAGACCTCTGGATTGTGAAATCGTCTCTTTTGATAATGGCTTTAATATATATATTCGAGAAAAGAGCGGAATATTTAAGTAATTAAATTTTGAGCTGCATGAAAATTTGAAATAAAAAATGGGACAGGTAGATGTTCGGACTAAAATGAGCGAAAAAAGTGTGAAGATACAAGGGATCAAGGAAAAGCAGAATGAAGCAAATGTGGAGGTGCAAGGGATCAGCGGAAAACAGTGTGAAACAAGTGCGGAGATTCAAGGGTTTAAGAGGGGGTGAGAATTAGGCAAGGAATATCGAGATGTTGGAACATATCAGCAAGGTATAAATGCGTATATGGGAAAAATGTAGAAAGGAAAACTAGAATGGTATCGTGAGAGGTATAGGAACAGATATGAATAAATATGATACGGCTGTACAAATTGTGGAAAGCTGCTAATGAAGTTAAATAATTAATAAAGGGGAAAGGGGGCGCAAAGAGGTGATGTGTAATTTGGAAGTATTGACAAGTCAGGTTAAGTGAATACACACAGTGGGACAATAATAATATGACGCAGAAATTGGTGTAATAGTTTACAAAGGTAGACAAACATTTGACGAATATGGCAAATTTAGCGCAGGATAGAAAATTAAATGAAGAGCAATAACTGCTAAAAGGGCAAACACGACTAGAATATGTAATTGCATTGAAGGGCTACCCTGTTTGCAAAAGGACCAGAACCCAATTCGGGGGTAGCCCAAGATGTAGTTGTTTTAGTACTTAATAAATCATATCATATTCGGAGTATGCACCACGTGCAGCTTCTGTGTCTTTGGCACTTCTATTAAACATCAAAAGCAGAAAGTTTGAAAATGCTCTTTGTTGTTAACTAGACATTTCATATTATTGACCTGAAAAGAACGAACTACAAAAACTAAATTCATCATTTAGTAGAGCACGTAGTTCTCTATCGAATAACTTAAAACGCAATGCAAAAACATTTTATTTGCATGTGGAACTTTCACTTTAAAAAGCGCCAGAACGGGCCAACCGATGATTAATCTCAATGAACTACTCAACAGTCTCACGTAAGAACAAGTACAAGTAGTTGATGCTAACGTGTATGTATTACATTTTTCCCTATTTACTCAAGTTTTAAGCGGAGTCATTTGTCTTATCCCGCAAATTTCCAGCAGCTGTCGAGGAGTTTTGAAATTCAAACGTAGAGACGTTAAGAGAAGTAGAAACAGCGGGTGTTAAACCATATCGAGAAACTCCCCCCGCCCCGCATTGCAAGTGGAATGAGATGGATCATTAGGAGTAAGAAAGAGTTTCCTCAAGTGGACAAGCTTTTTTTTCTGACAGCTGTTTCACTGGGGCTGCTGGTACCAGTTGCTCATAGAACAGTAGTAGCAACTTAATTGACATTTATCGTGGTATCGTGCAAAACGATTCTAAGGGTACAAAATACTTTAAACATGTCCGTTGGTTTCCTTCGAAACAATGCACAGTAGTTTTGACAGTGTTGGCAATTAGGATAGGTACTATTAAACATGCGCTATGCTCCAGTTTCTGTGCAGCAATTCTAGGACAAATGGATTGGTTAAAGAATAAGTTGAAGAATATGCCATATAATAATAATAATAATAATAATAATAATAATAATAATAATAATAATAATAATAATAATAATAATAATAATAATAATAATAATAATAATAATAATAATAATAATAATAATAATAATAATAATAATAATAATAATAATAATAATAATAATAATAATAATAATAATAATAATAATAATAATAATAATAATAATAATAATAATAATAATAATAATAATAATAATAATAATAATAATAATAATAATAATAATAATAATAATAATAATAATAATAATAATAATAATAATAATAATAATAATAATAATAATAATAATAATAATAATAATAATAATAATAATAATAATAATAATAATAATAATAATAATAATAATAATAATAATAATAATAATAATAATAATAATAATAATAATAATAATAATAATAATAATAATAATAATAATAATAATAATAATAATAATAATAATAATAATAATAATAATAATAATAATAATAATAATAATAATAATAATAATAATAATAATAATAATAATAATAATAATAATAATAATAATAATAATAATAATAATAATAATAATAATAATAAACATATGATCTTAGCATCATCTCAGAGTCAAAGTCCTTCATACCTCTCAAGGAATAATGATCATATTTTTGTGACCATCCATTTGATAATTATAACAGCTCATTTTAAACAATATAACTATTGAAATATTTTTGGTATTAAATCAGTATTACTTTATTGCCTTGATAAGTTGGAGGATCGAGATAAATATTGATCAGTGGTTAATATTTCTGTACGATCGTGTTGGTTTATTGGTAGACAAAAAATGTAAAAGGTTTCCTTGTAAAGGTGCTGATGAAAAGTTATTTTATCGTTAATTCTCTTTTGTCTCAATTCTTTTTATTGTAACATATATTTGTTTCCGGTGTCTGCCATGTTATAAGCCTTTGTTTATTTACAACTTTCTGACCTTTGCGACTGCTCTGTATTCTGTACCTAACACAATTGCATTATGCACATAATTATCCGGTTACTAACAATCCTGTATTTGTGCTTCACGCTTCATGACAATAAATCTTACATTTTAGCTACATTTGTTACAATAATATATGTAATCCTAAGAAGCGAGCTGGCTCTACAGTAACGTTGAGAGGGTCGATTTCAGAGGTCCCAAATTCGATTGCCATTGTCCGCTCATTCTGACTCGGGCTTTGCGTCGTTTTCTCTAGTCGATAGGTGAATACTGGGGTAGTTTCTCATCTGCTATGATTTCCATTCTATCATTTCTATTTCATTCTATTTACTTCTAATCTTTCACGTGTATTCTAGATTTTGTGGCATATTGTGCTTCCGGACAGATGGTGTAAATGTTTGCTCAAAGGAAAGCGTACTTCGCTACAGGTCAGCTTGTTCGACGGGTTGTTCAATGCCATCTCTAGGCGGCTCTATAGTTGAGACAAGTCTTCAAGCCTGAACTATTAGGGACCTCCACGTCTCTCTGTGACTTGTCTTCCTGTCTTCTAAGTTTCCTTTATTCATCACTTCTTCATGGCGCTGGCAGTCAAAATAGATCTACGGATGTAGGTCACAGTGTGCGAGATGGTCCCCTTCGATGTATAACCTATTTGTAATCTTGCAAGTTTATGTAACAATCAGCAGCATTTTCTAGGGTGATCATTTGCTTTGAACTCTCTCTCTCTCTCTCTCTCTCTCTCTCTCTCTCTCTCTCTCTCTCTCTCTCTCTCTCTCTCTCTCTCTCTCTCTCTCTCTCTCTCTCTCTCTCTCTCTCTCTCTCTCTCTCTCTACGAAGAATGTTTATTCGAGGCCTACCGGAAGTCCAAAGACTTCCCCTCTACTTAACGGCAGCGCCTGAGGCTATCTCACCTGGTGTCTAAAAAGCCCCCCCCCCCCACCATTTACGCGCGAGAACCCATCCTAAGAAGCTGAGTAGGGGCACCGGTGATCTAGCATGCTCTTTGCTCTGCAGGCTAGTAACCGGGATATAGTAGCCCTCCACCCAGTCCGCCGGCTGAGACACACAGATATATATATATATATATATATATATATTGGCCGGGTTAAACCATCCCCAACCGGCTCTTGTAGGGAAAAACTGTTCTTCCCCCTAACCACAATGGGAAACACCAGCCGGGGTCAGAGGTGAAGAATGTTAGGCACGTGTTTACAGCTGAGAATACCCAGGGTTGCCATTGTTTAAAATAACGTTTAGAGGCAAAATATAAATAAATAAAGCAGAATTCAGTATAAGAAATCGTCATTGATCTTTTCAAATAAATTTTAAATGATTAATGTACAAGAACTAAATGCGTATTATTAGCATAATATCTAAGGAAAGTTTAGTAAAACATAATTACAATTTTAAAGGGTTAAATTGCATCAGTTTGCATGAATTTGCGAGGGATATTTGCTTGCGAATTAAAGGAGCACTTTTGATATTCTGGTAGTTAATAATAATTTATAAGCAAAGATTGCACGTCAGAGCTTTGTTTATTGCAATAGTGAGCCGATTTATCCTAAAACATTTTCCTTTGTTCTATGGCAGATACAGGTGGCGAATTTCTGTTGATTTAACAAAGCAATAAATACTTCAAAAGTAAAAAAAAAAAAAAAAAAAAAAAAGAAGAAGAAGAAGAACCAAGGAATTAAAGAAAAACTAGTAAGGAAACTCTATCATTCTTTTTAAATTTTTGAAGCTTTTTACAAGGATGTCTGCTAATTTTACAAGTTTGAATAAAGTTAAGCAGTATATTTTTTTTGTTTTGGGGGTGGGGTTTTCTGCTAAACACAATTTAAATAAATAATCACGTACATTCCGCATAATAATTAAATATGTCATAAACGCTTTAGAACACGAGAAAGGTTAGAAATACTTTTTAGTTAATTGATGGAAATTAATCATTTCTCCACACTAGCCGTATATCGGCTAAGATATTTGATGGATAGAGTCAACATGAAAAATTCAATGCCATGGCCGGGATTTGAACCACGGATCTCCTGGTTTCCGTCCAGTCGCTCTTAACCTTTGAGCTACCATGGCCAACGTGCCTTCCTGACATTAAATTCTCCAGTTGACTCATATATTTCCCCGGTAGACCACCGGTCTGGTGGTCTACCGGGGAAATATATGAGTCAACTGGAGAATTTAATGTCAGGAAGGCACGTTGGCCATGGTAGCTCAAAGGTTAAGAGCGACTGGACGGAAACCAGGAGATCCGTGGTTCAAATCCCGGCCATGGCATTGAATTTTTCATGTTGACTCTATCCAACCGTTAGAAATACTGTTAGATATATATTACAAGTATGAATGGAAATCCATGTTAGGTTCGATACCCACGGTCTCCACATCTTAATTAAATTACGCAAGTGCTAAACGCCAATAACTATTAAATACTAATAAATTTATAAAACTACCCTAAGTAAAACACTAATTAACTTATATAAATATAAGCTTAATTAACACACATAGGAATCACGTTTGCACAGTCTAAGCTAATTTCTGAGGACAAAAGAAAAATATTGCAACAGCGCCCTAACTTGGTGAACGTATTAAGAAGGACCCCCCATATGTTTAAGGGTGGAAAACCCTTATAATTGCTTACATGTGAGGAGGCGTGGTCAGAAGGGAAAGCTTTTGACATCGCCTGGGATGCGATGGACGAGGGTACTATACCCAATCTCCCACGGGTGTCGGGGAGCACTGCCACAATGAAGCCCACGCAAATGAGCAACTCCCCGACGGGAGGAGCTCGGATGCTCGACCCGGTGTATTTCAAGTAACGTCATAAGTAGAGTCTGTTTAGTTAACGCATGTGTAGTTCGGAGTCAAAGGAACCTGACCCGACCGCCCACTAATGACCGTCATAAATCTATCTCCACGCTTCAGAAATGGAACACTGTCGTTGAGGACCAATAGCAACCCTGATTTTCTCGAAGTGACAGACGCATGTCTACTCCACGTGGAGTCTCAGTTGCCAAAGTTCCAACTTCCAGTTGATCTGTTTCATTACGTGCAGAAATTCGTTGTGCGTCACAATGTGGAGACCGTAGGAGGGAAATGCAGTGCTAAATGCAAATGAAGTAGTAGATAACTTTCAGTCACGTGAAAATAATCAAAGTGAGACTGTGAATAACTGAGCCGAGTTATATTACTGGAAAAGCCTAAAAAAATCAAAGTTATAACTGTTTGTAAGCAAATTCAAGCGCTTGTTTTGAACACACATAAATATGTGCTGACAAATAATCTTGGTAAGGGGTCGTGCAGTGAACCTGATTATATATTCTGGGTATTCACAAAAATACAGTAAGAAGTATTGTGACGAAAGGAATACCAAAGACGCCGATCAAGTGCGAAAACAAAAGAAAACGTTTATCTAAAGTAGATAATTTCACATGCGATTTAATTCGCTGAGAAATTTATAGATTCTCTGCAAAAGGGAGAGCGCCCACCTTAGACGAATTAGTTGCACATTTGCAAGGAATTTGTGATTTTCCTTGGGGGCACTGCACTTTGCGCCGTCTCCGAAAGGAGCTGGGTTTCAAATACCGCACTTTGAATAAGTTAAGTGTTATTATGGAATCCAGTAGTATTGTAGCTTCACTATATATATGTGTGTGTGTGTGTGTGTGTGTGTGTGTGTGTGTGTGTGTGTGTGTGTGTGTGTGTGTGTGTGTGTGTGTCAAAACTAAGGAAGTTTCGCAGTAATGGACATAAGATAATTTATTTAGACGAAACCTCGTACGATACCCATGGCGTATCGAGAAAGGTGGTAACCTTGCAGAAAGGACTGCGAGAAGGAGGGTTTGTCTTGTAAAACGATTATAAGGGTTCGTCAACGGCAGAAGCCGACGTGCACACGCGTTAACTAAACAGACTTTACCACGAGTGCTAGGGTACCGCAGCGCTCGCACCACAGCAGCTGAAGGGGAGGGATCCCCTCCCGTGCGGTGGGTCTACAAGAATTCTAGAAAATAAATAAAATGTTTGTTAACAACACTGGCAATTACCAGTACCATATCAGCTCCGTCAGTATGCTCGAATTTTGAATGGCTGGACTTGTCTGACATGCCAGAAAATCTACACATATGGGGCTGTGGCTTAAAAACCATCGGTCTGGGCCGGGTTTGAAACCCGCGAAAGGTACCAGAAGTTAGCAGCTAGCAGTTAGCAGGAAAGGTAACGTTTGGGCTTATGTTCAGCCTATAATTTTATCTGAGTCTTTTACTTTTAATACACAAAGGTTTACTGGAAGTAACAATTACAATCTGAGTTTTAAAAGAGGATACGTGATGGTCATCAAGGAAGGGACGCGAAGGGTAAGAGGGGAAGGTCATTGCTATGGTAACGTAAACAAAGGTTGCCAGATTGTAACACTGGTGAATCACATACTCCTCAGAACAGTTATCGCTAGTAGTATGCGGGAAACAGAGTTTACTTGAGTATTCAGCTGCGCTGTGTATTGTTAGCCTACTCTGATAAAACACAATTAAAATACGTTTTTTATGGAAGCAAGACGTAGTGGCGGTAGTATTAGAGGTGGACCGAGGAATCATGGCCCAAGGCAAAGATGAGCCTATGGTCGGGTTGTTACATTGCATAGTCAAGCTAGATAATTTGTTTGTTCTCTTAGAGAATTCTTCCAACAGGAAGACGACAGTTTGCTCCTTATCAATGAACAGCTTATTCCTTTTATACAAAAGCGACAGCCCCATGTCAGTAGAGATGCTTGCACGTAAAAGTATTCCTGTGGGTCAAAATTCCGGCATATCGGCGGCGTTGATATCAACAGTCAATTAACAAAGTCGTTAATAATAGTATATTGCGATAGTAATGTATACGGAACGAGGAAAATTTGAGAAAACGAGGCGCTTTTACCGAGTTTTTTTTTTTTTTTTCAATTCTCGAGATTCCATTATGTGCTTACCACATGTGTGTTGCACATTATTTTTTGCGTTATGTATATTTATATGAATTTTAGTAGTTAAGATATTAGCTGAAATATTAATAAATATAATTGAAGATAAATGTTAGATTTTTAAAACGTGCATGTATATGTGTTTCTATGGAGAAATACTTACCGCACTGTGCGGGAATGTCAACTTAAAATGAATAGCAACAAGAACGGTAAGTATGAAATATCAGTTACATAGTGCAGAAATTATTTAAAACAACTCACATGTGAAGACCCTACAACGCAGTGAATGTGTGAAAAACTTTATTCTGTTTAAAGTAGGCTAATACAGATAAACCTTGTTAATGTGTCGAGTGTTGAGAGGATAAAGAAATGGGATCTGGTGGGCGACGTTGCATTACCCACGTGGAGAAACAGATGACCTTCACGTATCTTCTTTTAAAAATCAGATCATAGTCATTTTTGGAAGTGGTAAGGTAGCCAATGATTGCAAAATATTTTTACCGGATGGATTACTTAGCGCACACTTCTTCATAAGGGGTTGGAAATAAAGTTGGGGCAGGTTTTGAAGGTTTTAAGGCGGCTCATTTTCATTGGATCTTACTGTATTAAGTGAAAAATTTTATAGACCGATAAAGAATTTTTTATTTATAGGTGGTTGATGACAGCATGAGTTTATTATATTTGCATCATCATCTTTGCCAAGCTCTAAAACTCAAGCGGGTTTTTTAATCAAAGAAAAAATACTCTTTGATAATAATAACGTTTAGCAAAATCAACAGACTTTTGATGATTTGAATATGATACATAATTCATCCTCTAATGCGCAAATTCTAAAAAGGCTCTCCTTTTACACTTGTAGAAGTTGGAAATATTTGCAAATCTGCCATAGATACAATAAAGAGACAATTCTCTAATATTCATATTGAACAAGACATGACTGAAATTGGATAAAGCTGTTAAGCTTTAGAAATATTTCAGAACATATATACTTCTAGTAGAAGAGAATTACAGTGGATAAAAATAATAAAAGCTTCATAAGTGGTGCGCGGCGTCCATACACGCACACACACACACACACACACACACACACACACACACACACACACACACACACACACACAATTTTGTCATTTATAACATTAGTATATAACTGAAGAAACGCAAATTTTATCCACAAATGACTGGCTGCTAGTAGTCTGAATAAAAGAGATTCCAAGGTAAATGTTGCAAATTTTAATACTTCAGGAACTTTTTTATTTCTCCTATCGCACAGGCACCTAAAGAGACGAAGTTCTGTATTCCACCTAAAAGTTCAATATTGAGATTTCTCTGAACATCTATTTAGAAAATGTGTGTGTTTATGTGTGGGTATAATAAATCAAAACCAAATATTGAGGCCGCGCCGTGGCTCAGTGGTTAGACCGCCTGGCTCTCACCAAGGCGGCCCGGGTTCGATCCCAGGCGACAGCAAAGTGAGAATTGTGGTGGACAACACGGCGCTGGGGGCGGGGTTTTCTCCGGGATCTCCGGTTTCCCCCGCCATCTCATTCCACCGGTGCTCCATCTTCATCTCATGTATCATCAGTGTCATTGCCTGCAGAGCTGTATGTAGTAAAAGCGGGCGTTAAAACACAACACACACACACACACACACACACACACACACACACACACACACACACACACACACACACACACACCAAATGTTGGGTAAATACCAAACTTGGAAAATAAGTGGAATATCTTCCAAGAATGCGGCCTAAGGATTTGTAAGAAATTCGCCAGGTCCAAACTATTTTCGTGGAAACTTCTTCCATTTTGTTTCCTCTAAAAATGTCTAACGATATTGATACAAACACCATGTACTTGAATGCACAATAAAATTAATTTCTTATATATTTTAAGGATAACCATTTTTGTTTTAAGTAAATTTACAATAATAACTTCATAAACTGACAAATCATGAACAATAGACAGTAAATAACCAGGCACTGGAATTCTTAAGGAATTTACTTCAAGCTATCAACACTGAAAAAATTTACACTACAAGAACGTAAACATCTGGGTCAAGTTCACTGATAAGTAAATAAAAACCCGTTTGGGTTATGTCTACAAACACCAAAACATTGTACGAGAAATGGGAGATGGTTGGTTACCTGCAATATCCTACCTATAGTCCAGGAACAGATCAGCTTTATTTTGCAGCTGCCATGATTGCCTTCTCATCGAACAGTAGAATATATGAACATTCGCCTTGATCGTTCACTAACATAACATATCCACATTAACACTAAATTAAATCAGGCATATTCTAGTCTCTGTCCGATTCTAAATCGCAAATTATCTTTGCGAGTTGACAGTACTTTGCTACTGCGCAAGAGCATTCTGCAGCAGCTATTCCTGTTTGCCAGACCTATATGGTGTTTACTTCTTCTGCTGGACCCAATGGTTCCAAGTTTTAACATATCAAGTCTTTTAGAAAAAAACATGCCATTGTGCTACCAAAGCTGGAAAAAAAAACGTTGCAGGATAATTCTGATCCCAACTTTGGGGACCCGCATAACAATGTCCTTTCATTAGTGTGATGATTTTATTTTTTAGTATATCTGCAAACTTACAGCACTTAGCTGTACTGAGCAATAAATTTGAGTAGTTTGCTAAAGAAATATAAACATAGACGATAGTGGCGGAGAAGTCATGAATGTAAGACTTTTGCACTTAAAAGAGCCAAGAGCCAAGAGCAGGTGCATGTCGCCCGGGTTCTCCCGGGCGGAGGGTTACACGCCACGGTACCTATCCGCTGTGCGGATTTACCCGTGCGGTATGATAAATAAATGTATGTGCGCAAGCTTGCGTGTCGTTTAGTAAGACGGCGCAGTTGGCCTCTACTGATGCTTCTGGTGCCGGGATATTCCCCCTTGGGGGGGACAGTGCCCGTTCCACCTGAGTTCATCTGTAGGTATATGTGGTGTTTGAGAGAGAGGAGGGAGGGAGGGAAAGGGAGCGAGGTAGAGGACAACGTAATCCGAAAACACAAAGTCGGTAGATTCCTTTTGAGCCAAAAATCAACAAACCCAAACGATTCCTTGACTTCCTTTGCTAGCCGCCATGTTACTCAACCGAATAGGAATGTACGAAACCTCTTATGTATAAATTGTGATGCAGGGGCACTGCTATGTATGAAGCCACGTCATTATTCATTATAGAATACAGTGGTCATATAACGTGATTATTCTGCGACCACATAAAGTATTGCTCCTTTAAGGCAATAGATAAAGAATTTGCTTGCTACATTCAGTTCCCAATTAACAATTTTCTCGCTGAGAAGGTGTTTTCCAGCTAATGAACTTGCCAATACACAACCAGCACTGTTCGTGTGCACATTGTATACATATTAATTCAACTCGAAGTAAAGCATGATTGTAAAGAACTTTCGAGCACAAGTATGATCATTTTCACCTTCAATCACGCCCGCCTTGGTAGCGTAGACGGTAGCGTGCCTGCCTCGCGTTCAAGAGGTCCTCAGTCCGAACCGCGGTTAGGGTGTTACCTGGATAAGGTTTTTCCGGGGTTTCCCTTATCCTGATAGACGAATGTCGGGTAACTCTAAGCTCTATGGAGCCCGCACTCATTCGAGCATCACTTCACCCATTTCATTCATCGTCCGATAGGTATATGATTTAACGTTGAAGGACTTAAAAAACCTCTAAACACTTACTCGTGAACACTTCGATTGCAGGAGTGGTTGTAGTTTTTTGTTCACAGTGATAACTTCACAGGTCACTGCTCATTTCTACAAGGGCTGTTCAATAAAGAATGATCACAATTCATTTTTGACAACGTACCTTTACTCATCCTCATAATTTTGATGGTCCTTCTCAAAATAGTCTCCCCTGAATGCACTGCACTTGTCATAGCGTTTCTGCCAGTCTTAAGACATGTTGGAAATCATTTTTTGAGAGATCCTTCAAAATCGCCTCCGCAGCCTTCACCACTGCTTCTGATGATGGATAATGCCTCCCACGAAGGCGTTTCTTCAAGTTAGGGAATAGAGAAAAGTTACATGGGGCTAAATCCGGACTATAGGGGGGATGAGGGATGCACTTCACGTTGATTTTTGCAAGATAGTCAGCAACAACATTGGCAATATACAGCCGCGCATTATCGTGGTGCACCATCCAATCTGCTTCATGGCAATGTGGTCTTTTGCGCCTGATATGGACTTCCAATGTTTTCAGGACATCCCTGTAGTATTGTCCAGTTATTGATGTGTGTGCAGTTAAAACATGCTGATAAATCATTCCATGAATATCAAAGAACGAGATGACTATAACTTTCCCAGCAAAAGCAACCACGTTTGCTTTTTGGGGGGTTGGTGATGGAGATTTCCACACCGATCTTTGCTGTTTGCCCTCAGGATCAAACTTATGTAGCCAAATTTCATCAGAGGTGATTACGTTTGAAAGAAACTCCGGATCTTCCTCTAACATCAACTTTAACTGCATGTTACCTCCATTGCAGCGGTAGGCGATACTGAACATGTCTGAATTTACCTGGTTCTCACAGGCGGGAACCAGGAGTACCAACAATGAAACTACTACGGCGTGTTTGTTTCACATTAAGCTAACAGAATATAATAATATTGAATTTTAGTGTGAAAAATTATGACCGTAAAAATTATGATCATCCTTTATTGAACATCCCTCGTATAATATATATGACTACCATCTCTATCTTACTGTTACCTTTCATTCATTAACTACTGTAAAATTGAATTGCAATTATTGGCTTTTATGACTGAAAATGTACTTACATTTAATTCTGCTAGTGCGAAAACTCCCCTCATCGTCATAGCTGAATCCATCCATGAATGTTCTCTTAATCCTTAAACATACGAGTATGTTACTTCTGGGTGTATTTACCTGATTAGTTTTCTCTTACCTTCATCGGTTCTTCTGCATCCCATCACAATATACGACCACCTCCTTCACTGTCTTAAGTAGAGTTCGTTGCTAACCCATTTCCACTCAGTAGGAATAGATTTCAATTTAATTTTAGCCAATTAGTGGCATCATGTTTATATAAATTCCAGTTTCTCTTTTTTTGTTGTTGCAAAATACAAAGTAGAGATTATAATTATTTAATCAGACAAAACTGCGTTGCAATAATAATAATAATAATAAGTAGTAATAAGAGCATTTAGGTGGCGGAAACCTGTTAGGGCCATCTGTGTCAAACTCTGACTGTATAGGAAACGACGATTTCAAAAACTTTCAGGTCCTCATTCTTAATGAAATTTGAGATGTAGCGGAAAATCCATGAATATTAATTTAATGTATGCCTATTGCATGGGATCTAATGAAATATGTCACACACATTATTTTAAGTAATATTCAGTTTCTTTTTCTCCAAAAAATATTTGGCTTGAGATTTCTGAGGTTTTTGAAATATTATTTTATACAGCATGTTTCAAAAATACTTTTACAAACTTCGGATATGACTTCCTCACACCAAAAGAAGGAAGAAAGTTCATATGAACATATGTTCCATAGTCCTTTGTTTTCTCGTTAGGAGGTGTTCAACACAGGTTACACTTATAACATACAAAACTCATAATAAAGCTCGAAATGTCCTCCTCTTGCTTCTATGCGTGCCTCACTCGTCGAAACATGGAATTTCGCAAACTTTGAAAATCTCCGGGATGGTGGCGAATGGTTTCGCAGGCTTTCATGACACATCAATGA
The DNA here is from genome assembly GCA_030765055.1 of Mantis religiosa. Classification (NCBI taxonomy): domain Eukaryota; kingdom Metazoa; phylum Arthropoda; class Insecta; order Mantodea; family Mantidae; genus Mantis; species Mantis religiosa. Next base: position 209,644,332 of record CM060950.1, read on the forward strand.
TGCGTTTCTGCGTCCGGGATGGCAGTTCTATAAACCAATGATTTAAGATGCCCCCGGAGTTAGAAATCCACAGGACTGATGTCGGGAGAACGTGCAGGCCATGGAACTGTTCCTCCTCTGCCTATCCATCGGTAATGGTAGATACCAGTCAATGAATCTTGAAAAATGCGACTAAAATGTGCATGATGAGCATGATGAGCCCCATCATGCATAAACCATATGTTTTTTCTTATTTGCAGGGCACATCTTCGTGAAGCAGGTCGAGAAGAGTGTGCTGGATAAAGTCTCTGTAGACAGCACCAATAAGACGTGCTGGTAAAAAGTATGGACCTACCAGACAGTGACCTACAATGCCAGCCCACACATTCACACTAAACTGTTGCTGATGTGTGGCCTGAAGTACAGCATGAGGATTACAATCTGCCCATATGTGTACGTTGTGGCAATTAGTAATTCCATCTCTCCTGAACGTTGCCTCGTCTGTAAACAAAACTGACGAGACAAACAGTGGATTGGCGGTTTGTGCTACAAACCATCGACAAAAGTTGTCCCTTGGTGGATAATGGGCAGGCGAAAAGCCCTGCACACGTTGAATAGGATATAGATACAGGAGCTGCTCGTGAAGTAACCTCCATTCTGTCACGTGTGATATACCAGATGCCACAGTCAATTTTATTGTACCTGGATCGTCTTTGACACACTTTAACATCTGTTCTTTGCATTCCGGTGTACGAATAACTCTTGGTCTTCCTTGATCAATAGTCCGTGGTGCAACAATTCCTGTCTCAGCAAGGCGACGATAAACAGCGACAAAGGTTGGATGACTCGGTTGTCTTCGGTCTGGAAACTCCATAACATAGAGCCGTGCAACCTCGCGTCCATTTACATTCGCGCAACCATACATAAAAACCATGTCTGCCTGTTCACGAAATGAATATCCAGCCATGGTGGAACGAAATACGTACAGTTAACTCACTACATGTACACAATTGAAACGTTGAAGACAGACTGATAACAAATGACAAACGTAAACAGGTCTCCATGGCAACACTTCACCATCTACCGCATGTAGTACAATAGGGCAAACCTTCTATGAGTACATAGAGATATGAAGTTTTGAGGTTTTACCCCAAAGGCCATTAAACTCACACTTTAATTGTGAGAAGAATAACACGAAAGCCAAGGATTATGGGACATATGTACCTATGAACCTTTATCCTTCTTTTGGTGTGAGGAACCTATACATGAAGTTTGTATATGTATTTCTGAAATACTCTTTGTTCACATTTTGTTACAAAAATCAATACATTCAAGCGGTCAGAGAGATAAACACTGGCATTATAAAAAAGGAATAGGAAATGTTTATAAAAATAAGCAATAGAATTCTCACGAATTATGTAAACAATAACCATCTCTGAGTAAACACGAAAGAAAAATTAATATGTAGGACTTATTCATTGTGTTTAAAGACATGAAACTCCTTATAGGCTCAATTCAATGAATTATCTTTCTTCTTTAACTAACTTAATAAATTGCTGTTATACAGACTTTTCCGCCTCAGAATGTTTTTTCTGGGTACACATAATTGTAAAATATAGTTCTGACACAGTTCAAAAGACATTATCACAGGGAGAAATAGCTATGTATGTAACGATCCTATTGCGGGAGTTACTAACAGGGAACTTCACGAGCGTCTTAATAATTATATAACAGTTGTATACAATAATTTTCTACAAGTTTTATATATTCAATACGCACTTAATATATAGATGCATACGAAAGAAATTAAAAATGTGATAAGCTAATTTATCGATAATTATTTTGGATGCGATTGATAATAAGTATCGATTCCAGGGCACAGGCATTGATTTTACAAGGTAGAGATAGATGTTTATTGGTGAATTTTAAGAGTGGAATTTAGCTCCATAGCTCCTGTCCTGGACGAGGAGAGGAATAGGTATGAGCAAGAATTTACTTTCTAGAAACATTGAAGGAAATGTATGAAAAGTTGAGTGATTTGAAAATATGTAACTTCATTTTCAGAAAATGTGCTGATAGTTTAATTTGAAAATATGTATAAAGCAATGAAATCCCCAACCTTGTACACAAATTATTAAGTATTGAATACTGTTCTAATTGTAAAGCATGAAACTAACATATCCAAGTATATAAAGTTGTATTGCCTGTTTATACTTTTATTAGGATTTAGATTATTAGGATTTCATTGTAAAATATGAAAATGAAATAAAGGTAATACAAATCGTTTTTCAGTGGCTCTCTAAGCAGGACGACGCCGAAGAACGGAAATCTGTATTGAAATGGAGTCATTTCGATACAGATTTCTAACTTCAGTTTTTTTGTATTGAACTTCCAACTTGTTTTAATTCCAACGTTCATATCACATTAGTGCTATGCCGTTAGCGTGTAACACGATAATCCTCTCCGAAAGGCACACTTCCTCTGACGTCACTGATCTCTCCTCCAATGAATTACGATCGGTTCTGTTTTACGGGCAGGGCTGTTGACCCCAACCCAACACCCGAGACCGGAGTCTCGGGACCCTGGGAGAGCCAATCCCGAGCTTATCAAAGTAGCCTCTGGATCGTCACAAAATCGTCATATGCATTGAAAGAATTGCTTCGGTCTCTGATCCATCTCGGTCGTCTTCTATTTACCACATAAAAGGTAAAATAATTGAAAGAGTTTTAAAATGTTGGTATAAATGCTTGATAAAAGATGGTGATTAAATCCTAAACGTATGTACGAATCAAAAAAAGAAAATGGGAAACAGAGAAGGTTGGTGGTCAGGGGTAGAAAAAACTGTGGAAAAATAGGAATGGGGAACTTATAAAGACTAGAAAATAGGAATGTAGCAGGTTTTGGAAAATAGTCCCAACCAGAATAGAGGATAGAGAAAGACAAGAAATATGGGGAGTGTTAGAAAACAAAAAATTACTAAAGTTTTATAGGTTAATAAAGAGAGAATGGGGAAGAGAAACATATGTAGACCAATGTAACAGGCAGGAGATGGAAGGAATGGCTTGGATTAGAATGGGAACAATGTTCTTAAGGGAACTGGGAAGAAACAGGGTAGAAATATGTGACTTATGTGCAGAAACATAAAGAACATATCACATTCTGACAGAGTACAAAGAGCTAGGAGTATGGGGACAGAAAGCATGGGAGAAGAAATGGAGAAAAATGCAAAGCAAGTTGATTGCCATAAAAATGGTTACGGGAAAAAATGAAAGTAGGAATATAAATATAGGGATCCTGTTTTGGAAAGCTAAAGAGAAATGGAGAAAAGTAAAGGGGTGAAAAGAAAAAATGCTTGGAGAACAAGGGGAAACAGCAAGCTAGAGTAGATGGCGGAAGCGTGACTATGCTGCTCACAATCCTAGAAGGCCTGGGAGCCAAATATATATATATATATATATATATATATATATATATATATATTGTCACCCAATTAGCGGAAGGTATAACGGCACAGCTGTGAGGAAACCAAAAGGAGCGGAGCTACGCCTCCCATTAGTCTCTGTCACTAACTGAGGGGTGGTTAAAGGAATGTCACCCGTCCCTGGATGTTTCTCTCCCCTTCTCCCATCACCGGGAATATTCGCCTGAAAACTAGAAAAGCCGAGAATACGGCGAGATGCCTATAAAAAGGGTTTCAGAGAGACAGACAATCAGTGTTAGTGCTGGACGTGCTAGTGAAGTAGCGCCGTGCAACGGAAGCAACTACGTAATTGTGTACGTGCATCGGAAAGATAACGGACGAACTGGTGAATCGTAATTGTGTGCATTACGTAATTTTGTGTAATTGGCAAGTGTTTAACTGTAAGTCGGTGGAAATAAAGAACATATTTGAGTGGTGAAATTGGACTTTTCATTTCACGAACCCACAAAGTCACACTGGTGTCAGGAAGCGGGAAGACAACAGCACCGAACATTACAGCCATGGACGCGGCATTGGAAAAGATTTTGGAGAAGATGATGGAAATGAAGGCCGAATTAACAGCGAAGACGGAAGAAATGAAGGCCGAATTAACAACAAAAACGGAAGCGGCAAATAACAGCCTGGCCGCGAAGCTGGAGACTACAAATAACAACCTGGCCGCAAAGCTGGAAGAAATGAAGACGGCTAACGATAACCTCACGGAAAAGATGGAAGAAATGAAGGTTGCGAACGAGGCCCTCGCCACGAAATTTGAGGAACAGTTGGCCGGCGTGAGGGAGGACGTCACGGGACTCGGCAGGCGGATCGGCCAGGTGGACGAACGCGTCGGAGACCTCGCGAGCCGCGTTAATGAGCTGGAAGGAAAGGCCGACAACAGCGCCAAGTCCCTGAGCGCCATGGTGGAGGACGTCGTCGGCAGGAGGTTGAAGGATTTGAAGGCCGACGCACCGGGACGCAACATAACATCGCCGCGCGTCAAACCTCCCAAGTATGACGGCGCGTCAACGTTTGAGGTCTTCCGCCGCCATTTCGACACAGTGGCCAGGCACAACGGATGGTCACTGGAGGAGGAGGCCACACAGTTAATAGCCCGCCTCCAGGGAAGAGCCGCGGAAGTCCTAAACGCGGTGCAGACGACGGCGGCGCCCAAGGACATCTGGGAAGCCCTGGAGGATCGCTTCGGGAACCACCGCTTAGCCGCAGCATACCGCAGCCAGCTAAAGGCAAGGTCACAGCAGCCGGGGGAGACGCTGCAGGAGTTCGCCATTGCGTTCGAGCAGCTGGCTAGCAAGGCCTTGGTTGACCTGCCACTGGAGTTCGTATCCCGGGAAGCCGCCTACAATTTTGTCGACGGGGTACGGGACACGGAGATTCGTCAGCGCCTAATGCTCGGGGAATATAAAACCATCCACGAGGCGCTGACAGCGGCATTAAGGATGGAGGCGGCCAAAATAACATCCATCCCGACGTCGAGAACGAGGAGTGTCCGCTACGCCGGAGACAGGAGACCAGCTGAGGGACGCCGGCGAACACCTAGTGGCCTGTGTTGGGGGTGTGGACAGCCCGGACACCTGCAGAGAGACTGCCCACACCAGGAAGAGCAGCCGGAAAACGAGTAAGGGCCGTCGTGGAGAGGGGCACGTCGGCGCCATCACCACCATCCCCTAGAGTGACACTGCGCGCCGTCAGCCGGCGTATGGATGACAGCCTCATCGCGGACGGTTGGGTAAGAGGGAAGCCGTGCCGCGTGCTAGTGGACACCGGGGTGGCCGTGACCATCATCAGACCTGACGTGGCGAAGGGTTTACCGACAAGGAAGCCAAGCCGGCCATACCAGCTTGTCACGGCATCGGGCGACACCTTGCCTGTGGAGAAGGAAGTTCTGCTGGAGCTGAACTTGGGACGGAGTGCCGTGCGTCTGTGGGTGTTCGTCGCGAAGGTGGCTGAGGAGGTGATCCTGGGACTGGATGCCCTCAGGAGCCATGAGGCGACGGTCGACGTCGGCAAGAAGGTCCTGCGGCTTAACGGAGAAGAGGTTATACTCCGTCAACCCGAAGAGCGCCTTGGAATGTGCAGGGTCGTCTTGGACGAAGACGTGGTTGTTCCCGCGAGGAGCGAGGTGGTGGTGACGGTGCGACTGGAGGGCCAGAGAACCAGGAACATGATGCTGGACCAGAAGACGCCTGTACACGGACTGTCTGTAGCCAGGACATTGCTGCCGTGCCGAGAGGAGGTGCCAGTGAGACTGCTAAATCCAACGGACACCGATCACGACGTCCAGGCCGGGACGGAGTTGGGAACGTGCGAGCCCGTAGTGAGCGTAACAGCAATCGACAAGACACAGGAGCCGGCGCCGAAGCAACACCTGGGGCCCCGGCTAGAAGGCTTACTGGAGAGGGCGGCCGACCACCTGACCGCAGAACAGCTGTAGAAGGTTCGACAACTACTGAGGCGATACGAGCGCGTCTTCAGCCAAGGCGATAGTGACTACGGCCGCACGGACAAAGTGCTTCACGGCATCGACACCGGAGACGCCCGGCCTATTCGGCAACCACATAGACGCGTTCCGCTGGCGAAGCAAGGGGCGGTACGAGACATGCTGGAGGACATGAGATCCAGGGGAGTGATTGAAGAGTCTGACAGCCCTTGGTGTTCCCCTGTAGTCTTGGTGACAAAGAAGAACGGCGAGCTGCGCTTCTGCGTAGACTACAGAAAATTGAACGCCGTCACCCGGAAGGACTGTTTTCCCTTACCCCGGATTGACGACACCCTGGACACGCTAGCTGGTGCACAGTGGTTCTCGACCCTGGACCTGAAGTCGGGCTACTGGCAGGTAGCTCTAGACCCGAGAGACAAGGAGAAGACTGCATTCTCGACGGGCCAAGGGCTCTGGCAGTTCACGGTTATGCCCTTTGGCCTCTGCAACGCACCAGCTACCTTCCAGCGCCTTATGGAGTCAGTGATGAGAGGGCTGACTTACGATGCCTGCCTGCTATACCTGGACGACATCATCATCGTCGGGAAGACTTTTGAAGATCACCTCGAGAATCTGAGTAAGGTGCTACAGAGACTGCAAGCGACCAACTTGAAGCTGAACGCGAAGAAGTGCCAGCTCTTCCGCAAGGAAGTTAACTACTTGGGCCACATAATCTCCGCAACCGGAGTGGCCACAGACCCGGAGAAGACACAGGCTGTGAGAGATTGGCCTCGCCCAAAGGATAGGAAAGAGTTGCGCAGTTATTACCGCCGCTTCATAAAGGGGTTCTCCAACATCGCAAAACCCCTCACCCGCCTGACGGAGGAACACCGGCCTTATGTGTGGACAGAGGACGCCGAAAACGCTTTCCAGCACCTAAAGGAGACCCTGTGCAGTGCTCCAATTTTGGGTTTCCCACAACCGGGTGGCGCCTTCATTGTGGACACCGACGCCAGCGACCATTGCATTGGAGGTGTCCTGTCGCAGATCCAGGACGGCCATGAGCGGGTGATAGCCTACTACAGCAAGACGCTATCCAAGGCAGAGAAGAACTACTGCGTCACTCGACGGGAGTTACTGGCGGTAGTAAAGACATTGGAGCACTTCCACAAGTACCTGTACGGTCAGCCATTCCACCTGAGGACTGACCATTCCGCCCTAACCTGGCTATTGAGCTTTAAGAACCTGGAAGGCCAGACAGCACGTTGGGTCCAGAGGCTGCAGGAGTACGACTTCACCTCGGAACATCGTAGAGGGAAGAGCCACGGTAACGCAGACGCCATGTCCCGAAGACCCTGTCCAGAAGAGTGCGGCCAGTGCACAACAGTGGAAGAGAAGGAGCGTGCCGCAGCAGTCCGAGTAGTTGTGGCAGTGCCTGCTGAAGGCTGGGATAGCGCAGGCCTGAGGAGGGAGCAGCTGGCGGACGCAGACTTGGGGCCACTCTTGAGGGAAGTGGAGGCAGGGATGAGACCAACCTGGGAGGACATCGCACTGAGGAGCGCCACCTACAAGTCGCACTGGGCCCAATGGGACTCGTTGAAGACCAGAGAGGGCGTGCTGTTCCGGGTATGGGAATCACCCGATGGGAAGACGCAGAGAGAGCAGTTGGTACTTCCCCGGAGTAAGGTCCCGGAAGTCCTGGAGGAAGTGCACACCGGGACTTCGGGAGGACACCTGGGAGCGAACCGAACGATTGACAAACTACGGCAGCGCTACTACTGGCTGAGGCTACGAGCAGATGCTGAGAGATGGTGCCGTCAGTGTCACGTGTGCGCGGCGAGTCGTGGCCCCCAGACGAGGAGCCGGGGTCGCATGCAGCAGTACAACGTCGGAGCGCCATTCGAACGGGTCGCCGTTGACATTGCTGGACCGTTCCCAGTTTCCGACCGAGGCAACAAGTACCTGATGGTGGTCGTGGACTACTTCACCAAGTGCCCGGAGGTGTATGCCATCCCAAACCAAGAGGCAAAGACAATCACAGACTGCCTCGTGGAGCAAGTGTTCTGTCGATTTGGGGTGCCATTAGAGCTACACAGTGACCAGGGTACCAACTTTGAGTCCAACCTAATGAAGGAGGCACTACAAAGGCTTGGGGTGAACAAGACTCGCACTACGCCTCTACATCCCCAATCGGATGGCATGGTCGAAAGGTACATCAAGACCTTAGAGGAACACCTGAGGAAAGTTGTGGCCAGCCATCAGCGAGACTGGGACGTCAAGGTGCCACTGTTCTTGCTGGCCTATCGCTCGTCTACACACGACACAACTGGGATGACGCCAGCCAGCTTAATGTTCGGCCGAGAGTTACGCCTCCCTTGTGACCTGGCTTTTGGAAGCCCTCCGGAAGCGAAACAGCCAGCGACCGAGTATGTGGAGAACTTGGTGGACCATCTCCACGACATGCACGAGATGGCTCGCCAGAACATCCAGAAGGCGAGCGACCGCATGAAGACCAGGTATGACAGGCAAGCCAACAGCCAAGGGTTCCAGCAAGGTGACCTGGTCTGGTTGTACCGTCCTACCCGGATCAAGGGACGCTGCCCGAAGCTCCAGCAGCCATGGCAAGGACCGTACCGGGTGGTGTAGAGGATTAACGACGTGGTCTACCGCATCCAGAAGGTTCCCCGAGGAAAGATGTTGGTGGTACACCTGGATCGACTAGCCCGCTACGATGGTGCTGTTCGGGACGACCAGCTTTGAGGAGGGAGCAGTGTCACCCAATTAGCGGAAGGTATAACGGCACAGCTGTGAGGAAACCAAAAGGAGCGGAGCCACGCCTCCCATTAGTCTCTGTCACTAACTGAGGGGTGGTTAAAGGAATGTCACCCGTCCCTGGATGTTTCTCTCCCCTTCTCCCATCACCGGGAATATTCGCCTGAAAACTAGAAAAGCCGAGAATACGGCGAGATGCCTATAAAAAAGGGTTTCAGAGAGACAGACAGTCAGTGTTAGTGCTGGACGTGCTAGTGAAGTAGCGCCGTGCAACGGAAGCAACTACGTAATTGTGCACGTGCATCGGAACGATAACGGACGAACTGGTGAATCGTAATTGTATGCATTACGTAATTTTGTGTAATTGGCAAGTGTTTAACTGTAAGTCGGTGGAAATAAAGAACATTTTTGAGTGGTGAAATTGGACTTTTCATTTCACGAACCCACAAAGTCACAATATATGTAGATAAAAATAATATAAATAGCAAGTTGTAAAAATAAATTCTCTTCTGTTATACTTCCTAGATATCTTCATCACCACTAAATTCATATTCGTAGTTCTCCATAAGCAAACTCATTACTTTTCTGTTAGCTTCCAAAGCTTCGATTTTGACCCGTAAACGGTGAGAAATATCCCGTAATACTGTAACCGGGTTTACAGGCCTCGATAACCATTACGCTTGGTTGGTGAATCTCACTTTTTAAAAGAAAACTTCCTTTTAAACATAAGTAAAATAAATTTATTGTAGTAGATAAAATTGGCCCTTAATTGTATAGTAACGGTGGCAGGAGGAGGTTATGGTAGTCTATTAATGATGCTGATGCCCATGACAACAGACAATACTGCACTTGAAAGTAACAAGAAATAAACATCTATCTGGTCTATTAAAACTCTGAAACTGGCGATGATGTGATAAGAAAGAAAAGGGTAAGGCTTCCACTTTCCGTTAACTTACTTCCAACTCGCCACACCCTCTACAAGCTGCCCACAATGAAAATATGAATGACTTCACTTGCTTATTGTTGTTTCTCACTGTCCCAGGTTGTGAGGCACCCACACCGCCTAGTGTCATCATCTTGTACACCCACTGCTGCCAACTCTTGAGAATGCGTTGATTTATGGCCACACTCTTAAACGGCGTCACCACAAATAGCACATCCTTAACGTACTTTAAGTACTTGGACATAATTGCAGTTAACGAACGTTTGGCGTTTGGACCATGACAAAATAATGCTCCCATTGATCATTATTCAGTCGAGGAAGCATCAACAAAGCTAACGGGCTAGTCAAAGCATTGTCTGCGAAGCACTATACTCACTAATTTTCTTCAAATGCTGTGTATTTATACCTACGAAGAGTATTTAACTAAAATAAATTATGCAATAAAGAAAAATGTGTCACGTTCGAGATGGCTCGTCATGTGTGTGATGTGTGTTCGGATGTTGCCGATCATTAGACAGAAGATTTTAGCGATTTCTCTTTAACGTCAAAACTACCTCCTAAAGTTCCATTTAAAGAATTCAATAAGTGATCAGATGGTATAGTAAGGCGACAAATCAAATAAGATCCTTGCTCTGGCATCATAATGATTGTCCTTTAATGAAAATCCTCTTTCTAAAGAGAAGATTCAGGAAAAAATATATAATTTTCGGTATAATATAAATATGAAATACAGTAGTAATAAAGTACTACAGTGCTTAATTCTTATAAACTGAATACCTTTAGGCCCTAGGTGATACTTAAGCTGTTTTCAAGTGAATGGCTCTTATTTAGTCGGTCTTCGTGGCCGCGAATTCTAAATTGTCCATGGGATCGCAGATCTAGTATGTGTGTGTGTGTAAGTACACAAAGATCATTAAATAGCAAAAAAATCGGAATAAATAACAACAAAACGCACCGTTGCTGAATATTTACGTCAAATAACGTAAAAAGTGATAGATATACAGGGTGGGAGGTGAATAAGTGTAAATATTTGTATCAACGTTTCAAGATGATGTGATGAACCTGTAATTCCTACTTTTTCCACGATTTCTGACAGAGACGCTCGCGGGGAAATTGTTGCGATGTTTTTAGGATGGCTAGTATTCCCTCTGATAGGTGTCCGATTACGTAAGGGGTCACACTGCTGGCCTGGCTCTGCCCGTTGCCGTGGCCGACCATGATTTATTTAAATGTATTGTGGTTACATTAAGCACAACACCATTATCATCAATAGCCATGCATTTGTTCTTCTACTCCTTAAGCTACAAACAACCTTACATTGCTCTTAAAACGGTGAAGAATTAAATTTAAGCCATAACACAAAAATGCTCCAGAAAAAAAAAACACAAAACAGTGTACAATGTCCTGTACCGTTAAATAAAATAAATGAAAATGTCACTATGCACGTCATATGATTGTAACTTCTTTACGGCTACAACAAGTGCTCAAAATGTCTACCAGTTCAATGCGTCGACGCCATGATTGTCGCAATCTTTCCCATACATCAGCGTATGCTCTCATACTTACCACTGCATCCCAGATTCGCTACCTAAGAGACACTTCATCATTAATTTCGACTGCGTAAACTAGTTCCTTGAGGTGCCACCAGAAATAAAAGTCCAAAGGATTCAAATCGCTAGAACTTGGCGGCCAACACACATGACCGTATCGACCGATCCATCGATTTGGGAACTGACGATGTAGAAATTGGTGCACTTGTTTACTGATATGCGGAGGTGCACCGTTGTGCATGAACCATGTTTGTTGACGTGTATACAATGGCACCTCCTCAACGTTCATATTTCTTTTGAAATATTTATAAACAACAGAAATTTTATTTCATAAAATGTACTGAGAGCTTTAGCGCCATCTGTGCTGCAATTGGTGGACTATTAGGCGCTTTGCAGCAACTGGCAGAGAGAGTCAAACGCGGTACTTTACATTTCGAGAAATAAATAATGCAGATATTATTTCACTGAGTGTTTCCTGGCATAGCCACTAATAAATACTCTATACATTTGCAGTGTTATTATATATCTATCACTGTTAATGTGATTTGAAGTAAATATTCAGCAACGGTGATTTTGTTGTTATTTATTCCAATTATATTGTATATTATATTATATATTATATTATGTTATTTATTATGTGATTTGACGTAAATATTCAGCAACGGTGTTTTTTGTTGTTATGTATTCCGATTATTTTCTATTTATTGGTCTTTGTGTATTTACCCCTCCCCCCCACACACAAATACACTCCACCCGCGATCCCATGGACAATTTAGCGTCCGCGGCCACGAGCTAATGAAAGATTGTGTCTCTTAGCATGAAGTGTAAGTTTTCGCAAGGATTGAGTTAGAGGACTGAATAGAGAAAGGCATGGGAATGATCCCATCAAATTTCCTATTACTTAGTAAACGAAGACGTCCTACTGTAACTGCAATACTAGCAAACATGTATATTCCTTGTTCCATTTATATCCCGCCTTTAGCTGCTATGGTCATATCGGCGGCCGTTCTCCTTTGGAACATACTGAAGCTGTTAACTCGTAATCTTTGATTTTTTTTAATCATTACATCACGCACACATTCACACTCTCATTCATACTTCTAGACTCCGAGGAAGATGGGGAATTATTTTGGTCGGAGAAAAATCCCCATCCCCACCGCCGGGAATCGAACCCGGGACCCCTAGCACGGCAGGCAGGTGACTAGCAAATATATATTTTGCTCAAACGTGAAAGTAATCATTATTGTCTGATTACTAAGTAGAGGCCAGAGCCATTTTTTAGAATAAATCCAAGTATATGCCATTTTTCGCGAGTTATGTTGCATTATTATTGTATTAGTGGAATGTAGTTTCAGAACCGCAAAATCCAAACATTTTTGGAAATGTATTTGAATGCCTTGTTCAAAATGTGAGCACAACAGCCACAGAGTAATACGTCCAAAACTGACGGGTTACAAGTATTATAAGAGAAACGTGTGGGGGTATCTAATTGCAACCTTGTGGATCGGACTATGCTTACTGTTAAAGAGATGAGATTATATTTGTAGTTCATTATGCTGAAAGTAGTAACATCTATTTTCGCGGAACTGAAAATAAAATGGAATTGGTGAAACCAATTTCAAAGAATCTAAATCGTGCTGATGATGAACTTGGTAAGCTTGTCTTTACTTAAATGAAAAATGTTTTCAACAAGAATAGTGGATATGATACAATTTTGCAAAATTGCCGATGCACTGTTAGGTAATAACAATAAACATGTTAATTATATAGAACTGCTTTTTGTCAGCTTAAGGTTTCGCTAAGGGTATTAAAGTGGTGAGAGGGTGGTTTCTCACACTTGCCATTATGAGTTGTCTATGCAGCATTGTCGTTACGTCCATCACTCTTGTCACTCATTTCACACTTCGGGTGCTCATCTTGCCGGCCCTGGGCTAGAGCTTACGACCTCGGTCACTACAAGAGGCAGTCATTACACACTAAGAGGCAGAATGAGACACACCTTACAAATGAACTCAGGGTCCGTAGAGCTTAGAGTTACCCGACATTCGTCTTTCAGGATAAGGGAAACCCCCGGAAAAACCTTATCCAGGTAACTCCCCCTGACCGAGATTCGAACTCGGGACCTCTTGTACGTGAGGCAGACAAGTTACCATCTACGCTACCGAGGCGGAAATTTGAGAAATGTTTAAGTATTCGAAAATTAGGGGCTTTTTCGAAATAGTTTCAATATGAAAATTGGGAAGGCCTCTTGTTGCAATACGATTTGAAATTCTTGGCATTTTATGTAATATTCCATTTCACAGAGATTTATTAAGCGCAACTCACGATTCAGTTCGATTTAGTTCGCCCACCTGTTGGCTTAGCGTGCCTGCCTCACATTCAAAAGGTTCCGAGTTCGCATTTCGGTTACAGCGGCTTACCTGTAAAAGGTTATTTTCCCTTATCCTGAATGATAAATGTCTGGTAACTCGAAGCTCTATGGTCCCCAGGCTCATCTGAGACGTTTCATTCATCCTTCAGTACGACCGTTTAATTGAAAAAGGAAAGAAAATAAGAAAAACGTTTATTCCTTTGTCAGTGCAGGTTAGATCACACAAAATTTCAAAACAAGATGCTACAATGTTGTCGAGCATCTACGCATGTTATTTCTTATAACACGAGGACGTTGATGAGAGACGAGACGAGCCGAGCAAAATGACGAACGAGTTAAAGTTCGTATTAGGAGATACCACCTCCTTACGGATACTGCTAGTGCTTTTAGGTAGTGCTCCACATTGTTAGGCACTAATAACTTGTACAGTGAGACCGCTGCTGCGAGTTTGTGGTCTGTTAGATGTAGTTCGCGTGTTTACTCTGACATGTAATTTTCAAAACCTTCGCCATAAGATCTTGTAGTCTTACAGGTAAGATATCCTGTTATTCTTTGCTATTCATTACTATCTTGTGTAATATATTTTTCGCAGTCACTATTTATTAATACTTATTGCCTGTTAATCTTATCAACGTAATCAAATTTCTGAAGCTCCCTATCGGAACAAGTTGACTGGGGCAAGTTAACGATCTCGTCATCTTGCCCCTTGAGCTGTTTAGTGTTTTCTTTTTGTGTTTTAATGTATTTTTCATTCTGTTTTGTGATTTTCATACTACACGATTCCCAAACTACTGCTTAAAGCGCATCTGTGGAAAAACTCAAGAGTCACATGCAATGTGCAAGTATCTTAACCAGCTCACCTATGAAAGAAATGTTGGTTCAGAAAGAAGCACTAAAGATGGCACAAGAACAATTAAAGCAACATAAACAGGTTTCAGAAAAAGGGAGTTGTTAAGAAAAAGAAATATGATTCCTGTACAAAAAGGATGAAGCTCCATCTTCTGACACCCACGTCGTCAGCTCAAACTTCCAAAGAAAGTACGGTGCAGTGTTCTGCTTGTGATGGGAGCTTTGTTGATCCTCCATTAGAAGACTGGATAGTGTGGCAAATGCCAGTCATGGTGGCACTAGAACTGCTCATACTTAGAGCAATATTTGTCGGTGACTTTTTTTTTAAGGAAAGCTACTGTTTTTGAGTTGTACTAATTTATTGTGATAATTTTCTACAATATAACCATTTAATCACTATTATTCAATTGAAAATACTCGTACCTAACAATGTATAAAATAATTACTGTACAGTGTTATTCTTTCTAAGAATAATAATGTATTCAACTTTTTTCAGAATTGTAATCTTGCCCCATGATCAAAGTCATCTTGCCCCAGTACTGGGGCAAGATGACATTTGTGTATGCCTGTTTAAAAATGGGAAAATAATATTAATAATATAAAATAAAATATATCCAAATTGGTATAACTCAGCAAAAGGCTGCTCTTATGATGCGTTCAAAGAAAACGAAATTACCTCAAAAATGAATTCATTAAAAAGGTTAAAACTTAACATCGTTAACTTGCCCTTCTCTCCCCTACTTCTTTTAGCTATCATAGGTAATTTGCTTAAAAATTAAATATATGTAGCACCATCTGGATTAAGGTTCCATAATCTGGCAATCCATAGATGAGGGAGTAATGACAAACTTATGAGTTGCTTTAGTCTTTCTCTGAGGTCCTTAAGGCACGCACTAACGACGGTGAGGTCTGCGGTTAAACTTCTGTCACCACAATTCACTGCGATTGTTTAGCTTTTCCTCAGTCCTCACAACTAGCAAATGCTGAGGATGTACCCTAAATTTAGGCCTGGGCTGTTTCTTTTCATTTTATTTCATGTCACGTATGATCAATGGTACCACTTCTGGTGCTGTGTGTGGTAAAAACGGGCGTTACAAATTAAAACGATTCACTCGTTGATATAAGTTTGCCTCCTAATATGTAAGGCCCGAGTTCGAGAGCAGCTTGGGGTAAATTACCTGAGTAAGGATGGCACCACTTCTGGTCCTGTGTTTAGTAAGGACGGGCATTTTGATTTATCCTCATGAGACAAGTACGGTAACTCTCAACGCGCTGTATACCAAGTTCATTTATCTAGAAAATGGACAAAGAGAAATGGACAAATTCAAAAGAAAGTGAACATTCTGCAACACTTGAACCGTTCATACAAACAGTGGCTTTAACTACAAACTTTAGAGTTTTAATTTAAAATACATATATCACTTCTTGGCATACGGAGATATAATCTATGCATTCGAAGAACAGTTTAAGTTAAATAGCATGTGGAAGGTCAATTGGGCTTATATAAAAGAAACCATGACATTGAATAGACTGAAATCAGAGGCTGCATTCACAAAAAAAAAAAAAAAAAAAAAAAAAAAAAAAATCAGTATTATTAAAAAGCACTGCAGGTTATGCAGTGTGACTTTATGTGAAGTTACTTTCTCTAAGTACAGTTTATAGCAGGCATATGAAAAATAGAGTAGTCGTCAAGCTAAAAAAACGTAAATCTTATATTTTTTACTTATTTATGAACGTTTTATAAACACATGGTTAATTCTACTTAATTTGATACCGGTCCATGAAAATACTAAAATATTTAGTGTTATAAATAGTATTAATAATAGTGCATTTAGGATTCTGCCTAATAATTTCGCAACGTTTAAATATTTTTGAAGCACTGGTCGACAGGTCATGGCTTTGAAATGCCCTTCTCTTTGCATGGCCAGGAGGGAAAATGCTCTCAAAAACCATTTAACTTAGAGGGTTGAGAGGAAGCCCAATGGTGACCCAAAATACAGCAAAATTGGAGTGCATTAATCCTGCCTAAAACAGGATGCGAAGATGGCAAGTTAAACTAACCCCGCGTCAACCACGCCTACCGCCCGGCGGCTGCGTCCTCTACCTCTGCCCACCACAGCCGTCACTAGACTACAGCAAGCTAGGTTAGATGGTCTGATAAAGCACAGCTTAACAAACATATCGATCAGCTTACAAAAGATTATGGTGTGACAGAGACGAAGCAGTTAATTTATAAGACAAGAGCTCTTTGGGCTCTATTGAGGTATCAATATTTTTCAAACTGTTACATAACCGGAAACAAGAGTCTACGTACACTAGAGATTCAAGCATAAAAATGACTCAGCAAAACCACTTACGCAAGCCACAAAGCCAGTGGTTCCAGACATTGCCAATTCTGAGATGTTAAAAATGCCTTGAGTGGAAAAGCTCTATACAATATATCAGGTCGTATTAAATGTGCGATTATTTTTATAGTAATCATGAGAACAAATTTTAATGAAAATTAGCTCGAATAATATAACACAGTGTAACTCTTCCATGGCAAAATATATTGAAAACTTTAAACGTTTCAAGTAATTTAAAAAAAACGGCTTAAGCTTTCTTGTCTTTTTTTCCAATGAAAATATGCCTCCCTAAGAAAGAGATGCGAAATTCAGTAAAATCAAACGCAGTTTCAAATAACAAATGACCGGTCAGCTGGAAATTAAGAAAGAAAGAAAGAAAGAAAAAGAAAGGAAGTAAGAAAGAAAGAAAGAAAGAAAGAAAGAAAGAAGGAAGGAAAGAAAGAAAGAAAGTAAGGTTTAATATTTTTAATAGTTTTAATATTCAAGATTCAAACTGCAACAGAAATTACATTACTCTCATTATATGTGTTGTGTGTCATCTAGATGTGAAAAAAAAACACTAAACAATTATAATTTCTCACTTTCCTTCGCCTTAAAACTATAATTGGATCATTTTCTCATTGTAACTGTCAAGGCGGAAAAGTGACATCCGCTTCTTGCGGACGATAACCTTGAAGCACTTATAATTATTTCTCTCCCCGTATTAGGTGGAAATTGTCTCTTAATGAGGTCGACGAATACTAACATGGTTTGTTACTTGCGTTTATTAGGTCTCATCACGACCACTTTCACGAAACGGTCTCACTGCGTGGTTTGTTGAGCAAGTAATTGTAAGTCGTGCCCTCAGCTGAAAGCCCTTTGGAAACAGTTATGAACTATTCAAGCAAAATGTCCAAGAGGACTGGCTGAATTTTCGGTGGCCGCCAATAACCGATAGTGTCGATGGACTTGGTCCAAAACAGATTAATCCTCGTGTAGATTAATTGTAACCATTTTCTAATAATCCATGCCTACTTGACATTACAAGTAATTTCTGAAGCTAATTGGGGAGCAAGTTGTACACATTAAGAGGAGGAACTTCAAGGGCCTTAAAAGGGTAATTCCTGAAGGCGGTCACGACAAGGCATAGGAATATCTAAGCATTAAATCCAGGAGGAAAGATACCGTCAATGAAATAAGGGCAAGAAAGGCATAGATAACAAATCATCCCCCATTCCCCTACAGTATTTCGGTGTTTGTAGATAACGCTGGAAATGGGTTTTATCTAATTATCAGTGAAACCTGTCTCTGTTGCTTTACTTCCTTATATGATAAGTATTTTGAGTGTAGATAACTTTACGAAAACTTTGTATCGATAAAGTTGTATAATTGTATAATTTAAGAGAAGAGCAATCGAAGGTGTAACTTAAAGACTTCAAAGGGGCTCTTCCGTAGCAAAATATATTGAAAACTTTAAACGTTTCAAGTAATTTAAAAAAATGGCTTAAGCTTTCTTTTATTTTTTTCCAATGTAAATATGCCTCCCTAAGAAAGAGAATTTCAGTACAATCAAACGCAGTAACAAATAACAAATGACCGGTCAGCTGGAAATTAAGAAAGAAAGAAGGAAGGAAATAAAGAAGGAAAGAAAGAAAGAAAGAAAGAAAAGAAAGAAAGAAAGAAAGAAAGAAAGAAAGAAAGAACACACCCACGTTACCAGGCCATCCATAACGACTCAATCCACATGCTATGAAGTCCATAGCTCTGAAGTTCTTATGCGATGTTAACATTTGAGTTTCAACTAATTGTTCTTTCACACTAGCGATGTGTAGCGCAAGGTTAAAATGGTAGAATCACACTGAAAAAGTAAATATCATAGCCGAGATATGAACCACGAATATTCAGGTTTTCGTCTGGTTGCTCTACAGTAACAGGCCCTCACGATATTAAATGTCCCAATTGTCAACAGACAGCTATTGTAAAAGAACAATTAATTGCCAATGATTTACCTAAAATTGTTAAACCATGAAATCCAGATGATTTACTGGAGAAAATGCAAGTCAATGGGGGAATATAATGTTAGGCAGACATGTTACAATAACTTGGTTAGAGAAACCAGAGGGAAGCCAGAAAATTTGTGTTTCAAATCCCGGTTATAGCACTCCATTTGAGTTTCAGTTTGAGCACACTCGAGTTTCAGTTAGCCTTATCACTGTATGTGCATCGCGTCTACGAAATATGTCAGGATCACATCGCAACTAGGGCGGGGGGAGAAGCACAGTTTAAGAATGAGCAAGTTAATGAAAAGTTTAAAAAGGACACAGCTGGCTTAATTTCAACGTTTCCAGTTTTGTAGTTCAAAAGTAACACATGGAAGAGGAAATCAAATTATAGACTATTGAAAATGTTACTTAGAATTTATTATCAATGTTGCTAAAAGTATTTATTCATTTATTATGATGTACGCGGAAGATAGACTGAAAAGTTCGAAGTCCGAAGTCGAAATTTTTTGACTAGTTCACGCTGGTACTAATTAAAGATAGGTTCTGTTCAAGCTACCAAGTGAAAACAAAATATCACTATAAAATGATTTTTTAAGCAATTTAAGAAGCCATCCCCTGTCAATCTATATGAAGTAACCTCTTCGTTCTGAATTTCTAGGGTGAGTCACATGAGAATATGGGCCCGCAAGACATTACTTCAATGTAACCGTTAACATGAAATAAATAAAGGAACACATAAAGAAATATTCCTTTGTTAACGACGTTGTCAATTCCCAGGATTATATCAGGGCTGCCGGTATGCCGGAATTCTGTCCCGCAGGAATTCTTTTGCACGCCAGTAAGTCTACTGATGTGGGGTTGTAACTTCATTTTTTTAAAATTAACGTCCTCCAATGCTGTCATATCGGACGATGAATGAAATGGGTGAAATGATTCTCAAATGAGCCCAGGGTCCATAGAACTGACATTCATTTTTCAGGATAAGGGGAATCTCTGGAAATACCCTACCGAGAAAAATCATCCTGACTGAGATTCGATCTCGGGACCTGTTGAACGCGAAGGAGACACTCTACTACTTACAAAAGACACACTTAAGAACCATCAGTTTGGGCCGGGTTTGAACCCGCGACCTTCGGATCAGTAGGTCGGCACCTAATCAACTGAGCCACACAGACCGACATGAAGTGAACAATTGCATATTTATGTTTAATTTCCTCTGGAACAGTTTAATAAAGCTAAAAGATACGTTGTAATTAAACTAACGTCGCAACCAAGAATGCCACAATATTTGCCATGTGTCGCCGCCTCTCTAACATTATTGGCTGGAGTAGAGTTCGTTGCTTCCTTCCAGTAGGGATTGATTAATATTTATCTTTCGCCATTCAGAGACATCAGAATCTTTTCTCCACTTGTAGTAAATCACATGATACGAAGGTTGGTTCCGCTGTACTGTTGTGAAAGTCTTAGTTGAGATGTCAGTCTAACTTCAAAATGGACTATAATTTCGGACCAATAATTACTCATGGCATCCATATGTGACAGCATGTTCTCAATGAATGAGTGAATCTAACTTCATATTGTCACCCGAACGTCGGAACTCTCGATAGAACCGGCCGGCAGCAGGGTAGCAGGAGACGGGAAACATTAGATCACGCCTACCCATCTGTCTTGTAGCGGTAACGAGGGGGATACTTGGGAAAACATCGTTAGCCATCTCTTTCCCCCTCCTTGACGTCTAGAACCTGCAGGATGATTCACCGAATCGTGAGACTTCGAGAAACAGCGATATCCCAATAAAAAGGGGGCTGCAGTTGGCGAGTGAGTTCAGTTCTTGGTGAGCAGCGTAGGAGCACTGTGCTAGTGTACGGACGAGAAGACTGTGTACGTGCATCGGAGGAGTGTACGTAATTGCGAGAGCAAAGTGGAACTGTAACGGACGAACTGGTGAATCGTAATTGGGGGCATTACGTAATTCTGTGTAATTGGCAAGTGTTCAACTGTAAGTCGGTGGAAATAAAGAACATTTTGAGTTTGTAACACTTCCTTCAAAAAATTCTTAACCTGCTTAAAATGCTGGATCATTTGAAAACGAACAATTGTTCTCAAATTCAAATTGTAGCCTGCACAATGACCGAGTGGTTAGAGCGCTAGCTTCCAGCAAAAGCGGCCCGAAATTCATACTAGGGGACCTTAAGTGGGATTTTTTAAGACAACGCGCAACTGGATGTGTTTTCTCCGGGTGCTCGGTTTCTCGCCATTCATTCTTTAAACTGTTCCATAATCACATTTCCTTTCGCCATCATTTTCCTCTCTCACACCAGGCTCCAGGCTGTTCACCCATCCAGTCTGATTCTGAATGTGTCTGCCTCTCGAAATAAATTTGACACCAGGCGTTCATTTGTAAATTTTGGGGATCGAGGGAGTAAGTTCTACATATGAGAGGGTAAAAAGAGAAAGAGTAGATTCTAATGGTAATTCAGAGCCAGATAAAGTTTCAGTATACCAGGAACTGCATATATTACAGATATATTGTGTGGTAAGTTGGAGAGAGAGAGAGAGGAAAAGTTTGAAAATACGAGATAAAGGTCTATTTTTTCGATGAAAATGAATAAGAGAAGTACTACCTACGCGAAAACAAAAGTAATTGCAGCTGTTTAATATGGTTGTTCCTGTATTAAGGTCACCTTGGTGGCAAAGTGACGATACATTACCCACGACGAGCGAAATTGTAAGTAAATATTAACAAATAAAGAGGAAGTCAAGACACACGTACGGTTTGAGCACCAATATTCAGCTCCTAAGTGTGAAAAATTAGCAGATTCAATATAATCAATACGTGCAGTAATATCAATAAAGATAGATTTGCTTATCAGCACTTAATGAGGATAATTCAATTTTCAATCATTACAGAATTAACTAGTAGGGCACAAAAAACGCTATAGTTGAAAATAGAAATTTTGGCTGATTTGGTTGAAATAATTATTATTTAGCTTTAACATTCATTCATTTTTCTTTCTTTTCTTTGGATATTTCAAGTTAATACCAAAATTGCATTTTTTGGCAATAAAACTGAAGTCACCCTGAAGCATTAATAGTTCGCCGTGTTAAAAGAAAGTTAAACCCGCTTTACTACAGTCCATACCGGACCAGGGCCTGCCAACCCGACTGCCGGCCTTACGCCCACATATGTAATGTAGAGGAGGGCGATCATCCGACCGATACGGGGAGGAGATGCGGTCTTCACCTCGGCACCCCCAGCCGGATAGTTGGCTTACGTGACCAGGACCACTTACTTATCGTAAGCTCCTCAATTTCCTCACGATGCTGAGTGGGCATCGGTCCTATACCCGGGACTTAACATCCACACCACCACGGTTGGAATCGAACCCGGGGCGTTTTCTGTGGCCAGGGAGCCAAGGCATGATGCCTTAGCCTACTAAGTTTGCAGTGTTAAGGTATTTAAATCTGCTTTAGGCTTTGAAAAAAAAAGTCTAAATTCATTATTATTATTATTATTATTATTATTATTATTATTATTATTATTATTATTATTATTATTATTATTATTATTATTATTATTATTATTATTATTATTATTATTATTATTATTATTATTATTATTATTATTATTATTATTATTATTATTATTATTATTATTATTATTATTATTATTATTATTATTATTATTATTATTATTATTATTATTATTATTATTATTATTATTATTATTATTATTATTATTATTATTATTATTATTATTATTATTATTATTATTATTATTATTATTATTATTATTATTATTATTATTATTATTATTATTATTATTATTATTATTATTATTATTATTATTATTATTATTATTATTATTATTATTATTATTATTATTATTATTATTATTATTATATCAACATCATACATAAATTAAATATTTACCTAACAATACAGGTTTCGCCGCCTAGAAATGATGAAGCTTTATTTTAATGACCTTAAACCAGAAGATTCGCTGGCGGAATAAAAAAAGAGCCAACAAAAGTTTCCAAGGATCCTCGACATAAAGTTTCATTAGTGTCGGATGGCTAAGAGAAAAGGCTTGATGACAACTGCTCACACTAGTTCTGCAAAAATATCAAAATTAAACGAGCAAGAAACTTCCACCAGAACGATGACAGCGGCGCCATAAAATACTTCCCTAATAAAGATTCGTTTCCATTGGCGTTTCCATTCCTTTCCATTGGCGCTTCGTTTAGCATGACAATAATAATATGCAGTTGTTTCATAAGCGAAACAAAAACGGGTTATAATGAAATCGTGGAGGAGTTTACATTTGAATAGTTGGGTTTTAGGCTGTTGTGACTACCCACTATTGCTCCCAGCAGGTGCCTGGTCATATACTTGCCCATTCTCAAGGATATATTGTTCCACCTACACAATCAATTCCAATGTTACGATGCACATTTTCGTTACTCGCTCTAGCGCTTTATTAAATTGTTTTTGTTGAGATTAATGATCCTAGCTTAAAATATAATTATGCTTTGTTCAATTATTTATTGACCGTGCTTTCGATACGACAGTAAATTTGTCAGAAAGGCGTTGCGTTTTACACGGATTAATACAAGAAAACAATTATTATGTGTTACATTCAGATGGCGTTCTCTACCCACTACCGTTTATCGTATACCAACCTACAAACTATTATTGCAAAAGTTACGTTTACATCTAGCTCCGGTGAATCGAGATAAAAGTTAGTAGAAATGGTTTGTTATACTTTAGTTGTAGGCACTAAGAGGTTATAGGAGATACAATAGTCAGGTGTTTCGATTTTAAAGGATGGCTCAGAGAAAATATATCTGAAACGAATTATGTGCTTTAAACAGATATACATTTTATGTATTTATTATGTTTTATTTGTTACACAAATTTCCTTCATAGGATATTCTCAGAACATTTAAGATATAAATTTTATTTATCGTGTGAATATTAAACGCACACACACAGATATATTACATAACTGAAGTATCAAAATATGCATTTTCATTGAGATCTGGGTATTGAAATTACGGGTAGAATCCAATGCTTCTCTAACAGTAGATGTGTGATAAAGAAAGTTAAAATGGACCACAGATCAACGGTTTACGAAAGGTATTATAGAAAATACTTTTTGTTTAACATCCTGCACATATCGGACGATGAATGAAATGATGCTCAAATGATCTGGTGGTCCACCCGACATTCACCTTTTACGATGAGAGAAAACCATGGAAAAATAACCTGTTCTGAGTAACTTACTCTGGCCGAGATTCCAACCCGGTATCTCTATAATGGGAGGCACACAAACTACCCTTACTCTACAGAGGTGAACATTATAGAAGATGACTGTACAACAGGGAAGTTAATTTACGCACATATGGAATCCTGGATAAATTATAAATGTGCCTAAACGCCGAGACACAAATTTGGGTCGTTTGATGCTCTCAACGTTCTCACGCAAGTTGTGCTGACAGTTTCCACATTTGGATGATTAACAGCAAGTGCTATACTGTCGATTTACTCTCAGGAAACACGAAAACGCTCTTCCAGAGGAGTGGTAATATCGTTAGTCAATCACTTTAGTGACACAAACCTTTTTCCAAAATGTATTTGTAATGTAATACTGTATTTAAATTTTCCAAAATTTACATCTTTGATTTATATCTAGTGAATTTTAATATAAAGGATTTTTGTTTCCTTAGAGCTCATACGCTTATTTCATAAACAGTCCAAGTTCTTTGCAAATAGTATATGGTAATGTGGGCAATATAGGCACCTATTTAAAAGCATTTCTATGCTCATATTTATTGCAGTGTAACAGCAATAAGACCTTTATACAAATTGTAAACATACTGTTGTATATATTTCCCGAAAATACTTAGGTGTTTTCCTGTAGGCGGCACTTGCTCCCTCTCACTGTTAAGCGCTTCACAACTACACAAATGCCAACACATGATAACAAAACTCACTATTTTAACGCGGTTTATGTCTGATCTAAGAATAAGCCGCAAAGCGTAGCCTAGGAACGCTTTTTATAATGTCGCGAAGCCGTTGTCTACGATAGCGCGGCTTGTGTGTACAAAGAGCCGGCAAATAAAGATAGCTGTGATAAAGGACTTGCCGGCATAGATTGAGTTACGCTTCTGGAAGGTGGATAGAACGTTCAAGGTCTTGTTTTATCCAGAAATATCTCCTGATTGTTACAGAACAGTCTCTAACTTATTAATGAGGTGTTTAAGAAGGTGACGACTCGCCAAGAGGGAGTCGTGAGTAGTAGTAGACAGCTGTAGAGTGTTGTTGTAACGAGAGGTGATTGTTATTGTCATCGACCTTGGAAGATTGTGTTGTATATGCGATGTAATGTTGTTACGTGAGAATGGAACAGTGTATTTCTACGGAAATAAAGAACATTTAGAATTTAGGCAAATTGGACTTTAAATTCTACGAACCCATAAGGTCACAATAAGTATAGCAATGAAGGACTTGGCAGAAGGACGAGAGTGTAGCCGAAGGATCTGTGAAACTGAATTCCAGTGGCGCAGGATCTAGGGAGATAAAACTGGTTGGAAATAAGAGAAAACGTATAAGAAATTGCTATGTAAATTTCAAGAAGTGTTAAGGATAAGTTAGAATCTCGACAATCTAGCAAATTTCACTCCCAGAACTCGTTTCCACCCATGCATAGTAGCGGTAACAGTCGAGTTTGTTGGCATAATTGAATAATTTTTCTATAAGAAAGTGTCTTAACAACAGTAAATGCTTGTGTTACAGGTTCGAAATTGCAAGAACCTCTAATTAAAATCCTGGGGTATTTTTATTATCATTATGAGGCAGCGAAACTTGGATAGAGATAGGATTGGTTAACTGTATTCTTGAGTACCTTTAGTGAACAATACGAGAATGGGCCCTGCTCCGTTTATTATTATTATTATTATTATTATTATTATTATTATTATTATTATTATTATTATTATTATTATTATTATTATTATTATTATTATTATTATTATTATTATTATTATTATTATTATTATTATTATTATTATTATTATTATTATTATTATTATTATTATTATTATTATTATTATTATTATTATTATTATTATTATTATTATTATTATTATTATTATTATTATTATTATTATTATTATTATTATTATTATTATTATTATTATTATTATTATTATTATTATTATTATTATTATTATTATTATTATTATTATTATTATTATTATTATTATTATTATTATTATTATTATTATTATTATTATTATTATTATTATTATTATTATTATTATTATTATTATTATTATTATTATTATTATTATTATTATTATCATCAGCATTATTATTATTATCATCATTATTAATATCATTATTATTAATATCATCATTATTATTATCATCATTATTAACATCATCGTTATTATTATCATCATCATTATTAATATCATCATCATCATTATTATCATCATCATTATTCATCATCATTATTATCATCATCACCATTATTATTATTATTATTATTATTATTATTATTATTATTATTATTATTATTATTATTATTATTATTATTATTATTATTATTATTATTATTATTATTATTATTATTATTATTAT
Source organism: Mantis religiosa (assembly GCA_030765055.1). NCBI lineage: Eukaryota > Metazoa > Arthropoda > Insecta > Mantodea > Mantidae > Mantis > Mantis religiosa. Next base: position 209,670,667 of record CM060950.1, read on the forward strand.
TATTATTATTATTATTATTATTATTATTATTATTATTATTATTATTATTATTATTATTATTATTATTATTATTATTATTATTATTATTATTATTATTATTATTATTATTATTATTATTATTATTATTATTATTATTATTATTATTATTATCATCAGCATTATTATTATTATTATCATCATTATTAATATCATTATTATTAATATCATCATTATTATTATCATCATTATTAACATCATCGTTATTATTATCATCATCATTATTAATATCATCATCATCATTATTATCATCATCATTATTCATCATCATTATTATCATCATCACCATTATTATTATAATTATTATTATTATTATTATTATTATTATTATTATTATTATTATTATTATTATTATTATTATTATTATTATTATTATTATTATTATTATTATTATTATTATTATTATTATTATTATTATTATTATTATTATTATTATTATTATTATTATTATTATTATTATTATTATTATTATTATTATTATTATTATTATTATTATTATTATTATTATTATTATTATTATTATTATTATTATTATTATTATTATTATTATTATTATTATTATTATTATTATTATTATTATTATTATTATTATTATTATTATTATTATTATTATTATTATTATTATTATTATTATTATTATTATTATTATTATTATTATTATTATTATTATTATTATTATTATTATTATTATTATCATTATTATTATCATTATCATTATTATTATTATTATTATCATTATTATTATTATTATTATTATTATTATTATTATTATTATTATTATTATTATTATTATTATTATTATTATTATTATTATTATTATTATTATTATTATTATTATTATTATTATTATTATTATTATTATCAATTTAACCAAAAGAAGTCCAAGGTTCTATTTATCACAAGAAGAAATGTAGATAGGGATGTCAACATATTTTCGAATCATCATAAACTTAACCAAACCGAAGAAATAAAATACCTCGGAATATATTTAGATAGCAAATTTAAATTAAACGCGCACATTGAATATACTGCAGACAAAATAATCTCGTTGGTTCATATGCTAGCAAGAACAGCAAAGCTAGGTCACAAAGCACTTAAGACAATCTATGAAGGTGCTATAGTCCCTGTCTTGACATACGGAGCTCCTGTGTGGATAGATGCGATACGGAAGAATAAAAATAATGCAAAATATAGAAGAATTCAAAGATTAATTAACATAAAAATGACGAAAGCATATAGAACTCTCTCTTATGGTGCATCGTGCGTACTAGCTGGAGTATGTCCCATAGAAATAACTATAGAGGAAAAACTCCAAATATATCTGGCAACAAAAAGTCACATAGCAGACTTCGACAAACCATTAGAAGTAAAACACTGGCGACATCCTGCAGAAGTGGCAACGATTCAGGAGGCGAACAAAGATACCATATATAGAATGGAAGCGTACACAGATGGAAGTAAAATGGGGGAGAATGTTGGCGCAGCTGGAATTATATTTGAAAACGGAATTATGACACACCAGATAAAACTCAAATTGCATGGCCACTACACCAACAATCAAGCCGAACCACTTGCTTTTTTACAAGTACTAGAGAAATTGGAAGAAGTATATTATGCCAGTTCAATAGATAGAAACAGAAACGTTGCAATATACACTGACAGCAGAATTACTATAGATCTACTGAGAAACAACTGGAAAAGAAATCGACTAATAGAATCTATCAAAGTCAAACTTCTTGCACTAAACCATTTAAATTGGATCATCCACTTTGGCTGGGTTAAAGGCCACTGCGGAATAGAAGGGAATGAACTAGCAGGTAAGCTTGCAAAACGCGCTGCTATCGAAGATAGTGAAATAATGTACGACAAAATACCAAAAGACGTAATTGTAACGAGAGCGAAGGAATATGGACTCAACAGGTGGCAACAAGTGTGGACGGGCTGGTCCCGTAGCTCAGTCGGTAGAGCACCTGCCTACCGTGCTAGGGGTCCCGGGTTCGATTCCCGGCGGTGGGGGTGGGGAATTTTCTCCGACCAAGATAATTTCCCATCTTCCGCAGAGTCTGGAAGTACGAATGAGAGTGTGAATGTGTGCGTGATGTAATGATTACCAGTTGGCACCTTCGGTATGTTGCGAAGGTATGGCCGCCGATATGACCATAATAGTTAAAGGCGGGGTATAAATGAAAAAAAAAAAAAAAAGTCTGGACGAACACAACGAGAGGTGCGTTCTTCCCGTTAGTGAAATGGCCTACCTACCACCAACGAGAAGATTGCGAAGTCGTTCGTAAAATTTGCAACTTCTGTAAAAATCGCAGGCATGGACTGAAGGTGTAATAACGACAAATTGTGAACTCTGTACAATCAGCTTACTCCGGTTTCATTATAATCTTACAATTAACTAAAACACAAAGCACCACTTCTACAAATATGACAAGTATTTAGAGTGAAATAATTACAAATTGTGAACTCCCAAAAAGCAGCTAGAAGAATTGACTCAATTTAATGTACATAGTGTCTAAAACAGAGAATAACCCAATGTAAAAGTGTTGTAATGTTTACAATTACTAATTCAAAATAGGACATGTAACTATAAAGCATGTAGTATTACTATGTAATGGAGCATGCTGTCGATATCAATAAAGCAAAGAAAGTATTATTATGATGATTATGATCATTAACATTATTATAGTATTATTTAGTCCAGCTGTTGGTTGAGTGCTTATATGTAATGGTAAAGTGTTTTGAGGTTGTACATCAAAGCTATCTTATAACTAATGTGTTACTGGTTTATCTACCTCCCACCTGTAGTAGGTAAAAAAAGAAAGCCACAAGTTCTGAAGCCTTCTGAATAAAGCAGAAATTTTTAAGTAAAAATGCTCCGTGTCGTATTTGTACGTGTGCGTATGTGTTCGTTTATGTGTGTGTGCGTGTGTGTGCGTGTGTTTGTACGAGCGCATGCTTACGAACAGCATAGTTCACTATCGAAGTGTGTAATAAACTCTAAGCTTATTATTTAAATTCAGCATCTTCCTGAGATGCCACATGAAGATGTACAATAGGGCGTTATATACACATCTATCTAAGATATACAATAATTTCCCCAAACCCAAACAACCCAACACATGGAAATGTTCTGGATCTTTTAAATTTTCTCAAAACTGTCTATAACTTATAACTGAAATATCTTATGCGTAAGATGTTTATGTGAAAAATATAATCTACAACTTATATTCTGCAGGAATAGCCTGTAAGCCCTCTTTTTTCTGAAGCAATTTTGTATAATTTTGTATAACTATTCAAGGATTAACAGATATGCAAAAGCGTACTGCATACAAATCGTAGATATCTTTAAAATACACACTTTATTTCATATATATTTTATGCCATTAGCCATTTCCAAAGTATCGTTTGTTATTGGTAAATTTTGTAAAACCACGGCTAAGCAAAACGCAGTTAAATTGTGTTAGACTTAATTAGCATCAAATGCTGATAAGTTGGTATTTAAACAAGATTAGTGAAATTATTAGGTTAGAATGTCTTTAAAACTGCATTCCCGAGTATAGAAATATCCATTTTTAGCAGCTTGTTATTGGCGTTCTCAACATTAAATACCTCGAAGATCTCTCAAATCTTGAAATAATCACCTGCCAGTGCGACATTTAACTGCAATTTCCTACGTTTTGCCTCATGTAGCCTACGCTTCTGCAACTGTTCTGATAGCGCAATCCGTAGCGCCGAAAACTGGCGTTCTAGTTTATTTTTTTCACCTTTTAATACATAAATTCTAATAGTGATTCATAACTGAGAACGTGAATCTGATTGGCCAGTGAAAGGGAGAGTCCAATTGTAGCTTGGCCAGTACGCTCTCCTAACTGCAACCCAATTGATTTTTTTTTTTTTTTCCTGAGTCACCTCATGTCTCTGGTGTATGAAGCAACTATTATCTCAGAAGAGGAGCTAACTGCCCGAATAATAGCAGCATGTGAAGTTGTTATACACACTCAAGGAATTTTGGACAGCGTACGAAATCGTTCCTTCAACGCTGTCAATTTTGCACTGAAAACGCAGGTTGCCATTTCGAGCAGTTCCTATAAACCTGACGTAAAGGGTTGCATTTACTTTTTTATTTTATGTAAGTTCTTTCACTCTTTAAACCACCTCCCATTTAGACGTATTAACCAGGATTCAACCTTTGTTAGAGAGAATTGTAATTAATTGCACTGCCAAGGTGAAACAGCTCGGTAAAATGCATACGTTTATACATGAATTAAAAGCTTAGCCACAATAATAAAAACAACCAAAGAGACAAACAAATAAAACAAAAATAAAAACAAGATAAAACGACAAAAAGGTGAAGGAGGGTAGAACTAGTTTATCTTTCACTTGAAATTTAATGTCATAACCATTGCTCTAGAGGGAGTGCTCCGAAACAGCTCTTCAGTTTCTGTGTTGTGCACTCAAGTGGTGTTATCATTAGAAGTGGCGTACTGGCACTTTAGGTACCTACTTATAGCTGTAACTTCCACATTTAAACCAAAAGGCCATAGGTCTCCTATCTCAAATTACTCACTTAAGAAATCGCTACTTACTGTGAAAATATTTCGGTATTTTCAAGAACTTCTCGGGAAACAAGCAAGGTGTAAAGACGATTAGAAATCAACGTTTCGGGGCGTACATCTCTCCCATCATCAGGATATTTTAAGAAATGGTATTAAATGAAACGTGTACTGTTTAACGCCCGCTTTTACTACATACGGCACCGCAGGTGATGACAATGATGATGCATGAGATGAAGAAGGAGCACTGGTGGAATGAGATGGCGGGGAAAACTGGAGATCCCGGAGAACACCCGCTCCAGAGCCGTGTTGTCCAGCACAATTCTCACTTTGCGGTCGCCTGGGATCGAACCCGGGCCGCCTTGGTGAGAGCCAAGCGGTCTAACCACTGAGCCACGGCGCGGCCAGTTAAGAAATGGTATTACTACAAAATGTATAACTGTATGTAACACAAATATCTTTGTTGGTATTTTGGAATATATTTGTTGATGTTTGTGTTATATCCAGTTTTTTTTTTTCAATTTACCTCCTCCAATGTTAAGTCATATCGGACGATGAATTAAATAAATGAAATAATGCTCAAATGAGCCCAGTGTCCATAAACTTAGAGTTACCCGACATTCGTCTATCAGGATAAGGGAAAACCCCGGAAAATCCTTATCCAGGTAACTCGCCCTGGCCGAGATTCGAACTCGGGACCTCTTGAACGTGAGGCAGACGCGCTACCATCTATGCTACCGAGGCGGGCGTGTTATATCCAGTTAAGCATTTTGTGGTAATAACATTTCTTAAAATATCCTGATGATGGGAGAGATGTACGCTTCTGAAACGTGGATTTCTAATCGTCTTTTCACCTGGCTTGTTTCCCGGGAAGATCTTGAAAATATTCGTCGCCTGGAAAGCTTCAGGTCTTATTTCGATTTTGTTCATTAACATCCCGGATATGTGGTATATATAGAGGAAAATATGCGATCCTAAGAGTCGTTTCTAGAAGTAGATTAAAATACACTATAATGCGTAGACAAATTCTTGTGAATGTAATATATCGCACATTTGTTCTATCGCCAATACCCAGCAACCTACTTATGCACTTTTCCAACCTAAATGTAACCAGTACATGGTAACCCTAATTTCCTGAATAAGTTCCGTTATAAGTAACTAAGTTGTGACTAAGTATTGGCATATTTGATGGTGCACCGTGGCGCGGTATGTTGGAGCTCTGGTTTCCGGCCCCGGGATCGATCAGGGATCGATCGGTGGTCACTCAGCATCGTAAGCTGCGATCCTCGCCAATAATGCCAATATACAAGTCCCATCACCTAACGCCCTAAGGCTGTAGCTTCACAGCATTACGATTGGCAAGTTTGACTATATTTAAGAAATATGATCGCGGCTTAGTGGAATTATTATAATGACCTTATCTTTTCTTATTAATAGGTCTCCGAAAGTTTATTGTATTTGGTTTACAGAATATCAACGACCTAATTCATTTGTTCGAACAGACTACGAACAGTAGACTACTGTTGGGTAGAGTAAAGTTCATAGGGGCTTTAGGACTGAGAAGTGCCTCAATATATTCGGAAAATTATTTCACAAATGGTTGGAACCGATAACTTAAAAAATCGTTATGTGATCGTCGTGTAATGGCTTTTAAATTCCTTCTCTTTGTATGGCCAGGGCAAAAAAGGCTTCCCATCTGAAAAAATATTAATATTAAACAATTTAAACACATAAAAAGGAATAACTCGGAAATGGTTAACTGCACAAGAGAATGCATTTCCCTTAAACTGTGTGCTTTAAAGATATTTGCACAGTTGTGTGTGTATGTGTGTGTGTGTGTGTGTGTGTGTGTGTGTGTGTGTGTGTGTGTGTGTGTGTGTGTGTGTGTGTGTGTGTGTGTTTGCCTTTATGTGCTAACATTTCATTTATCTCTTGTGTAGGTCACCCAGAGCATAGAGAACTTAAGAGAAATTAATATATACCTATATTTCATTTGTCATAAATGTGGCATTGTCATCTATATTGTTAGTCTTTTTTAGACAATCAAACATTTTGGGGATTTTTCCCAACAAACTTCCTGTTGCAGATTTTTAATTTAAATACCAAATTTGTTACTTTACAGACTTTTCGTTTATGAGTTATGCCTTTCACACATAATGTGCTGCACATACTTTTCTCTAAAACTTCTTTTGGAAGATTTAGGGGACAACAAAACACGCATTTCTAGAGAAATCTCTGTAGGTATAACATTTTTG
>CM060950.1:209680016-209695016 GCA_030765055.1 Mantis religiosa
GTATGGGTAATTATGGTTTGGTATAGGTAGGAAATACATTAGGGGGAAGTGATTTGCCGCTCTAAGCTATTTTTGTAAAATGCAATACCCGCTACACCTTGGTGTAAATGACATTTTGCATTCTGATGGGTAAATTTAGAGGCTAACAATCTCTGAATGGGGATTCTCATGGTCTAAGAGAGTTTCAGTGTGCATTTCTGGTTAATATTTCAATATTTGAGCTTTCATGTGGCATTTAAAATAATTTCTGATATAAATGTTAGTATTTATTATAATTGAAGTTTTTGACTAATCATTGTCACAATCAATATTTTATTGAATGAATGAATTCTTGTATTTCCTTTAAGTGGGACATATGACCCTCTGAACCACGCAACCTCGAGGCCCGTAGGCAATGAGTTGAGGATCAGAGGTTTCTTGATCAGACAGCTTCCGGGATGAGTGATCAGCCCAACGCCGGAAGTGAAAGTACGAGAGAGATGAGATGATAGGACAGTTGATGATGGAGCAACTGGTGGAATGCTGGCGGGGGAAACCGGAGGACCCGGAGAAACCCCCAGCACCATCTCACTTTGCAGTCGCTTGGGATCGAACCCCGACCGCCTTGGTGAAAGCCAAGTGGTCTAACCACTCGGCCATGGCGCGGCCAATATTTTATTAATATTACTTAAGGTTTATCAACGGATAAGACAGTTGAAGATATAGTTCATTTGAGTGTTAAATGTTGTGTATAAACAAAAGAACAGCAGTTATTAGGCTTACATTTTAAACCATCATATACCATGAGTTTCATTCGATATTATAGCACTTGTTTATCAGTTATTCTGTACATCTGTACCAATTCAGAAAACCAAAAATATTTTTAATTATCAATTTATACTAATAAAAATAATAAAATATTATCAATATTAGTTAGATAACCTTCTAGAATGCTTTAAAGTTTCCAGGTAACCGCAAACCATCAATTTTAAGATATATTGTATATAATTGATAAAAATAATAATAATAATAGTAATAATAATAATAGTAATAATAACAATAATAATAATAATAATAATAATAATAATAATAATAATAATAATAATAATAATAATAATAATAATAATAATAATAATAATAATAATAATAATAATAATAATAATAATAATAATAATAATAATAATAATAATAATAATAATAATAATAATAATAATAATAATAATAATAATAATAATAATAATAATAATAATAATAATAATAATAATAACAACAATAATAATAATAATAACAATAATAATAATAATAACAATAATAACAATAATAACAATAATAACAATAATAACAATAATAACAATAATAACAATAATAACAATAATAACAATAATAACAACAATAACAACAATAACAACAATAACAACAATAACAACAATAACAACAATAACAACAATAACAACAATAACACCAATAACAACAATAACAACAATAACAACAATAACAACAATAACAACAATAACAACAATAACAACAATAACAACAATAACAACAATAACAACAATAACAACAATAATAACAATAATAACAATAATAATAATAATAATAATAATAATAATAATAATAATAATAATAATAATAATAATAATAATAATAATAATAATAATAATAATAATAATAATAATAATAATAATAATAATAATAATAATAATAATAATAATAATAATAATAATAATAATAATAATAATAATAATAATAATAATAATAATAATAATAATAATAATAATAATAATAATAATAATAATAATAATAATAATAATAATAATAATAATAATAATAATAATAATAATAATAATAATAATAATAATAATAATAATAATAATAATAATAATAATAATAATAATAATAATAATAATAATAATAATAATAATAATAATAATAATAATAATAATAATAATAATAATAATAATAATAATAATAATAATAATAATAATAATAATAATAATAATAATAATAATAATAATAATAATAATAATAATAATAATAATAATAATAATAATAATAATAATAATAATAATAATAATAATAATAATAATAATAATAATAATAATATTTAGTAAAATGTATAGGAGAATAATTTACTTTATGTTTTTGAATATAGTAAACATATTCATATTAGTAGGTATATACCGATACGAATTTTCGTGGCGATCGGTTTAAGTTATAAAGTTGATGTGCTTCTGCGCCATGATATGGTGCCGAGTTATAACAATGAGGATAGCGCAAACTTCTTCTCCATGTTCAAAAATCTATTTATATCAATTTTGATATCGATAGGTTCAATGACATTGGAGTTGATATGCTGCAGTGCCATCTGGTGGTAAAGTAGAACAATGGGGATTGCAGATAGACCTTCTCCATGAAAAATTACACATGCATTCCAATTTTTATGATGGTCGAATGACTTCTAATTTCAGCTGTCACACACAGATATACGTAATAGATTAAGTAAGTAGGGGCATTAAACACGATATATTTTGTGAACAGTAAACAGCATAATTCATAAACAAAATTAAGTTCAGCATTTTCCCAGGAAGAGACATGAAGATGTTAAAAAATCCCCTTCAAACTATCCTTTTTAATAATCTTGATTAAAGAGTATATAATCACACATTTGTAACTATTGTATTCTAACTATATGTGCAACGCATATCTCAGTTAACCGGAAATAGAGAGGAGAATGCGTTTTTGAAAGAATCTTTTTAGAAGCTAAATGAGAGTAAATGATACTCGATAGAGAAATTCATGTGAATATAACATAGCAGATATTTATTTTTATTATGTTAATAGAGACTAAAACGCAAGTAAAATAAGTTACACTACAGTAACCTGTGCTTTACTATATGAAACATTCGTCATTTCTAGAGAACCTAAGTAGTGCGGTTTAAAGGACCAATAAACATAAGGAGATGAGTTAGGGTTGGAAAGAGCAGTAATGAAGGGTAGTTGCTTTTCTTGTTTGTTGGTGGCGAAGTGGTAACATATGATGAAAGGTGTAGCAATTTGGGAAGGTCTCGCCCATGGGTTTCTCTTCCATCTACTTCCAGGTGCGTCGATTTGCTCTCAAGATTTACGTAAACGAACAGCGGTAAAGAAAAATTGGTATAACTTCTAGAATATTCCTCCAATTATTAGAAATGAAATGGTTATAAACATTGGTTAAGTACATTTCTTCAAAGCCTGGATAATAAGCGAAAGGTTTTTTGTATTTTGTAGCCCAGAAATACATCATTTGGTAAAATAATTAAATTGTCATCTTTTCTAAGCGAGATCAGTGATGATTATAAATCAAATTTCATAATAATCAGTTTGTATACCTTTCTCGAGAACTGCTGGAAACCTCCCCTACTCTCAATTTTTAAATGCATTTCTACTCCGGGGTAGTTCATTTATAACTACACGTTAGATCCCAAAATACCAGAACTTTTTTCGGTTATATTTTTACTTTTACTACCGCGTTCAGAGTAGGTAGTAAATGTATGGCATTCCACCCAAAATTTACCAAGCAGGATGGCCCATTTGGTTTCGTCTGCGGCCCTCATTCGAGAGGTCAGGGTTCGATTCCCGTGGCCGACCTATCTGACCCATAGGTTTCTTCGAGGGGTTTCCCAGGTCGCTAGGTGAATGCTGGGTGAGTTAATTGCATTCCCCAATTTCCTGCCCCTCTGTTTCATCTCCATTATCATTTTATATCATCTCTCATCTGTTGGTAGAAGTGCCCGCGGGTATCTCGGTGTCGTATGGCAGGATGATATGCTCTGAGTAAAACTTCCTCCTTTGGTAGGATGGTGTCCGATCTCTGGCCAGGTCTGTTGGGACCGTTTCCTGACCGCAGACGGGTGAGCTGCCGGTTGTGCCGGCCTGTCGGGGAGTTTCGAACGGGTAAAGGCTTAGGGTCACTGAACTCTGCACTGTCATAACTCCTTGAAACGGCCACCCTCTGTCTCCTCTCGCCTCATCCTTCCTCCCGGGGAAGCCCCACTTGGGGCATAAGGTAAAATAGATCAAGGCTGGTCGCAGTGCCGAATTCCCTCTGTACCGCAATCCAATCTAAACCCAAAAGTATTAGAACTTTTTCCGCTATTTTTTAGTTTTACTACCTCGTACATAATAGGTCGAGAAGGTATTGCAATCCATCCAAAATTTCGGTACAGAATTTCACAGAAGGTACATATTTTGCAACTCACTGATTCCAAACACAGCATGTTTAGAAAAAGGTCCATGTGTGAGTGCCTACATGCCTACGTGAACAACATAACTCCAAAAACATAAACTCATTGATTATCAAACTTGGAGTAAAGTTCTGTGTCTTCCAAGTACAAATGTTCCTGATGTTTGTTACCATTCTCAGCTGTTTATTCTCGACAGTCGAAGAGGTTATGGTGCCTTCGAGTGCTCGGCGAATTATTATTAATTTGCATTAACGTTTTCTTGAAAAATAAAATAAAGTGCAGCATCGCATTTGAAATTTTGACTGTAGCTTTTGGCGAATGTGTTATGAGTAAGACAGGAGTTTGCGAATATGTCAACGTTTCAAAGAGGGTGAAGAAGACTTTAAAGACGACGACCACTCTGGACGCCCTCGCACATTACTGGCGACAATGTGGAGGAAGTAAATGGTTCTGGAAAATGGCCGAATCACCATCAGAGAGCTTGATTAGAATTGTGGCAAAACTACTCGTGGAAATTGCATCACGACAACCACAACGGAAAGTTAGTTCCAGAAGTGCTTACAAAACTGAAAAAGTTGCTGGCACAAGTGTATTATATATAAGAGGGATTACTTTGAAAGGAACAAAATTGAATAAATAAAGATTCTTCAAGGAAAATACTTCCATTACTTTTTAATCATACCTCCTATATTTATGTTATTTTCAGACCAAATCAATCTTTTTTTTTCCCTCAATTTTCTGGGAATGGTCTTTAAAGTCGCGTACATCCAGGATGAATGTTACATTACTTCTAAACTCTAAGAGATGCACATAATCTTAGTATACAAATAATGTTCATCTCAATTCTCATTGAAGTACACATTTATGTCAAACGTGTTAGTTGTGAAGAGCTATATCAGAGATAGTCCTTGTTATTGGTTCGAATTATCCAATGCTTTTCTCAGATTGGAAATCTTATTCTGTGATTCTTTTTTCTCCGTCCTGGTCAAGCAAAGAGAAAGAAATTTCTAAGCCAACAAAAGCAGCTTAAGGCTACTGATTCTCTTATTCCCATTGCACTTAGGATTAGGATTATTACAGAAGGGATTCGGCACTGCGTAGGATTATTACAGAAGGGATTCGGCACTGCGACCAGTCTTGACCAATTGTACCTATGCCCCCAAGTGGGGCTTCCCCGGGAGGAAGGATGAAGTGAGAGGAGACACAGAGCGGCTGTCCCAAGGTGCCACGACAGTACAGATGGCAGTGTCCCTACATTTTACTTAGATGGAAACCTCCCCTGGTAGGCCAGAACAACTGTGATTCGAAAGCGGTCCCAGCAACCGGTTCGGATACCGGCAACCGACCTACCGGAGCAGGAAGTGTTTACCAGGGGGAATATCTTCCTGCCATGCAACACTGATATACCCGCCAACATGAGAAACAACCACGTGTATGAAATGATAATGGAGATGAAATGGAGGGACAGGAAATTCGTGGGATGTAATTAACTTACCCAGCACTCACCTAGCGATTGGGGAAAACTCCCGAAAAAAACCCATGGGTCAGGTTGGTCGGTCATGGAAATCGAACCCGGGCCTCCCGATTATGGGCTTTAGACGAAATTGTCTGAGCCATCCCCAGTTCCTATTGTACTTACAAGGAAATGAGTAGAAAAAGCACTTCTGTACATTTTATCTAGATTAAGATGAAGTTTATATAAAACTAAGCTTCAAAAAGAATGTTTTTCTGAGCAATGGGTTGAGAAAGCCATATCAGATCATCAGATATCTAGCTCCTCAGATTTTTATTACATAATTAGTACACTTTCAGCGGAATTGGCGAATTAAATCCGCATTACCGTATTTGTTAGAGCTCCTTAGCTTAACAAAGCCAAAATACTTTTTAATATTTTACAGCTGCCCTAGGACTGCTTTCGCAGGAACAAAGTCAACTATACAGCAATGAGAACCTCGAAAGAGCGACCTTAGTAACACCTGAGCACCGAGATTGTGGCAGGAAGCGAATTAAACTGAAATAACAAGGAAACGCAATAAATTCCAAGAGTGAGTTTTCTGCGCAGGCGTGAACAAGCCTTGACTCCCGCAGAGCAGATTAGTGGCTGCATTATGTAATTTATAATGGTGCCTCTAATCCCACAGTTGGGAGCATGATATAGATCAAACAGGTAGCAATATGGTACCCACCTGTTTACAAGTCTAATGTTTTGGAATGCAAGCCTTATCGACTCACGTATCTCAAACAAATTCCGGTTTTTATATTACCCAAGGACAGGAACATATAACTTTACCATCGCATTAAAGAGCGCAACATATTTGCATAATTCCAACCATTTTTCTTATGAAATTTTTGCAGTTTTAAGTAGTATTTTTATATCCTTTAAACAAGTTTTCATATTGCCAGTTCAATTTGAATGTGTTGCTATTTCGTAACTTTTGCTTCCTAAGCTCGCCAATTTTTGATTAAATAAGACACTTTTTGTTTTCTCGATGAGAATAACAAACAACTCAGCTTTAGAAATGAAGCAAGGTCAGCAGTATTTTGTTTTCATTATGTGTTTGTAATGTATAGTAAACTTACGTAAGTTAGTGTGAACCAATTCAGATGTAGCTGAAGATATTAATTCAACTTTGATAGAGGAGAAAACAACTTACCACAATGCAAAACAGTTTCTATTTATCAAAAAATGTTTTATCTTATGAGCACGTCGTTCAAACACTTAACAACTAAACACCAAAAGAACAATCATACTGGATGTGTCTTCATGTACCTATTCGTAAACTGCAACATTCCATGAAGTGTACATTAAGGCCGTAAGTTCCACCTGATGAAGCTCGCAACCCAGGCGGCATCTAACTTGGTCGTTTTAACGCTATGACTTTCTATGATAGATGCCGGTAAATCCTTACAAGAGACATTTGTAATTTCAGACTACCAATACTGAGTGTTGATTTGCAAGTGTATCATGCGTCATTGTTTTGAATCGATTTTATTAAACACGTGTAAGCTGTAATTGGAAAGACTTATCGAAACACACATGTGTGGGAGGGGTTGCCTAGCAAGTACGTCGTTTACTCGAGAGGGATATAATAATACGGCGATGACATTGATCATAAACATAGACCAATGCCACGCGTAAAGAAAAATAAACAATCACACATCTTGCACAACTATATTAATGTTTATTTCATAGGTATTATGTTTGTGCCTACATTCGCAGAAGAGGTCCTGACACACTATCTACACTTTGCCTTTTGCTGGGGATGGCAAATACTTAGCTCACAGCGTTCACACATTCAGAATGAGTGATTCTCACGATCAGAATGAATGTCTTGACTGCTAGGGAACTTGTCCAACACAGGGAAGAGCTACTCGGTTTGAATTCTAGGCTCAGCGGTTAGGTGACGTCATAAAACATGTAATGAGGCACCCTGTACACAGTATTAGCTTTAGAGTAACATAACTACCTGTTATAACTAAATTTATATTTAATAGCATTTACAATTTCCTTTAGTTATTAAGAATTCAGTTACCATTATAAGCCGAGATTAATCACATGATAGCGCATCGTCCCACTAACCCAAATGATTGTGTAAATGTTATTAGTACTATTGATTAAACTATTATCATTATCGGTACTATTATTGCCTATCATTGTTATGAAAAACATTAATTTAAGTAGAAGTAAGAAAGGAGGGATAAACATAGGAGAAAGTTAAAAGGAAACCAGTAAATTACTTAACAAAATTAAGTCATACAACTACTACTGCAGCTACTACAACCACAACCGTCACCACCACTTTATACCATCGAGAACACCAACTTAGGAAAGCAGGAGGAAACAAACGCAAAGTAATGGAGCAAAACAGAGGTATAAAGTTCTTCCCATTGTTACTATTAATAGCTTCACGTACGCGTGTCAGAATAACAGTTAATTTATCATTATATTAAAAAAACCTGCAGATGTGCTCACATTATTGCACTAAATGTGGAAATTCCTTCTATTCCTCTTTGTACTTTCTCAACGTTTCTTCCTATCTCTTTCCATATATACCGATAATTGATCCAATCCAAATAAAAAATCTCTGTGCAACTTATATGGCACGTAATATTTTGAAAATATCCTTTGTGTTATTTTAGTAAACATTAAAACAAAGAAAAGATGAAATTGTATATAGGTTTATGTCTTTCAATTTTGCCTACAGTACTATTGTTTCTTGTGAAAAACGACTTACTTTGAGTGTAATAGGGACAAAATTTAGCCTCTTTGTAAACATTCATCTTATCAAAATTTTGTGATTGAAAAAATTTATCAGCGTGTTAAGCTTTTTATGAAATCTTTTATAAAAGCCTGAGTTAAAGGGATATTTTTTGCATCCAATAAGAATTGAAGAGAGGGAAATTATGCCTCTGGCACATTTTCGGCCATTCTAGGGTTAAACCCACTAAAATATGCGAATTCTTGCCTCAGAGTAGCCCATTATACCAGGTGAATCAGGTGCCTTTTATTTTTGAATTTGTGTGACATGCAAAGCGACATTCGTCGTTGCGCCTGTAAAAACGGCCATGTGAAGTAAAGGTAATTTTACAGGAGAAGGAAAAACACTTTGTTATAATTGTTTTTCGATTTATGATTCATGTTATTGCAGCGTTAAATTTCTTGTATTCTCACTAACATTGCGGATATAGCGATACCAGTTCAATTTCATCAAAAGAAAAAAAATATTAAAAGAAATTTGAATGTGTATTTCACATAGCCGATTTGGTAGACAGAAGGCAGCGTTGAAGGTATGTAATGTTTCTGTATTAATTTTGTCTATCTTATTTATGTGTTATTAAAGTTAAAGCATATGATATTATAACGAGAAGAATTAATATAATTATGAAAATATTTTTGCATCAGAATCAGAATAACTTTAATTACTTCCGTATGCTGAAGTTGAAGTGACTGGCATGTAACAACTTAAAATAATCTATTCATACAGTCGGGCCTTTTGAAATTAATACAAGGTCATGATAAAAATGTGACATTACTTCATTCTGTAAACAATGGAATCATTTCTGTGTATGAAGATGAAGCTTTATTTCACTAACAGATCAAAGATATGGCATTGCGTTGATCCATTGTTACGACTTTTACCAGCCAAACATATAGATTGCCGCCCAAATATTGTCAGCATGTTTAGTTCACTGCAGCTTTGCATGGCACACAGTCTATTTTAGCCGGTTTATAATGGATAGTAGAGGAAGACGTTTGGTGAAATTGGCGCAGGATTCCCTGGTTTCTGAAGATGCCTTACATTATGCACACAATATTGCAGACGAAGCAGTTGTATTGGGTATGTATTAAGTTTCTTTTAGGAAATTTTTTATATTTAATTTTGTGATGGGTTTAAATCATTATAAATGCGTCAGTATAACAAATAATTTATTAAAGGCATGATTTTATATAGCAGTCAATTACAGTTTTAACTTTTTAGAAACAAAAAATACCCAGGCAGTATTATAAAATAAATTATTTATAGTGTTACAGATAAAGAGTGTATTATACTGCCATGGGATGATGTTCCACTAGTAACCATGCCAACACAGACAGTAATGACTGATGCATTTATACAATTGGTGTATATGACACACAAATTCCAGTTCTCTCAACTAGCGCTGGAGCTGAATATACCAGTTTAGACTATTGTAAACTAACTGAGACCACAAATACGTCCACTTTATCTGATATAACAGGAGTAGAACTACTTGTCTCTAACGACGATATTCTAGGTAGTGGAAACGAAGGCAACAACGAAGAGAATGACAAGGACTTGGGGAAGAAAAAGAATAGCAGAGCGAATAATAAAGAATTAAGAATACACGAGAAGAAATATCAAGAGTGGAAGAAGGATGCCAATGTGTACATTATTGTGGAATGTGAGGAAAGAAAATTACTACCTAAAACTTGTCTACACAAAGAGAGCAAATCAGGCAAAAGAAGTTTCACTTGCCATAAATTCGACGAAAATATACGAAAGAAAGTACATGAAAGATTCTGGAATTTTAATACCTGGGAGGAGAAAAATTACTGAAAAAGATCATCCTACTAAGCAGTATGACTATGGCTATTATCTAACCCAAGTGGATGGTCAAAGGAAAGGGTGTGTAGAGATTTTTTCCTTCTACCCTGGGACTGAAGAAAACTGTTTTTAATAACTGGGTCAAGAATATCAGTGAAATTAAGAAAACTGAAACCATCGAAAGTGAAGAATCCGACATTGAAGCTGTGGAGGGTGGAAAGAGGAAAAGTACACAAGAACCATCAAGTAAGAGGAAACTGCTAAAATCAGAATTTGTAAGCAAGTGGTTGGAGTTAATTCCAAACGTTCCCAGCCACTACTGTCGAGTTAGTAGTTCACGTGTATATGTGGATTCAGAATTTAGATCTCTTAATCAAATGCACAAAATTTATAAGGAGTGATGTGAAGAAACAGAAAATGAATCAGTGGAAAGGAAGACGTTTTGTGAAATTTTAGAAAAACAGAAAATATCCATACACAAACACAGGAAAGATCAATGCGACCGTTGTATTGCATTTAAGAAAGGGAACCTGAAACAAGAAGATTATAATCTGCATTTCCAGAAGAAAACTGAAGCGCGCAACGCGAAGGAAGATGCGATTTCTTCAGCATCTGATAGTGTCCTTGTGGCTACGATGGACGTCCAAAGTGTTCTTCTGTGCCCAAAATTAACTGTTTCTAAACAATACTACAGCCAGAAATTACAAATACACAATTTTACAATTTATGTTAGGAATAAAAAAGATGTACACCTTTATGTGTGGCATGAAGGAGAAGGGAAAATTACAACCAATGAATTTACAACTTGCATCCTTCATTTCACAAGGAAAAAATTTACGTACAAAAATCATTTTGGTGTTCAATGGTTGTGCATACCGAAACAAAAATAAAGTTTTGGCAAGTGCTTTGACTGACGCATCGAGTAATTTTCAAATTGAAATTGAACAAATTATACTGGAGAAAGGACATACAATGATGGAGGTGGATAGTGTCCATTCAACATTAGAGAGGCTGTTTAATCCAGCAATATACACTCCTGCACATTATGTCAGTAGGATGGAGGAAGCTAGGAACAAGAAAAAAGGTGCTCATTCATACATAATAAATCATCTGGACCATTCGTATTTTCAAAACTTTTGAAATCCCTCCACGTAACTTTCCATCTGTAAGACCAGGAAAGAAAACAGGTGATTCTATTGTCACCGACATACGAGCATTTCTTTACAAAGAGGGGGAGGTTTTATACAAAGTAAACCATCGAGACGAGTGGCAAACACTTCCTTAGCGCAGGCACAAATTGAATGTGACTGATCCTCAAAATCTCTATCATGACTCGCTGAAGATTGACAAAACAAAATTTGAAAGCCTACAGTCTCTGAAAATGTTCATGAACAAAGAATATCATTTGTTCTATGATAATCTAAAGTATCAGTGAACCGTAACGTTCCCAAATAAGTATTCTTCCCATTATATATAAAAAGTTTTCTTTCAGATATATTATTATAAATACATTAATTGATATGTTTTATATATCTATCTTAATCCACTATGCAGTTTCTTTTGCATTTGTAAGTCATTTATATTATGTTCTATACCATTCGTACTTATTTCTTGTTATGACTATTGGGCCATTATAATTAATGCTCTCATAATTATAGCCTAACTATTTCGTCTCAATTTAAATGTGTGTTATCGTACATTTGTGTGATACATGTCTTCAGTATTGCAACATTTTGTAACTGGAATGCTATGAAATACTTCTTTATGTTATCTGATTGTTGTATTAAAGTGGAAAAAAGTGTATACTTTAATTTGTATGCTATATCAAATATAAAAGAACTAATGACTAATTCACTAGTGTGAAGTCATAAAATGAAATTTTGCATAATAAGCTATGTGCATAATAAAGCTCAATATAACGGAGTCAAAGTCGGCTATGTGCGAGAGATTCACATAGCTGATTTGGCAGGAACAGTATGCAGTTCAAGCACATAGCCGAATTTGCATTTTCACCTGTACAAGCGCAATCATGGGAGATTCCCATAGACGGTTTTCGGGATCAATTATGCTTGCTTTCTTGCTCCTTGAGGTACACATAACTCATTTTCATAAAAAAGTGCACATAACCGATTTTGCAGGCACAACGACGAATGTGACTTACAACTTTGTTAAATGCCTTTTACGCTTAATTGAGAAGAGATAATTACTCAGTGTTATGGGACAGAATGTAATATCTATGTACATATGTCGATACCAAAAACATCATAACCTGACACTGGGAGTTGCAGTAGTACTTTTAGCTGATTTTACAACATTTTATTCTTTAGCATACATTCATCCACACATTTCAAAACACCCATAAAGGAATAACTCATCAGATGTATCGGTTGAGAAGATATACGCAGTGCGACCAATTGGATTTTTTTTTTTTTTTTTTTTTTTTTTTTTACGTCCTCCAACGTTAAGGCATATCGGACGATGAATGGAATGGGTGAAATGATGCACAAATGAGCACGGGGTCCATAGAGTTTAGAGCTAACCGACATTCGTCTTTCAGGATAACGGAAAACCCTGGAAAAGAACCTTATCCAGGTAACTCACCCTGACCGAGATTCTAACTCGGGACCTCTTGAACGTGAGGCAGACATGCTACCACCACGCTACCGAGGCGGGCTTGCCAATTGGATCTAAGCCGTTAGCCAGCAAATGTTCGTTGTACAGCCTTGCCAAAAACATTAAGTATTAGGTAGATAATTTCGCGTTTGCCACAAACTATGGCATATTTCAGCTCATACATTTATAGCAATGGCTTATGGAGCGTATTTATTTTAGTTAAAACTACCAAAATGAGCTCCAAGCACTGTATGCGACTGCAAAAAGCCTGCGAAGATCGGCGGTGGGATCTGATTTCTGCGATTACCTATTCGTATAGGAACTCCATCTTTCAGATTAATATTCGTGCAATAATGTTATTAGGATAGCTTTACTATTGAGCCACTTCCTTTCAAGTTCAAATCGTTCATATTAAGCTCAAAAGTGTTATTAACTTTTGTTTTATCTTTTAAGCCTATAATTTGATATAGTGCAAATAACATTTTGACAAAATAAAATATATGCAAAATAATATAATTGCAATGTTACAACACGTAAGAAGGTCTCTCCGGCAATATATTCAAATGTGCAGTGATGAAGGAGGAACAGTTTGAACATTTACTTCGTTAATGAAAACCACGCTCTGGAACAATTTGTTATTCTGTTTATCCGTAACCTCAGCAAGTTTGCCCTCCTTAATCAGTAGAAGAAGTGAAACATAAGAAAACTGTTTGATTTAATAGTGTCGACATACGCGCAGGAGTATGAAAGCTATCTACGTAACACGGTTCCCATCATCAAGGGTAAACATGATACTCAATTATGAGATTGTAATTCTTTTGTCTCTGGCTCATAGAAAAGCCATAACAAAAATAAATAAATTAGTATACAAATATACAGACAGTAAACACAAGGAGGGGGTGTAAAGAACTAAAACAAGTTAATGAATTAGATTCGAATATCCGAACCTAACTTTTGAGGTGTGTAGTGTTTATAACGTCCGCTTTTACTAAGTAGATGCGGCCCGCAGGAGTTGACACTGATGATACGATATATGAGATGAAGATGGAGCACCGGTGGAATGAGATTGCGGGGGAAACCGGAGATCCCGGAGAAAACCCGCCCCAGCGCCGTGTTGTCTACCACAAATAATCTCTTTGCAGTCACCTGGAATCGAACCCGGGCCGCCTTGGTGGGAACCAAACCTTTGCATCACCACATTCCGGCAGTTAACCCACTTGAACAGAAGCCACATACGAGTATTATACACGGATCTTCGGCAAAATATTCGTATACCACCTTTTCGACATTAAATCCGCGAAAAACCATCCCTTTGTTCTCTTTAAAACAAATTCGCAGCTCCTTCATTAATATTCATGCATTTACTCATAAATGTTGGTGTAATTAGTACCGAATAGAAGGGCTGAGTTATAATAAGTTTGTTTGTTAAAAGGATTTATACATTCACATTAGACTATAACTTGCGGATTGTACAGATGCGAATTTATAGGAATAACTGACTCATCTGGTATACATTACTATCAATTATTTAGCGAAAATCGAAAATAACGATACTATTTTGTACTGAAGTTTTATTATCTGCATTGGCATTGTCGTTGCACATAAATAAAGCTAAGGTATTATTTACATGTTGTCTGGTCTAGAAGGCAACATATCAGGCCAGCAAGTTCTTGCTTTAATTAATTAAATTTCGTAAAGAATGTCTGCTTTAATTTTCTACTGCTTTGAATTTGATTGTATTGAAATGTTAGAAAAGGAAACGAGGCAATCAAAATTTATACTCTGTATTTTTTAGAAAGTGCAACTGTTAGTTCGATCTCTACACAGTGAGATGGAACCGGCGTGAGGTAGAGACACGCATGCGTGAAGTCCCGGATTTGATTCCCATCGACCACCTACACTGATCTTGACTTGCTCGCAGTTTTCCCTGGTCGGTAGGCGATAGCTGGGTCGGCCTCTCATCTACCTTTCCTTTTTCTAACTCTCTTCCATTCTATTTATTTCTTGTCTTTCAAGTTTGCTTCTATGTTTCGTATGGCGGTCCCCGAGAGATGGCGCGGAAGCTTGGTCAAAGGAAAGAGAATTCCCTGGAAAAAGAAGGCTGCATGGTAGATGGATCG
>CM060950.1:209697516-209815016 GCA_030765055.1 Mantis religiosa
GTGTGGTCTTGCTCGCGCAGTTGCTTAGGCACTGGCCTTCTGATTCCAAAGCCACAGGTACCGGTCCTACCCAAACCGGCAGTTCTTAAATGTGCTTAAAAGTGACAAGTGACAGTAGATTTCCTACCGTATGGAATTCCGGCACCTCGGCCGCATTAATATGGTCCTGGCAAACTACAGTGTCGTTAGCCAACAAAATGTTTAAATAGGCATTCAGCTCCGTTTGGCAGAGGACGAAAAGGAGTGTTTGTGACCCAGTGGGCCGGAATGAATTTCATATACAATCGTGCATCAACTTGCGTTATCACTCCCAGCTTTGTAAGCCTAGTTAAAACATCTTAATCATTCACACATAACCACACACATCGGCATCTTTTCCTAAACATATTTTTTGGGGAATCCATCAAATGCTTATTTAAATGTCCACTATACTTCCATGGCCTACTCCAGGTAAGTGGCAGAAAACCCCAGTTATTTGTTCAAATTTATACTATTTATTTTAAGAAAACATTATTACTACTGAAAATTCAGACCCATTGCTTATGGAAAGCCTTTTGCTCCAACATTAAATCATATCGGACGATGAATGAAATGAGTGAAATGAAGCTCAAATAAGCCCAGGGTCCATAGAGCTTAGAGTTACCCGACATTCATCTTTCAGGATAAGGGAACAGATTAAATTTAATTTTGTGTACGTAAGTAATTTTAACGAGGAATGCATTGTAATGCCTAATAGCTATTAATTTAAAGTCATAAATTTACCAAATATAATTTGTAGTACTTGTTATTAGAACACTAAAATGGAGAAGTTCGCTGTAAGGTTTATTTTCAATTAAGGTATCCGTAAAAATAAAACCCAAAGAACCTGTATCCTATTTTCAACAACGTAGATGTTAATGACACAGAAACTAAGCAAAATCAATTGACTATATAGCTGGGACAAATATGGATGCTGCTTATAGCTAGCTACATTTCTGTAGATATTTCATCACTGTATTACAGACATCTCTATTAAATTTTACAGCTAGCACTAGAATCTCAACTCTTTACCTTCACGCAGTGAATTTTATAGATACAAAAAGCTTTTACTAGATTTAGTATTTTAGTTTTTATTTTACCAGTACAAACAAGTCTATTAGCGATGGAAATACCCGTATTAAATGTGCAAACAAAGAAACATATCTACGCCTTATAGTTCACATCCAAGAAGTTTATTTTCTTTCAGTGATTGCAGGCTAAACGCCATATCCAGCATCCTTAAATGCTGGTTTAGAAATTAAGGATTCTCCTCTGACTCTCTCATTTATCGACTGACGGGGCTCTTTTCTCTCTTAACCCAAAATTTCGTATTTTTATGCTATTCACGAAATGTGAACATACCTTAAAAAACAATAATGTTACACCACCCAAAAGAATTAATTGGCAATTTGATTTATTCTTTCTTTGCTGAAATGAAATTTTTGGCTATACAAAATGCTTGAAGACTGCAAAGCCATTAACAGAAACAGCATCTGCCTTCCCTTACTCTGACCATTGATAGTAGGAAATTTTGGAACTGTTAATACAAACAATATGAAGCCTCTGCCTATCATAGCTCTAGGAGTAAGTACGGATGTCTTAAACTAAAAAGGATCTTCAAGATCAGTGTATATGGCTTTCAAGTCTACAGACGATTTATTTCAGTTAACAAAGCGTTCATCCGAAATGCAAATTACCTACTTGTGCAACGTTGTAAGAGACAGTATAGAGTAACTGGGTTTTCCGTAGAATTATCTTTAGCTCAATAAGGTCCTTTAATACTGACTCAAATTAAAATATTGTATTAAAATATGATGTAAAGAATTGATAGCTAAAAATATTTCAGTTTTATTTCATTTATCTTCGCATTTCAATTGTACGACCAAGATGGGATGTAGTTGCTTATTTTCTATAGATGTATAACCTTCAGGCTTATATTTTACTTTGTTCTTTATTAAAATTATGTCCTTTATCTGATAGTTTTGTATTCAGGAAAATATCTACTAAGCAGCCAGATATATCATGTAGAAAACTCTAATGTTTTACATACACATTACTTACTTTACACAGTATTGTGTATTTTGATATTAACTCTACAAATTATTATTGCAAAAGTTAATTCTATTTCAGGCTGATAGAGATAATAATAACATAATAATAACCCATGGCGCGACAGCACTTAGAGGGCCAAGGCCTACCAACCCGACTGCCGGCCTCACGCCCACTTAGGCACGGCAGAGGTGGACGATCATCCAACCGATACGGGGAGGAGATGTGGTCAGCATCACGGCATCCCCCAGCCGGAATGTTGGTTTCCGTGACCAGGGCCGCTTACCCAGCGTAAGCTCCTCACTTTCCTCACGATGCTGAGTGGGCACCGGTCCTATACCCGGGACCGAAAATCCCCACCACATGGGTGGGATCGAACCCGGGCTGCTTTCCGTGGCCAGGGACCAAGGCATGCCTGCCTTAGCTGATAGAGATAAACATTTACATAAGGTTTCGTTAAATATTCCGTTACAGTCACAAAGGGAAAAGAGACAAATGTTTAAACACTGGCCACTATAAACTGTCCTTATAATTCTGCACCATACAGCCGCGGAGGGACAGCTGAAACGTGATTAGCAATTTAAAAAACATCAAAACTTTGAACAATTCCAACTAATATTGGGCATCTTGGAAATAGCCATTGCTACAAAAACGTTCTAGAAATAAATTACACGTTTTAAAGTGACTTGTACTTTTGAGTGATAGTATTTGTACATCTCTGGTTATTTATCCGTTATACAAAACTCTTTCCATTTAACAGGCCATTGTAGAGTATTTACAGGAAATTCAGGAAATACATTTTATCTGTCACACAAATATCTTAAGCATATAGTGTTTGGATCAATACAGAGCCTTTTTTTAAAAAAAAAAAAAATCAATAGTAATGAAAGCGTTTGCATATAAAGTATGTTTTGGAATTGATATATTTTTGAACTTAACTACCAAATTTTGTATTAATATAATATTTAATTTTTGAGTTATGCTATTTACAAACACACAGTAGAACCTTTGAAAATTCCTTTTAATATTGGGGAACTGAAAGCATACACATATTTAAACGCAAGATCCCCATAAAGAAATTTTGGATGGAATACAGTATTCCCTCTGCATAGTAGAGAAAACAAAAATACTATTTGTTATAGTCACCTATGAGAAGTTAAACGTGGGATGGACTTACCTGTGTAGAGGAGGCCATGGCGGAGGCAGGTCTTCTCCAATACACTTACAACAAGAGACTGTGGCGGTATACATCTGTAGTCAGTCCACAGTCAGCTAGCACGGCCCACATCACCTTATACACACCTCAATGACCTCACACACACAGGAACGTCTCTTTGTCCAGCACATGTACAGTAGGCCTATTAACAGCCCTTGACGTCTTCTGCAAAAAGTCAAGAACGCACTCATTAGCGTAACAGGGGGCGGGGGGGGCGGAGGATATTCAACTGACATAAATAGTTTTCAGATGCACGGACGAACGCAGGCCTGAAACAGCAATAACAGAAACACACGTTCTTCCTGAGGTCACTTAGGAATTTATGCATGTGAAGGTGGTATCACTGTATCACAGAACTAGCTATAACATTAACTGAATAAGGGCTGATTTTTTAAATGTTTAGGAAACTAAAGCGCAAACAGGAGTGCAGAGATACTAAACTCCACAAACAAGGCAAATACCCACTCACGTATTTTAACTACTAGAACGCGCGGAGGCCTACACAAAGTTCTTCCATTTCACCACAATTCCAGCAGGCGGTTTGTAATCACAAAGTAGTAGAGGGTTACAGTAACTAGTAATATACACCTCTGTAAGTATCTACCCAACTAGTCTAAAACTTTTATTAGCTAGTAACATATCTCTACCCATTTTGTACTAAATACCTCCGTAACTGTCCAGTGCTATCTACCTGTGTACTTGCTATCGCTGCAACATTCTAGTACTAACTATCTCTGTATTCATCTAGTCTTAACTATCTCTGTGACCAAATAGTACCTCTCCGTAACCAATTAGTACTAACCATCTCAGTAACCATCTAGTACTAACCTTCTAGGTAACCATCTAGTACTAAATATCTCTGTAACCATCTAGTACTAAATATCTCTGTAACCATCTAATACTTACTAACTCAGGAACAATCTAGTACTAACTCTCTCTTTAACCATCTAGTAATAACTATCTCTGTAACAAAAGAGTTCTAACTAATGCAGTAACTGTCTAGTACTATCTCAGTAACCTTGTAGTACCAACTCTCCCTGTAAGCATCTAGTACCTACTATTTCAGTAACCATCTAGTACTTACTACCTCAGTGAGAACTACTAGAACTAACCCTCTCTATAACCTACTAGTACTAACTATCGCTGCAACCAAATAGTACTAACTATGATAGTAACCATCCAGTACCAACTATCTCTGTTACCATAAAGTAATAACTGTCCCAGTAACCATCCGGTTACTAACTATCTCGTCACCATGTAGTACTAACTATCTCTGTAAGCCATTACTAACTATCCCAGTAGCCATATAATACCTACCATCTCAGTAACCATCTAGTACTAATTATCTCAGTAACCATCTAATACTATCTCTTTAACCATCTAGTACTAAATATCTCTGTAACCACCCAGTACCTCATCTCAGTAACAATCTAGTACTAACAATGCTCACTGCTCAATGCTGAATATAATGTTAAAGCCTCGATCACCAAAGCTAGGAAAGGAACACCTGTAATACAGCAAGCGTCAGATAAGCCTACCGCTAGAGCCTGCATCCCGTTTAACGGCAACCTATCCGGCAGAATCAGCAAAATTCCCGCCAAATACATCAGGACCATCCACAAGCCACCTCCGAAGATTAAACATCTGTTGAGACCAGTGAAAGACAAACTGTACTTCCAAGTTCCGGGTGTGTACCGCATTTCCTGTGAATGTGGGACTCCATATATAGGACAAACCGTATAGAATATAACATGAACGGAGCATTCGTTTAATGCAACCTGAGAAGTCTGGGCTGGCAGAGCATTGTTTTGATAACTACCATAGAGCCAATTTTCGACAGACGACCATCATTAAAAGATACAAAAGCTACTGGGAGCGGAGGATTAAGGAGGCTTTGGCGATTTCCTCTAAAAGGAGCACGCTTAATCTTGATGCTCGATTTCAGTTCAGCTTCTCTAGGAACCCGTCCTTAAAAGTGGAAATCCATCGAATAAAGTAGCAGAGATCAATACAGCTTAATAATCAAGTTAAGTAGTTACGTTTCTAACTCAGTTTTCTATACCCACGCCATCTCCTGACGTGGCACATAATTTACTGAAAACAGCCCTTTGTTCAGTAATGCGAATTTTGTTAGTGTTTTTGTCTTAGTTAATAGTTGTGTTATAACCAGTATTTCATTTGTGGTTATAACATTTTATAAATATCCTGATGATGGAAGAAATGTACACTCCCTAAACGTTGATATCTAATCATCATTTCACCTGCCTGGCAAACCGAGAAGAAAGTGCGCAGTATTCGTCGCCAGGAAAGCTTCAGGTCTTATTTTAGTACTGCCTCTGTAAGCATCTAATACTAACTACCCCAGTAACAAACTAGGACTAACTATTCCTGTAACAAAATAGTTCTATCACAGTAAAAAACTAGGACTCACTATCTCAGTAACCATATATTACCAGCTATCTCTGTAAGCCTCTAGTACTAAGAGACCCAGTAACCATCTAGTATTAACTATCTCTGTAACCATCTAGTACTTACAATCTGTGTAGCCATCTAGTATCTATTATCTCAGTGAGCATCAGGTAGTAACTATCTCTGTAGCCATCTAGTACTATCTCTGTAACTAAATAGTACTATCTCAGTAACCATATAATACTATCTCTGTTACCATCTAGTACCTAATACCTCTGGAAGCATCTGGTACTATCTCAGTAACCTTCTAGTACGAACTATCTCAGTAACCATCTAGTACTATCTCTGTAACCAAATAGTACTAACTATCTCAGTACCAATCTAGTACTAACTATCTTGTTACCAAATAGTACTATCTCCGTAACCAAATAACACAATCTCTGTTACCATCTAGTAATAATTATCTCTGTCTCCATTTAGTACTTACTATCTCAGTAAGCATCTGGTACTATCTCTGCAACCATTTAGTGCTAACTATATCTGTAACCATCAAGTACCAACGATCTCTATAACCTTCCAGTACTAACTATGTAACCATCTAGTGCTTACCTTCCCAGAAATATTCTAGTATTTATTATCTGTGTAACCATCTAAAAATAACTTTCTCTGTAACCATCTAATACTATCTATCTCGGTAACAATCTAGTACTTACTATCTTTAAAACCATCTAGTACTAACTATCCCAGTAAACATGTGCTACTAACAATCTTATTAACCATCAAGTACTTGCTATTTCTGTAAAGATCAAGTACTTACTATATCAGTGACCATCTAGTACTATCTCTGTAACCATGTACCTCTTAATACCCCTGTAACCATCTAGTACCAACCATCTCAGTAACCAACTGGTACTAACTGGCTCTGCAACCATCTAGTACTAACTTTTTCTGTATCTGTCTAGTAATAACTATCTCTGTAACCACAAAGTACTAACTATCTCGGTAACCCTCTAGTACTATCTCTGTAACCAGTAAAACTATTTATGCACCATCTAGTACCAGCTATCTATGTAACCATCTAGTACTTACTATCCTGTAACCATCTAATAATTGCTATCTAAGTGACCATCTAGTACAATTTATCTCTGTAACCAAAAGTACCAACTATCTCTGTAGCCATCCAGTACTAACTATCTGTGTAACCAAATAGTACTATCTTAGTAACGATCTAGTACCACCTATCTCTCTTACCATCTAGCAAAACCAATCCCAGTTACAATCTAGTGCTAACTACCTCTGTAAGAATCTAGTACTAACTATCTTGGTTACATCTAGTACTATTTATGTAACCATCTAGTACTATCTCAGTAATCATCTAGTACTTACTATCTCTCCAAGCATCTGGTACTAACTATCTCTCTAAAAATCAAGTACTTGCTATCTCTGTAACCATCTAGTACTTATTAAGCTCTGTGACCATCTGGTACATACTATATGTGTAACCATCTAGTACTTACTAACTCTGTAACCATCTTATACTAAATATCTCTGTAACCATCTAGTACATAATATCTCTGTAACCATATAGTACTAAATATCTCTGTATCCATCTAGTACTAAATATCACTGTATCTTTCTAGTACTAACTACATTCCTGTAACTCATCTAGTAAGAACTATATCTGCAACAATCTAGTACTGACCATCCCTGTAACCATCTAGTACGAAACATATCTGTAACATTTCAGTACTGACTATCTATGTAACCATCCAGGACTGGCTATCTCAGTAAACATATGCTACTAACATTCTTATTAACCATCTAGTACTTATCATCTCTGTATCGATTTAGTACATACTATCTCTGTAACCATCCAGTACTTACTATCTCTCTAACTATCTAGTAATAACTATTTCAGTAATCATCTAGTACTACACTCTCTGAAACCATCTAATACTCACAATCTCTGTAACCATGTAGTAGTCACGATCTCAGCAACAATCTAAAACTTACAATCTCTGTTAGCATCTAGTACTTACTATCTCTGCAAACATCTAGTACTATCTCAGTGGCCATTTAGTACTAAATATAATTGTAACCATGTAGTACTTTGATACCGAAATTAAGGTTTGCCAGAAGTAAAGAATCATGATAGATGTCAAAGGAATGTTGGTTCTTTGTTACGACAAGGGCAAGGCCAGTTGAGTTGGGGGAAAGTGTTATAACAAAGCAATATAAGAAGCAGTGTCCTTAGAAGATTTCTAAAATGGCTCACTGACTAGTATGAATAGGAAATTCTTTGGATCATTTACAATGGCGACAAAACAGCCACAAAGGGATTTTGGTTGAAAAGGAGCTTCCTGAGAGTGAAAGTTAGTTACACACACGCGCACCTGTGGTGAGGAGAACAGTCTTCGGCTTGAAGCCGATCAGAGGAATCTTCGGCGTGCAGCCGATGAGAAGAGTCTGAGGCGTGAAGCCTATTAGAGCGGTCAACTTGTTCTGTCTTGAATATTTGTCGGGTCATCAAAATTTATCGAGTAATAAACATTCTGCAGTCAGTAACTCTAAACAGAGATTGGTAACCCTTGGTCGGCAACTTTCATTTCGATGTTTGAAAAAAGGAGCAGTAAATAAATAAGTTGGAAACGGGCATTCCAGTGTTGTTAAAATCTCCTTCTCACACCCATCCACGCATACCCTGAGAGAAACCTCATTGCTGGCCGACTTATTTGCTCACCCATAAACATTTTAGTTACAAATTACTATCTCTGAAACGATCTCGCACATACTATATCAGTGACCATCTAGAACTAACTCTTTAAGTAGCCATCTAGTACTAAGTACCTCTCTAACCATCTAGTACTATCTCCGTAACCATGAAGTGCTAAACATCAAGGAAAGGAAGAAAAGTGAAATCGAGCTCGATTTCTACACCTCACCAGCGATGATGGACGAACATGGACTAGAAGACAGTGCAATCCGCAGCGCCACGTCACAACATGACTCTGCATCCACGGATTTCACCACAAGATATGTATAAACAAGAAGTTCCAGAAGTCAGACGAAGACTGCAAGTGTACATTGTGCGGGCAGAAGTGTAGTAGATATATCACAACATGCTCGAAAAGAACGAGGACAATTACAGACTATAGCAAAGACTGATATGTGAAATTAACTTAATGCTAAAACTTGAGTGTATATTTCTCTAATATTATTAATATAAGAAAAATGAAAATAAATTGAAACACTTTAAATTTATTTAAAAAGACAGAAATTGGCATTTGTAATTAAAATAGACAGCTGTACTTTAAAAAGGCAAAATAGGCACAAAAGAAGTAGGATGTACTACATTTGCATCACTTTTGTCACCCTCTATCGTTAATTAGTAGGTATACAAACTTTACATTTAATTACACTTACAGTAGTCATATTTTCTATGCAGTTCATTTCAGTAAAGATAAATATTTTCAGAATTGGCCACATTACACATGTCACCATACAAGGGGAATGGCAATATTCAATTGTTTAAGAACTGAACTATAATATGCTGGCGTTAAAATAACATACTATTTGCATGCAATAGCAGGAAACTAATAACGGATATCCTGGAAATAGCTGCTGTTACAACACGTAATTTGAAATAATTATGTGTTTTAACGAGATTTACAATTTTGGTCTACTGAGTAACATTTAGCGTTTAGTTACACGCTTTTGCTAAATGAAGAGAAGTTCAAAGTCTGCTCCCAGAACATTTAAGATATGCATGGTATTTTTATAAAAAATATGTTTTATATACGGTGTTTTAATTAAAATCATTAGAGCCATTTCTCAGAACATCAACACTTTTGAAGCATGCTTCATTTAAAGGGTAGTTGGGTGTATAGACTTTTTGCAAACCTTCATGTCCATCTTTGGAAGATATAGAACTTATACATCAAGTTTGGTATTTACCCGACTTTTCGTGTTTTAGTTATCACTAATGTTGAGGAGTATAGGTTTAAATAGATATCTAAAGAAAAATATAACTAGAGGGTTGAAGGTTCTTTCTTTGTCATTTCTTTAAATTGACCCAAATTAAGACATCAAAAAGCATATGTTTTAATTTGGCAACATCTCCAAGAGTATATTCGACTTAATGGTTGTAGAACTGTAAGGGCGTTAGTTGTTCTGCTTCAGGTTTGTGTTGTGGTGTAGTAAGCAGTACGTGTCTTTATGTTTTGTGGTTCATGTAACAACATAATTTTAGAAAATACCTAAGGGGAAAAAATGTCTAAGCTAAAATAATGGTTCGGTATTCTGCAGATTGGCCAAAGGGAGTAGTAAAACATTTTATATTTAATTGAGATTTATGTCACGTGGAATTAATACTTATCCTGTTGTTTTTGTACCTTTCTTAGGTTAAGTGCGATAGAAAGTTTCTAATAATGCAGCACTTGAACAACACTTGACAGTGCCTATTTGGGTACATTTGGGTTATTTGTGCATATTTTGGCAATTTTAGTGCATATTTGCATGCATGATTTCAGTGTATTTATTTCTCAACACTAGTTATCACTTACTCAAACACATTCATACACGAATCTTTTCCTTCCATTGTTAAAAGGTAATGTTATAACGCAAACTGGTTGTATCCCTATCTTATTCTTATTATTTTTCTGTAACTTCCCTAGTTATACCATTATCGTTGTATAAGAGGGTTCTTGTTCCTCTTAACCCTTATGCCCGTAGGCGTCGGGTTCAGATAGCGAACCAAGGATGGATGATCAGCTCGATGATTGGTATGAGAGTGAGAGAAGTGGATGACAGAATGTGGGTGAGATGAGTGATACGAAAGATGATAATGGAGCAATTGGTAGAATCAATGGGGGAAACCGGAGAAAAACCGCCCCTGCTCATGTTGTCCACCACAAATCTCATATGCGGCGACTGGGATGGAACGCGCACCGTCTTGATGAGAGTCATGCGATCTACACGTTTGACCACATCCCTACCAAATACAAAAAATACACGGTTAGTTATATGTTCACCACTCAGTAAAAAAGGTATTTTTCCTGACATCCGGGCTCTAAAATTACGTCAGCTATCATTAACTAGTTGACTTGCGACGTGATGCATTTGTTTATGTATATGGGTGTTGTTACGGTGACGAGATTTTCATGCGGAACTGTGACGTGCAGCCATCTGCCATCCTAATTCTCCTTTAATAAATCACTTCCCTTTACCATATCACGTTAATCACGTGCTACCGCAGCGAAACTCTGATTAAAATTTAACGCAATTAAGTGCTGGTTTCAAACTAGATGACACACGAAGCAGACTGAACAATCATCTCCTACCACATTTTATGCGGTCATTTTAAAATGCTGCAAGCTATTAATCTTTTAGTGATTTTCGGTGCGTTCGCTTCTTTTTAAATATTATTGGCGTAGGATATGGAACTTTAGGTCATCTCTATATCCAGTAAATGTCCTGTATAAGGTAGTTTGAGGTGGGAGAAAGTCTTCATGTTGTATCCTTATAAGAAATTCAAATTCAATACCACATTTTGTTTATAGCTGATTTTCGTTTTCGAATTATTCTTTCAAAGATAGACCTACAAATAGACTTCTCTCTAAAAAGAAATTTTCTCTGAGCTCAGGGTGCATAAAAGGTGTTTTTTTTTTCCTGTGACATTTCGAATTTAATCTTTTTGGTGGAATACAATACCCACTTACCCTACTAATAGTCAATTTTATAATTGATTGACATTTTAAAAAAGTTGTTCACAGCAGTAAAGCAAAACCAGCTTCTATCGTGTGATTTACTCTACGTAAATAAAAGTAATATTTTTATAACCAGAGTTTGGTATTCAGGATTTTAATACTTAAGAGCAATGCATATTTTATAAGCAACAAAGATGTTATCAACATCTGATCTCTGTTAATCACACTGTCGTCTGACTATTTTATGGAGCACAGCAATCTTGTCTATTGGGTAAACACATCAGTCTGAATAATACATTGCCACCTCCAGTTCCCTATCTATTATATGCACACGTTTTCTTGACCGCTAGTTTTACGGTGTGGTGCGGGCAGGGGGGAGGGAAGAAGCGAGAGCTAACGCTCTTTTTCTTTCTGCAGTGTGGTTAATCTAGAAAAACACAGTTCTGCAAAATTGCGTGTAAGATAAGCGAAGACACGCACCGTAAGTGTGAGATATGTTAACAAACAGTTAATTGAACTCGATCCGTTAAGCAGTACGTTTAAATACTTACTATACATGAAAAACATAAAAGTAGAAAACAAATATTATGCCAGCTATAAATACTCACTCATTCGCTTTGTGATTCTTCAAATTTCAATTCCAGGCAGTCACTTTCATTGCTAGTATCTTCCGATTTGTTGACGATAATTTCATCAATTGCATTTTCTCCAATATTGCATTTCCAGCTCTTGGACCTTCTTACAATCCGTTGCGGTTACGGAAGAAAATGCCTCAATAGCAAGTTTCCGCAAATTTGTGGCTGACATATTACCAGTAACGTTGCTTACACTAAAAACATTATTTTTGCCCACGTCAGTCCAATTACATACGGAGGTAGACGAATATTAGTGTGTCCCCTTTCGAGAGCCATAACACCCACAGCATACGTTTGATTCAAACTGGTTAGCTAATTAACCTCAAAATTGATCAAAACGAAATATGACGCACGTACGAAAGCTTAGCATATTAGCCACTAGATGTCAGAGTGTACAGCGCATTTCATGTTTCAAAGTTGTCGTCTGTGTTTACTGAGTTAGACGAAACCTACCGAATGAGAACTTGGAGCCCGAGCGCTCAAGTTATCATGCGCATATAGTATGTAGGGCCAGTGAACTCTATCACGTGTCACGTAGCAGAGCCTGTGTGTAATAGGAAGGGATCCAAAAACATAAACAAGGGG
Organism: Mantis religiosa; assembly: GCA_030765055.1. Taxonomy (NCBI): domain Eukaryota; kingdom Metazoa; phylum Arthropoda; class Insecta; order Mantodea; family Mantidae; genus Mantis; species Mantis religiosa. Next base: position 209,710,134 of record CM060950.1, read on the forward strand.
TATTGAGGGAAAAGCGGACTTGTGCGGAATCACGTACTTAAAAAGTATAAGATGCACCTCTCGTTAATCCTTCCTTTGTTAGTAATTTGCCTTTCCTTTCACCTCGTCATACATTTCTTCATGCACACAATCATACACACAAAGTAATATACACGTGTAGTAAGATTTTGTTTATACCTGTTTCCGAGTTCTGCTTAAATTATCCGGAATAAAGGGGAATTCTGAGGATATTTCCAGAAAATTTAAGAGATAAATTTGATTTGCCATGAAAACGTATTAAACGTATGGTAGTTTAATCAACGTTTTAGTCATTTTTGAGAAAGTGAACATTTTCGGTGGGCCCAAGTAACCTAGCTGTCGACGGACCTTTAAGCCCCCCCCCCCCCAATATACACATTCATTCACTCACTCAGCATTTTAGAAACTTCTTCATATAAAGACTGGCCTGGGATGGCGGTATTTCTTTGATGTTCTTTATTTCTCATCCTTGGAAGATGCTGAACTTAAATATTAAGTTGTCTCATAACTATTATCGGTTTTTGATTTTGGCCTTTTGGTGTTTTAGAACATTTATTATATTTCTTTGATCTGACAACGCTTTTTAAAGGTAGCCATGGCTAGTGTACATTGCGAGCATGTATCAGTCTTTAGTTGTTAGTAAACAATCACAAAATGGAGATAACAAAGTTTGACTTAGAGTCCTTCTAAAGCGCTACTGGAAACAGGATTATAAAACCGCTACCGCAGTTCGAAGAACATGTGAAGTAGAAGGAAAAGGTATTGCTACAGTTCGGCCGTTGTATCTCCGGCTCTGACGTTTTGCGACTGCAAGAGGTGGAGGGGGAAGGTTAATAGTACCAACATACAGTAACGAGCAATTGAAAACATATCCTCAAAATTATTTTTAGAATGAAAATATAGGACTATATTAGCTTTAAAACAATGAAATACAACTTGCAATTTCATTATCATGCAAGATATTTATTACAACAAAACTCTATTCGAATATTTCGTTCACACCTTTCACACACACTAACTGCATCTGTTGGTAGTACTGGGAGCCTCGACATCCAGTGTCGTGGTCAGGAAGTTAAAACCGTCTGCTAGCGCCAATCAGCATTTGTCAGTGCTAGGCGTGGCTTCGGAACCCAACCCTGTGTTGCCATGTTAAATTTGTTTGAGCCACGTGGCCTTTTAGCTGCTTGCGCTGGTGAACTTTCTTTGGTATATTTTTCGTGCGTGAATTTCGATTTTTAGTGTTCGTAAGTCCTATTATTATCGCTATTATAATAATATGGCTACTGGTTCGTGAAATATGCAAATACGTGAAATATTTAAAATACGCATTGTTCCTCTGCTTGAAATTCCCGCTAAAGAACTGGCAACAGCCTGCTTCCCCCTCTCGAGAAATGTCAGAGCCGGAGACAGAACGGCCGAGGTATAGTAAGCGTGTGGCACAAAGATGGTTCCAACGTTTCAACGATGGAGATGAAAACACCAGAGATTTACCACCATCTGGAAGACCTAAAGTATGAAATATTGGGAATATATGCCAAGTTTCGCCAGATAATCAGCAAAAATGTACTCATAGGCTTTCAGAAGAACTCGGTGCATCAAAAGATACCATATATCACCACATTAAGACACTTGGAAAATCATGCAAATGCTGTAGGTCTGTACCTCATAAACTGACACCTCAACAGTCTGAACGTACAGTGGATATCTATCGTCAACTTATCGTAATCCCATGGATGATAGATTTGTCCGTAGAATTGTCACTTATGATAAAATATGGATACATTACCTAAACCCTGATGCATTGAAACAGTGGCTTGATCCCCGCCAACCTGCTAAAGTCATCGTTAAAAAAATCATTTCGGTCCCAGAGTAGTGTTATGCGTCTGGAGAAATTTTGAAGGTGTGATTCACTGGGAGTTTGTTCCAAACCGGTGGGCGATTGATACGGAACTTTATTCTCAACAACTGGAACGAGTTCATGAAAATTTGAGACGGAGATACCCAGCATTAGTTAATCGAAATAGAGTTCTATTGAAACAGGACAATGCAACGTCTCACACTGTACGAACAATCATGAAAAAAGTTCAGGAATTTGGAGGAGTCGAACTGCTACCACACCCAGCATACAGCGCTGATTTCGTACCACCAGATTATCATCTTTTTCGATCCACGGGTCATTTTCTACTTGGGAGAAATTTTGACAACATTGAAGCAGTGCAAGTGGATGTCACCGAATTCTTCTCATCAAAAACCAGAGACTGGTACCATCGTGGGATAATAAACCTCGCTGAAAAATGGCTCAAGACGATACAATATAATGGTTTATACTTTGAACATTAGTTAATTGCTTGTCAGAAGACATTTCAAATAATTGTTTTTCTTCAAAATGGCTTTACTTATGAGGCAGTATCTAAATCAAGTTTAGTATTTAACCAACGTTTTGTTTTTGAGTTATGCTGTTCACAGACACACACAAATTCACGGACAAACGCCCGTCTCTGTGGCGTAGTGTTAGCGTGCGTACCTCACATTCAAGAGGTCCGGAGTTCGAATGTTGGTCAGGGCGAGTTATCTAGATAAGATTTTTCCGAGGTTTTACCTTAACCTGAAAGACGATCGTCGGCTAACTCTAAGCTCTATGGACTCTGTGCCCATTTGAGCATCATTTCACCAATTTCTCATTTATCGTCCGAAATGACCTACGTTAAAGAGCGTTAATTAAAAAAGGAAAGAACTTGGATACACACGCACGTGGAACTTTATAATGCTTCTTTCTGATTATGGGGTCTCAAAACGTTTATTTCCACTGACAATTTCGGTGTCGAATTTTGGGATGGAACTTTCCTACTATAAGTACATTGCATATAACGTAAAAACTTGCATAGCCATAAAAAGAAACCGAATAGCAAACTTACCTATCAGTTAAAAGATCATTAGGAGGACCTGTTAATTTAAATAGCAAATAATATCCAGAAATGATTAAAAATATTAAAATTGATTTGACATAAATTGTGTGTACAATTGAGATCTAGTTTTGCCTCTTATCAGTTTAGCAGTTATATAAAAATGATTTGGAGTGAATAGAGCTTTATAGAAAAAAAATATACATTTTACTTGTTATGAAAATATCTTAATCTTATAGCATGTTATCAAAACCGTTACTCATTTCTGACAAATAAAAAATAACAGAAAACCACGGAATATTTTCTATATTAAGAGTAGTTTGGGATGGAGTATTTCTTTAAAGATCATTTTGTGAATACTGCGGCCTTGTATGGCACTAGAACCAGATGTGGCGTTCAAGGTAAGTAGGTGTCTTCACCCGATGTAACGGTCGATTGAACGTCACTTGGGGGTTCCGCCAAATGGGAAACGCAAGTAGGGTAGCCCAGAAGAGTTACCTTACGAAGGGGAGGTTAGGGATGTGGTGAAGGATTATCTCCAGAAGGGTGACATGTAGTTCTGGCTTAACTAATTTTTATTCTACGTAAATAAAGTCCCTAATCTACTTAATAATATGAAGAACAAAGATCGATCTTTAAAATTCAGCTGCTGGGTTTACCTCGGCGGAGGTTCATGACGTCTCAAGCTCCATTCTGGCAAATAGTAGACGTGGCCTTTAAAGAGATGAGTGTCGCAGTTTCGTCTTAGCACGTGCGAGACTGTTCCTGCTTATACCAAATTCCGGAGGTTTAAATAGTAAAGTTCTACCGAACCAAGTGGCTGATTAAACCCTTCGCCAGCACACGTCAGGTAAGCTGACAACACATGTGTGTCAAGTAAGCATGACTTGCATGTGTCCTCGCCTTGCTGTCACAAAGGCGGCCCGAGTTCGATCCCAGGTGACCGCAAAGTGAGATTTGTGACGGACAACACGGCGCTTGGGCGGGTTTTCTCCAAGATCTCCAGTTTCCCCCGCCATCTCATTCCACCGGTGTTCCATTTTCATCTCATGTAGCGTGTCTTAGCGCCTGCGGTGTCTCATATAGCACAAGCGGGGTTAAACACAACACAACACACACACACACACACACACACACACACACACACACACACACACACATACACACACACACACCAGGTTTGGTATTTAATCGACTTTTCCTGCTGACAGGTTAACAAACAGAGAGATGTAGGTTTTTCTTTTCTCTAAAAATGCTTATTTTATTCTGGGAGTCTCAAAACGTGTACTACTGATGAAATCTGTAAATCGAATTTTTAGTTGGAAATCTAATATTTCGTCTAATTACTAATAGGAAATCAGTGAAGAAGTAAAATTGCACCTCTTTACTTCATTGTACAATAAAGTGAATATAAGATTTAAAAAGCTCTGTTGACTCTCATGTCTTTAAAGAAAGAATTGACTTAATGATGGAATGAAATATGTATTTTGTTTTGTTGACACATTTTTAGTGACAATCGCACACCGCTTCCATTCCATATATTCCATTCATATGAATATAACTTTTATACATAAATAAACTTTATTGCTTCTAGTTGTGTGAATTTTCTGTTGTTTCTCAATAATATTGTTATCTTTAAGTTTTATCAAAAACTCGGTTTTCAGGAGCAAATACCCACTACTAAAATCCCGCAGTATAAGGCTACTAGTGAAAAACAAAACTGGAAAATTCTCCATTAAGCTCTTTTAACTATCTTGTCTTCGGCCTTAGGTGTAAAATATTCGGCAGCATTAGGTCCAAGACACATAGTTCTAGGGAGTCTGCCATACCTGTTCTGCTCCCGTTAGCTTCTGCGTCAGATAAAACTGAGCGGTCGGTCTGTTGTACGGCTCCAAATGTTCTCCGGGCCACATATGCCTAAAAATGGGGAGGAGGTTTATCTAAAAGTAATGCGAGGTGCAGTCTTCAAAGTCTACTTGCCCTAGGTTATATCTGCTCTACTAGATATGGAGATATTGTACGTTTCTAGATCTAAGGAAGATATCATAGGCCGTGGCTTAGCGGTTAAACCGCTTGACTTTCATTAATGCGGCCCGGGTTATATTCCAGGCGACCGCAAACTGAGATTTGTAGTGGACAACACGGTGCTGGGGTGGGTTTTCTCTGGGTCCCCCAGTTCCTCCGCCAGTATTCCACCAATTGCTCCAGCATCTTCTTTCCTATCATTTCATCTTGCCCTCATACTATCGTCCATCCACTTCCCTCACTCTCATACCATGCATAGGGCTGATCAGCCATCCTGGATGTTCTCTATCTCTCACTTATCCAGAGATTCCGTTCCTCAACCCATCGCCTACGGGCATACGGGTTAAGAGGAACCAGAACACACTAACGCTACGCAGTGGTATGAGAGGGCAGTTAAAGAAGAAGAAAATAGCGTTTCAGCGCATTTCCCTTAAACTTGGTCGCAAGAAAATAAACACAGCATTAACGTTATACATACAGAACGAACTCACAGCGACATATGAGCGCATGGGGACTATTCCGGGTAAGAGGTACCATAAAACTGCAAAATGCAACAACAGTTAAAGCAAAAAGGTATGGTTTCCAACATTCACAGCTTTCTCAACATATTACCAATTATCATATTATACTTATTCTTAATTCATCTTATTATTCTTATATATTTCATTATCAGGATGTATTTCAAGTTCCCATAAATTATTTAGATAATTTACCTTTTTCTTATTTAGTCACGCGCAAGATTAACAATGATAGCAGTTTTTAGCATAACTCTACCGTTTTCTTTCTTATGTTTCACTAATTCATGCAAAGATGTTGGGGACAAATGTGTTGAAGTCCAACTTGCACAGTAATATTTACGAAATGTTCAATTCTATGATTAAATTATTCCACCCAAAAACTGAGTTCTTTGATGACCTCTTTTTTTATTTATATGTTCACGCACGCACGCGCGCACACACACTGATCTTCTAGAAATGTTTTTGTTTTCCTATTACAGGGAGCCTCAAAGTGTGTACTTTCGGTGAAATCTCGGTGTAGAATTTTCTAGTGAAATACTATACGTCTATTTAATAGGCGACAGAGAAATTAAAAAAATCCACTCTAATAATTAATGCACTCGTATTTACATAATCGAAAATAAAAGTGTGACTCAGACAGGCACGGAACAGTATTTTCTGGCGTAGGGTCACAATATCACGGTATTATGGAAGATGACGTATAACATTATGTCACATTCACAACTTCCTCTACCCATTACAAATTTCATGAAAGTTCGTTTTAGAACATTTAATATTAGGATTACTACGGATTACTACTACCTAAGTCCCAAGTGGGGCATTCCCGGGCGGAAGGATGAGGCGAGAGGAGAAAGAGAGAGACAACGCCGAGACTCCCACCCACACTTCCACCCTGAAAGAGACCACCAGATGAGAAATGATGTGGAATGATAATGCAGATAAAATGGAGGGACAGAAAATTCGGGGGATGTGGTTAACCTGGAGACCCGAGAAAGCCCCCGAAAAACCCATGGATCAGGTAGGTCAGCCACGGGAATCGAACCCGGGCCTCCCGAATCGGGCCGCAGATGAAACCGCCTGAGCCATCCCACTCGATTTTTAGAGAATACTACTGATTTAAAAAGGATTCACATGCATGTTTTTATTCCATTTATATGCTCCCTTTAAATATCTATAGTCAAATCAGTGGCCTTTTTTCCACTCGGTACAATTGCTCAGTGGGAATGATGCTCACTCGTTTACAATTTGAATAACCTAGTGTTTGTTTATGTTGGGTTTTCTTTATAAAAACATATTTAAATACACACATTAACACAGAGGTAATCTTAATCTTGAATGAAGTATTTTACTACAGATTATTTCAAGTTAAGGGATGGTTCAGTTTTTCTTTGACTTTGTGAAAGATGCTGTAACAACATTTAATTTTGCGTTCTTTTATGTATAAATACGCGGCCTTTAACTGCAATGGTCATATCGGCGATCCATTGGCCATGCTGTTAATTCGTAAGCGCACACATTCGCACTCTATTTCATACTTCCAGACGGGGAATTAACTTGGTTGGAGTAAAAATCTCCACCCCCAGCCGAGAATCGAATCCGGGACCCCTGACACGGCAGGCAGGTGCTTTACCGACTGAGCTACAGTGTGTGTGTAGTATTTAACGCCCGCTTTGACTACATACGGCACCGCAGGCGATGACACTGATGATACATGAGATGAAGATGGAGCACCGGTGGGATGAGATGGCGGGGGAAACCGGAGATCCCGGAGAAAAGCCACCCCAGCGCCGTGTTATCCACCACAAATCTCACTTTACGGTAGCCTGGGATCGAACCCGGGCCGCCTTGGTGAGAGCCAAGCGGTCTAACCACTGACTGAGCTACAGGGGCAGCTGTTGTTTTATCAAGAGCTAATATAAAAGAAATTTGATAGTCTAAAATATTCATAGCTTCAGCCAATCTAGTCTACAATATGAATTTGAAAACCTTTGCATAAAACAAGTTAGTTTGTTCAGCAAAATGTAAATTTCTTTTTATTTATTCCTTAATTACACATTTATTTCTTTTTATATTGCTGTTTCCATTTTTTGAAGTTACAGCTACCGTATAGCATTCTGGTAACAATGCATTAATAAGCAGAAATACAAATAGCACGTGTTTTTAGGAAACTTAGTATTTAGTTGCATAATCTTTATCTTTTCTTTTATAAAAATGAGAATAAATCAGCTTACATTTGTAAGATCTTATAAGTTTGGGAGGAACTGATAAAGGAGGAAGGCTGTTAAAGTTACCTGATCAGAGTGCCTACTTGAAAATCCTGGGCTGGTTATGACAATGTAACAAATAGGAGTTATTTCAATCAAAACCGCTAATGACATTTGCAAGAAATAAGAAATAACACATGTGTTGTCACGTTAAGCATATTTGTGTTCAGGAGATTTTATATACATCTTCGTTAGTCACTTTTAAATGGTGTAACATTTTATATTTAGCTTATTTTTGGTATTTTATTTATACCTACCATTCATAGAGACACACACACATGTAGTGGAAGCTTTTCCAAATTTTATTTAGCGGACAAGTTGATATGATATTTTGAACATCGAAGTTTAAAACAGATGACTATAGTCGAAAACAGCTGATCACAGAATTTCAAAGAGAAATAAAAGTTTAGAACAACGCAAGTATTAATTCAGCCTAATAGATATTTGAAACTTATTTAGTTTGTTTCCGTATTTTTAAACTCTAACTTAAATATTATTTTTATGGCCATAAAGGTCAGATGCACGGAAATTGAACATTTTGTGGTGAAAATGGTCTGATTCATGTCACTGGGTTTGTAAAGTATACCAACCTTTACGGGAAAAAACCATTTCGTTTTGTTTATGTTTTTCATTACTATTTTTATTATTTACAGAAAAGCTTAAGAACATATATACATATATATGTCATTCAATAATTAAGGGTAACATTTGAATTAACAACAAATAAATCATTTTTGTAGCAATCACATTATTGCAGTACTTAGAAGTAATCTCCTCCAACATGAAGAACTCGCCTCCAAACATCAGGGGGCCGACGGATGTTATCCACAGCTTCTTGTTCTAATATTCGAACAGACTACTCTGCTGCTGCTGCTGCTGCTGCTGCTGCTGCTGCTGCTGCTGCTGCTGCTGCTGCTGCTGCTGCTGCTGCTGCTGCTGCTGTAATTGCCTGTCTGGTTCTAAAGCAAACTCCCCTAAGTGTTAATTTCCCTTGCTAGTTCAATACAAGTCCAACAACGATTTTCTTCCAGCAGTGCCTTAACAGCATTCACATACACATAATCACTTGCTGATTGCCGTCTGCCAACTCCACGTTTTTGATGAACGTCTTCCCTTCCTCTACGAAATGCATTCACCCACTTAGCCACGGTACGATACAGTAAAGTCTGTCTACCACAAGCTCCCAATAATTCTGTATGGCATTGTCGAGCATTGATACCTCTTGCAATCTGAGTTTTAATGAAGCATCTTTGTTCGTATTTCAATTTGGTTTCAATTTTCAGATACTTTCAGTTTTTAAATGGGAGGCTGTTTATCCTTCATTTTTCCTGGTAATGCAAAGAGAACGGAATTTCAAAGAATTACATAGTGATACGGTTTTAAAAAAGTTGACTGCTGCTTAAAACCTGTAGCTTTACCAATTTCCATTGTACCTACAAGAAAATATGGAACAAATAGCTTGAGCTTTGTTTATGTATGGCGGTAGTAGGAACATATTTAGAGCACTAAAGATAACAGCCTACCATTAAAATTACTAAAAGTGTCTTATCAGATAAAATTGTCTTCATACTCACAGCTAAGAAACATTAAATGGTCTTATTTTTCATTATCAACATACATGATTTACCGCTGATAGCGCCAAATGCAGGAGGTGTTGCCACAAATTTTTGAACTATGGAAATTTACAATCGAGAATCATAACAAATAAAGGCTTATCTTCCCACTTATTAATATTACAGAGATTATTATATACTTATCGATCTTAAATTAGCAGCAACATAGACAACCTATTGATTGTGATCATCTCCTTTTGGAATGATGCAAACAAGTTGACAATCAATATTGTAGAATTATGCATGAATAAGAGATGCAAAGGTAAACGCTTGGACAAGTCAGATTTACACATTTGAATACCAGTCTAAATTGTGCCATTCCAAAATGGGCCATAGGTTTTGCACCTAAATTTAGATAATATTGTATGTGTTGTATGCAGTGCACGAAATGAACACACCCTCAAGTGATTATGTTAACCATAATTTGCGTTTTCTAAACACGTCGCAATCCTCTCATCGGAGTTGAAATAAAGCTTTACATGGCTGAAGTAGCGGTAAAAACAATGTAAGTAGTAGGTACTCCAAATATATTAGGGCGCTCCTCAGAAGACTCGGCTGACAGTATCTAAAGCCTTCCAACGCTTTCAAGGCTGGCAATCGTTATTAGGGTATATTTTAGTTGTTTTAATTTGAAGCAAAATTATTTGACCACAGTATGAGTAATGTCATAATTTTAAGCTGAAGATTTATTTTATTTTAATTCATATGTTGTGCGGTTTCACTTTCTCTGCTACGTATGAGTAGGAAAAGTATTATTTTCACTCAAAAAATCGTTATGGAAATTTCAACGGCAAAACATCTTTTGAGACTTCTTGAAAACAGAACATTTTGTTTATAAAAAAGGTCTGTACATGTGTATCTGTTTGTCCATGGACAGCATAACTAAACAACTAGAAGTCGAAAACACCATACTTGGTTCATTTATGGAAATTATCTATAGTCTGACTTTTAAAAGAAGATACGTGAGCGTCATCTGTTTCTCCACCTGGAGAGCTGCAATGTTGCCTAGAAGCACATAGCAAGTTACGCATATACCCGTCTTTTACCATCTCAATACTTGAAACATATAAACCAGCGTTCGAAGTTTTGTGTTACACTCACATGACCTCTACTCTTCTTCTTCTTCTTCTTCTTCTTCTTCTTCTTCTTCTTCTTCTTCTTTACCTTATCCCTAGTAGCACCACTTGCAATGGTGTTAGGGGATTCTTGTTCCTCTGTCCCTTATGGTTGGACCTGAGGAACCAAAGCTTTGAATTCCAGAGAGAACCAGGATGGGTGTTCAGCCCGATGCCTGGTGTGAAGATGAAGGAGGTGGATGATGTGTGAGGGAGAGATGAATGATAGGAAAGATGATGATGGAGAAATTGGTGAGTAGTATGATTATGAGTACTCTAAATCACACTGGATAGGATCCAGAATTTTCACCTGTGTTAATAAATGTATGATGTAGAATTCTCATATGATTTAGAAGTCTCGTATTTGATATTAGACGATATTTTGTTGTTTGGGTTGGTGACGTATTGCCGTTCCCCAGGATCGTTGTGTGTGTGTGTGTGTGTGTGTGTGTGTGTGTGTGTGTGTGTGTGTGTGTGTGTGTGTGTGTGTGTCTTTGGGTGTGTGGATGTGTGGATGGGTGTTGTTTGGAACGGGGCCGCCGGGCTTGCGTGGATCTTCGTGTCAAGACGCTTGTGTGTGTGTGTGTGTGTGTGTGTGTGTGAGTGTGCTTCAACTCTCATGTATGATAATAGGTTCTGTGAATGCTAAGAATGATGTTGGGGTTCGCATCTTGGATGCTAAAAACCACATTCGATTTTAGATATGTGTAAGTTAAGATGTGAGATGTTTGTACGAAAATTGAGTCTTGAGGGGTTAAGTGATAAAATTCCATATTTTTCTTTAAGTACAATAGAGTATAAATATATTGAGAATGATGAGTATGATCCGATGTTGACTGTGCTGAAACACTCAGGTTTGAATATCGTTATCCTGGTTGGGGGTATGGTAGAGGATAGGGAGAAATTGAGTGTGTGTTTTAAACTCTCATGTATGGATACTTTAAAACTTCTGAAAATGCTACAACATGTTAATGCACAATAAATTAATAAGTGATCACCCAACAGAGAACTTGTTCCAACAACTTTACCTCCATCTCTGGCATTTTATATGGACATCTCACGCACAATCATTGTTGCATTCCATTTTACCAGTCCCGATTTCTTTTGATTTTCCCATTTGCTTCTCCAACAATTTTTAATCCTAAGGAAGTGCAACCATGGACTAATTTGTATTCAACATCACTCTTCCTCCACTACTCATATTTTCTCAATTTAACTCCTTTCTTGAATCCAAGAATTTGAGTTTTTCCTCTATTTATATTTAAAACCTACTCTAAACAATATTTATCTACCACCTGTAAACTTAATTTTAATCCATTAATAGTAATGTAACCTACTACCGAGTCATCCGTAAAAAGTAGAATGTCTGTAATCAACAACGCATGCCATGAAATAACTTTTGCCACCATGAGTAGAAAGGCTGATCTTTCCATGTATATCAGTATGTATTAATTGTAATGGTATTGTTGCCTTAAATCTCAAGTGTTAAAAAGGTTTCTTACCATATTGGTCTGAAAGCAAATTTCACTTTTAACATCACTCCTGCATTCATATGTGACCAAGCTTTTTCTGCCCTTGCATATCTTGATCCACAGTTGTGAACATGGCTGTTAACTCCAAATACTCATGTTGACTTTATTAATTTTTTAGACTACAACATAAAATCCACAAGGTTCTATCTAACTTCTATTTTTAAAACTTCATGTTCACTAAAACGAAGAAGTGCACGTTTTTCTGTTACAGCTTTTACTAACAGTAGGCTCTTTGCTACGTGAGTGATATTTCTCAGTATCACACTGTCTCCACTTCTCCTTTAAGTTTTATCAGACATTCATCATCCTTCAAAAAGTTGACTTTGATGTTTCTTGTATTTCTTACACTTGAAAATTGTTTTACATTGTTTGTAATGCTGCCATTACAGCCACTATTCCCAACGAAGATCATACCACTTTTCACACTACTTGCTTATTCTGTACTTCCTTCTTCAGTATGAAATTATTATTATTATTATTATTATTATTATTATTATTATTATTATTATTATTATTATTATTATTATTATTATTATTATTATTATTATTATTATTATTATTATTATTATTATTATTATTATTATTATTATTGTTATTGTTGTTGTTGTTGTTGTTGTTGTTGTTGTTGTTGTTGTTATTGTTATTATTATTATTGTTATTGTTATTAATTATTATTATTATTATTATTATTATTATTATTATTATTATTATTATTATTATTATTATTATTATTATTATTATTATTATTATTATTATTATTATTATTATTATTATTATTATTATTATTATTATTATTATTATTATTATTATTATTATTATTATTATTATTATTATTATTATTATTATTATTATTATTATTATTATTATTATTATTATTATTATTATTATTATTATTATTATTATTATTATTATTATTTTTATTATTATTATTATTATTATTATTATTATTATTATTATTATTATTATTATTATTATTATTATTATTATTATTATTATTATTATTATTATTATTATTATTATTATTATTATTATTATTATTATTATTATTATTATTATTATTATTATTATTATTATTATTATTATTATTATTATTATTATTATTATTATTATTATTATTATTATTATTATTATTATTATTATTATTATTATTATTATTATTATTATTATTATTATTATTATTATTATTATTATTATTATTATTATTATTATTATTATTATTATTATTATTATTATTATTATTATTATTATTATTATTATTATTATTATTATTATTATTATTATTGTCTTTGAAGTAGCACCTTTCTTCTGGATGATTTGTTTTCCTGGACGTCCCACAAGCTCGATATGCCTTTTTATTCCTGTCAACATAATTTCTTTTTCTGAAGTAACAATTTTCTGTCACATGGTTAAATTTCTTGTATATTTCACATTGCTTTGTTTGATTTTCTGGGAATTCTGTGAACTTATGAACATCGCATTTGCATCCGAAACATTTAAAAGTTTGTTTACCTTTAATTTTTATTGCTTTAAATGCTAAACATGTTTCTTCTGGTGATGACCTTCTGCAGTTTTCCTCCTTTCTTAGAGTGACTTTGAGGTTTATTCTTAGATCTGCTTCCTTCTGGTGTCCAATCCCAAGCAGTAGCAAAATGCTTATCATGTTCAGGGAGAATGGTTAGAATCTTGGTTATGGCAATGTCTTCACACAGATTTTCGTGTAAGTGGTTATCCTTAAAGGCTATGTCTTGTATATGACTATTAGCTATCATATCACTTCTTTTATAATATTTATAGTTGAAGAATTCCATTTGCAGTAGAGGAGTGTTTTTTCAAAACTCGATAGATGCACAAAATGTGTTTCTGAGAAGAATGGTTTTCTCTATTTGTTGGCAGTATTAATTGGTTAGCACAGCAACTACATTAATCATTCAATTCTCCTTCCTGAAACTGTCTCATTGTATGTGAAAGGAAACAAATACCGTTATTTAATTAGTGCAAATTTGAGGTTTGAAGATGCAGAATTTTTTCAAAAACCAATGGATGCTGATTAACTTTTCTGCATGAGCGAGAAATTAACTCTTGAAGTTTAGTTATTTTTGTCATTTATTGTTTTGCTTTACTTTTTTATTTGTGTATTTATTTTTTATTTATTTTCACCTTTTCATAATACATATTGTATTATACAACCAACGTGTTAATGTTTATAAGGAGTATTTGATTAGGCATAAACTTATAAACTAAGTACAGCTACATTCACAATAACAATATAATATTTAGCTTCATTTATATAACAAACTTATCGAACGCAAAGAAATTTCAAACAATATTGTGACTTTGTGGGTTCGTGAAATGAAAATTCCAATTACACCACTCAAAAATGTTCTTTATTTCCACCGACTTACAGTTAAACAGTTGCCAATTACACAGGATTACGAAATGCACACAATTACGATTCACCAGTTCGTCCGTTACAATTCCACTGCACTCGCGATTACGTAAACTCCTCCGACGCACGTACGCAGTCTTCTCGTCGTTCGCTAGCTCGTCAAGCACTGACTGACTGACTTCACTCGCTGCAGCCCTTTTTATAGGAATATCGCCGTCTTCTCGACTTCTCTAGTTTCCGTGAATCCTCGCGAAGGTTCCAGATAGGCAGGGGAAGGGGGGAAGGAGGCGGCTAGCGACAAGTGACATTTCCCTAATCATCCCCCTCAGTTAGTGACAGAGACTAATGGGAGGGTGTGGTTGGCTGCCTCTGGCACCCTTACTCAGCTGTCGTTGGTTGCGCTTTCCGCTAATTGGTTGACACTGCTCCCTCCTCAAAGCTGCTCGTCCCGAACAGCACCATCGTAGCGTGCCAGGCGATCAAGGTGTACCACCAACATCTTCCCTCGGGGAACCTTCTGGATGCGGTAGACCACGTCGTTAATCCTCTTCACCACCCGGTATGGCCCTTGCCATGGCTGCTGAAGCTTCGGGCAGCGTCCCTTGGTCCGCGTAGGACGGTACAACCAGACCAGGTCACCTTGCTGGAACCCTTGGCTGTTGGCATGCCTGTCATACCTCGTCTTCATGCGGTCGCTCGCCTTCTGGATGTTCTGGCGAGCCATCTCGTGCATGTCGTGGAGATGGTCCACAAAGTTCTCCACATACTCGGTCGCTGGCTGTTTCGCTTAAGGAGGGCTTCCAAAAGCCAGGTCACAAGGGAGGCGTAACTCTCGGCCGAAAATTAAGCTGGCTGGCGTCATCCCAGTTGTGTCGTGTGTAGACGAGCGGTAGGCCAGCAAGAACAGTGGCACCTTGACGTCCCAGTCTCGCTGATGGCTGGCCACGACCTTCCTTAGGTGTTCCTCTAAGGTCTTGATGTATCTTTCGACTATGCCATCGGACTGGGGAAGTAGAGGCGTCGTGCGGGTCTTGTTCACCCCAAGCCTTTGTAGTGCCTCCTTCATTAGTTTGGACTCAAAGTTGGTACCCTGGTGACTGTGTAGCTATAACGGCACCCCAAATCGACAGAACACTTGCTCCACGAGGCAGTCTGTAATTGTCTTTGCCTCTTGGTTTGGGATGGCATACACCTCCGGCCACTAGGTGAAGTAGTCCAAGACCACCATTAGGTACTTGTTGCCTCGGTCGGAAACTGGAAACGGTCCATCAATGTCAACGGCGATCCGTTCGAATGGCGCTCCGACGTTGTACTGCTGCATGCGACCCCGGCTCCTAGTCTGGGGGCCACGATTTGCCGAGCACACGTGACACTGACGGCACCATCTCTCAGCATCTGCTCGGAGTCTCAGCCAGTAATGACGCTGCCATTGTTTGTCAATCGTTCGGTTCGCTTCCAGATGTCCTCCTGAAGTACCGGCATGCAATTCTTGCAAGACTTCCGGGACCTTACTCCGGGGAAGTACCAACTGTTCTCTTTGCGTCTTCCCATCGGGTGACTCCCATATCCGGAACTGCACGCCCTCTCTGGTCTTCAACGAGTCCCATTGGGCCCAGTACGACTTGCAGGTGGCGCTCCTCGGTGCGATGTCCTCCCAGGTTGGTCTCGTCCCTGTCTCCACTTTCCTCAAGAGTGGCCCCAAGTCTGCGTCCTCCAGCTGCTCCCTCCTTAGGCCTGCGCTATGCCAGCCATCCGCAGGCACTGCCGTGACTACTCAGCCTGCTGCGGCACGCTCCTTCTCCTCCACTCTTGTGCACTGGCCGCACTCTTCTGCACAGGGTCTTCGGGACATGGCGTCTGCGTTACCGTAGCTCTTCCCTCTACGATGTTCCGAGGTGAAGTCGTACTCCTGCAGCCTCTGGACCCAACGTGCTGTCTGGCCTTCCAGGTTCTTAAAGCTCAATAGCCAGGTTAGGGCGGAATGGTCAGTCCTCAGGTGAAATGGCTGACCGTACAGGTACTTGTGGAAGTGCTCCAAGCTCTTTACTAACGCCAGTAGCTCTCGTCGGGTGACGCAGTAGTTCTTCTCTGCCTTGGACAGCGTCTTGCTATCACCCGCTCATTGCCGTCCTGGATCTGCGATAGGACACCTCCAATGCAATGGTCGCTAGCGTCGGTGTCCACAATGAAGGCGCCACCCGCTTGTGGGAAACCCAAAAGTGGAGCACTGCACAGGGTCTCCTTTAGGTGCTGGAAAGCGCTTTCGGCGTCCTCCGCCCACACATAAGGCCGGTGTTCCTCTGTTAGGCGGGTGAGGGGTTTGGCGATGTTGGAGAACCCCTTTATGAAGCGGCGGTAATAACTGCACAGTCCCAGGAAACTGCGCAACTCTATCTTATCCTTTGGGCGAGGCCAATCTCTCACAGCCTGTGTCTTCTCCGGGTCTGTGGCCACTCCGGTTGCTGAGATTATGTGGCCCAAGTAGTTCACTTCCTTGCGGAAGAGCTGGCACTTCTTCGCGTTCAGCTTCAAGTTGATCGCCTGCAGCCTCTGTAGCACCTTACTCAGATTCTCGAGGTGATCATCAAAAGTCTTTCCGACGATAATGATATCGTCCAGGTATAGCAGGCAGGCGTCGTAAGTCAGCCCTCTCATCACTGACTCCATGAGGCGTTGGAAGGTAGCTGGTGAGTTGCAGAGGCCAAAGGGCATAACCGTGAACTGCCAGAGAACTTGGCCCGTCGAAAATGCGGTCTTCTCCTTGTCTCGCCGGTCTAGAGCTACCTGCCAGTAGCCCGACTTCAGGTCCAGGGTCGAGAACCACTGTGCACCAGCTAGGGTGTCCAGGTTGTCGTCAATCCGGGGTAAGGGAAAACAGTGCTTCCGGGTGACAGCGTTCAGTTTCTGTAGGCTCTGCAGAAGCGCAGCTCGCTGTTCTTCTTCGTCACCAAGACTACAGGGGAACACCAAGGGTTGTCAGACTCTTCGATCTCTCCCCTGGATCTCATGTCCTCCAGCATGTCTCGTACCGCCCCTTGCTTCGCCAGAGGAACGCGTCTATGTGGTTGCCGAATAGGCCGGGCGTCCCCGGTGTCGACGCGGTGAAGCACTTTGTCTGTGCGGCCGTAGTCACTATCACCTCGGCTGAAGACGCGCTGGTATCGTCTTAGCAGTAGTCCAACTTTCTCCAGTTGCTCTGCTGTGAGGTGGTCGGCCGCCCTCTCCAGTAAGGCTTCTAGCCGGGGCCCCAGGTTTTGCGTCGGCACCGGCTCCTGCGTCTTGGTGATTGCTGTTACGCTAACCACGGTCTCGCACGTTCCCAAATCCGTCCCGGCCTGGACGTCGTGATCGGTGTCCGTTGGATTTAGCAGTCCCACTGGCACCTCCTCTTGGCACGGCAGCAGTGCCCTGGCTACACATAGTCCGTGCACAGGCGTCTTCGGGTCCAGCATCATGTTCCTGGTTCTCTGGCCTTCCAGTCGCACCGTCACCACCACCTCGCTCCTCGCGTGGACAACCACTTCTTTGTCCAAGACGACCCTGCAAATTCCAAGGCACTCCTCCGTTGAGCCGCGGACCTTCTTGCCGACGTCAACCGTCGCCTCATGGCTTCTGAGGGTATCCAGTCCCAGAATCACCTCCTTAGCCACCTTCGCGATGAACACCCACAGACGCGCGGCACTCCGTCCCAAGGTCAGCTCCAGCAGGGCCTCCTTCTCCACAGGCAAGGTGTCGCCCGATGCCGTGACAAGCTGTTATGGTGGCTCGGCTTCCTTGTCGGCAAACCCTTCGCCACGTCAGGTCTGATGATGGACACGGCCGCCCCGGTGTCCACCAGCACGCGGCACGACTCTCCTCTTACCCAACCGTCCGCGATGAGGCTGTCATCCATACGCCGGCTGACGGCGCGCAGTGTCACTCGAGAGGATGGTGGTGATGGCGCCGACGTACCCCTCTCCACGACGGCCCTTACTCGTTTTCCGGCTGCTCTTCCTGGTGTGGGCAGTCTCTCTGTAGGTGTCCGGGTTGTCCACACTCCCAACACAGGCCAATAGGTGTTCGCCGGCGTCCCTCAGCGGGTCTTCTGTCTCCGGCGTAGCGGACACTCCTCGTTCTCGACGTCGGGATAGATGTTACCTTGGCCGCCTCCATCCAAAATGCCGCTGTCAGCGCCTCGTGGATGGTTTTATATTCGCCGTGCACTAGGCGCTGACGAATCTCCGTGTCCCTACAAAGTTGTAGGCGGCTTCCCGGGATACGAACTCCAGTGGCAGGTCAACCAAGGCCTTGCTAGCCAGCTGCTCAATCGCTATGGCGAACTCGTGCAGCGTCTCCCCCGGCTGCTGTGAACTTGCCTTTAGCTGGCTGCGGTACGCTGCGGCTAAGCGGTGGTTCCCCAACCGATTCTCCAGGGCCTCCCAGATGTCCTTGGGCGCCGCCGTTGTCTGCACCGCGTTTAGGACTTCTGCGGCCCGTCCCTGGAGGCTGGCTGTTAACTGCGTGGCCTCCTCTTCTGGTGACCATTTGTTGTGCTTGGCCACTGTGTCGAACTGGCGGCGGAAAACCTCAAATGTTGATGCGCCGTCATATTTCGGAGGTTTGACGCGCGCCGATGTTGTGTCGCGTCCCGGTGCGTCGGCCTTCAAATCCTTCAGCTTCCTGCCGACGACGTCCTCCACCATGGCGTTCAGGGACTTGACGCTGTTGTCGGCCTTTCCTTCCAGCGCATTAACGCGGCTCGCCAGGTCTTCGACGCGCTCGCCTAACTCTGTGACGTCCTCTTTTACGCCGGTCAACTGTTCTTGAAACTTTGCGGCGAGAGCCTCGTTCGCCGCCTTCATTTCCGTGGCCAGACTGCCGTTCGCTGCTCTCATTTCTGTGGTTAACTCGGCCTTCATTTCTTCCATCTTCTCGGTGATGTTGTCGTTAGCCGTCTTCATTAGTTTCAGTTCCGCGGCCAGTTTGTTATTTGTAGTCTCCAGCTTCGCGGCCAGGCTGTTATTTGCCGCTTCTGTTTTTGCAGTGAGGTTTTCATTCGCCGTCTTTATTTCTGTCAATTCCGCCTTCATTTCCATCATCTTCTCCAAAATGTTTTCCAATGCGGCGTCCATGGTTGTAATGTTCGGTGATGTTGTTGTCCCGCTTCCTGACACCAGTATGACTTTGTGGGTTCGTGAAATGAAAATTCCAATTACACCACTCAAAAATGTTCTTTATTTTCACCGACTTACAGTTAAACAGTTGCCAATTACACAGGATTACGTAATGCACACAATTACGATTCACCATTTCGTACGTTACAATTCCACTGCACTCGTGATTACGTAAACTCCTCCGACGCACGTACGCGGTCTTCTCGTCGTTCGCTAGCTCGTCAAGCACTGACTGACTTCACTCGCTGAAGCCCTTTTTATAGGAATATCGCCGTCTTCTCGACTTCTCTAGTTTCCGTGAATCCACGCGAAGGTTCCAGATGGACAGGGGAAGGGGGGAAGGAGGCGGCTAGCTACAGGTGACATTTCCCTAATCATCCCCCTCAGTTAGTGACAGAGACTAATGGGAGGGTGTGGTTGGCTGCCTCTGGCACCCTTACTCAGCTGTCGTTGGTTGCGCTTTCCGCTAATTATAAGTAAGCTTTAACCTTTATTGGTATCTTCTAGTGCACCTTTATAAGATTCTTTTGCAGTTTCTGGAATTTCAAAAGATTTAGATAGATTTTGAACATCCTTTTTCTTTTCTTTGCTTACTCTATCAGGAGGCATATAACTGTGCCTACGTATTGGGTAGATATGTGAAATGCGGGAAGATTTCTTACTCTTCTCCAGGAAAGCAATAAGCATAAACATCATCAGACAGTTCTTGGTCTACTGAAGCAAGAGTCTGAAAATAAACGAATGGTAGAAGGAGTGTTGCTGGACATCCTTTCTTCCAGTTGCAATAAGAAGTGGTGCAAAGCTGAGGCAACCTGGTTGCAGCCTTTAGCAGATTCAGTTTCCAACCATGTATACATGGAAATGTCTTTGTTCTGTGTCTTAGATGGAACCATTATACATAGATTATACAGGCATACCTGCCTTGCATAGAGTAGCTAACAGAAAGTTTAGGCAGCGGTTGCTTCTGCTGCATATCAAAGCAAATAGTGATTGCCTCAGCTTTCTCCTTTTTCAATATCAGATAGAACCTTTTTGAACGCAATTTTTGCAGTCTGTGCATGGTTCTTGGTTCATTTTTCTTTTCTACGTCTGCCTCTGTCTTAATGTTCATTGGTCCCATTTTGATTTGGAGTATGTGTCAGTGTGGCGTGTACGGAATGAAAAATTGAAGTTGTGAAATATGTATTTATATTTTGACAATAAGCAGACTTGTAGATTTCTTAGTCTTCTTTCTTTGCAAAAGTTGTTCTACATTTTTCAGATATTAAGTTATGGAGGTAAATATCCTCGCCTTGATTTTGCTCTTCCATAATGTGTTTTTCGGCATCTGTACTTCTTAACATCTTACTTTATAGCAGCAGATACGTCCTTCTGTAATTTTCCTGTTCTGTCACTTCCTCTGGTTTCCTTTGGTGCATTCCCAGGTAAGTGAAACTTTCAGGAGAGATACTCTATCTTTTGACACTCCTGTGAATCCTTGGAAGCTTGCAGTGCATACTTACAGTACTTGATCAACATTAGTTTTCACACTGTATTTAATGCTAACAGTCTGCTTTCTATTTGCAGCTTCTTTCTTCACCACTCTGCGATTAAGAGATGTAATACTCATATATTTCATAAGAAATTTATCTTCATCTATTTTAGTTGGCACGGAAAGATCATGGTGAAATGCACTTATATCATTATAAGTCAAATCAGCTACATCGCAGAGCTTATGCCTTTTTCTTTTAGGATTTCATGGAGTGTACTCCAGACCATGTGAACATGAAATTGCTGGAGTATGAGCTTTCCTTGACTTGCATTTTGATTTCCTTTCCTTGTTTCTGCAATTGCTACCTCCTGCGCATTCAATGGCTGGTACAGTTTCGCAATCTGAGCTCCTGTCCATTGTGCCTAGTACTGTGCAATGTCTCAACTAATAATAAAAATTCTATGTAAGTATGACAAAGCTTTCAGAAATGAATGTGAAATCCAAGCGTACAACCTGAGTTCGCAGTTATTGCCAATGGTGCAGCAGTGTACAAAGCTTGTGGGAATGATTCAGAATTCCAAGAATCACAATAGTGAGATAGCAGTCAATGCCAACATGTAAAATGCATTTCTTGTAATTGAGGTTGCTACACACTGGGTCATAAAGTCATAAAATTGCATCTATCAACTTTTGTTTTAATTGAACAAGTGCAACTATTGAGTTTTGAAAAAGCTGCTGATATTCCCTATCTTCTACACAGGACATGAATCGAATGTTGCAAAATCTGACTTTACAGAATGATGCAGAAGGTGAAAATTATGCCAGTACTAAATATAACTCAATTTC
Organism: Mantis religiosa; assembly: GCA_030765055.1. Taxonomy (NCBI): domain Eukaryota; kingdom Metazoa; phylum Arthropoda; class Insecta; order Mantodea; family Mantidae; genus Mantis; species Mantis religiosa. The sequence continues at coordinate 209,731,978 of CM060950.1, forward strand.
GCAAAATTTTGCATCTATTGAGTTTTGAAAAAATGCTGCTCAAAAGTATAAATTCACAGGAATATTTCCAGAACCTAATTAGTTTAGTACCATGCAGAGTGGGTGATGTTATAAGGAATGGGGTGTCATGGATTAATTATTAGAACATTATCACCTTTGTGTTTCCCCCTTATGTTTGTCTACATGACCAAAAGATGCTTTTGTATGCTCTGTATAATTTGTGTAGATAGAGCTGAAGTTACAGATTTAAATTGTTTTGTAATGAAATGAGATGGTGTGAAATAGATATGCACAATGTGGAGTTCAAGTTGATACACATAATAAAACAGGTAAATCTGTCCCAACCCTCATTCCCTTCCCAAGAAAACTGTGCAAACCTGAGAAGGTTCATTATTTGAAGAGGATGAGCAATCTGCTCCTGTCCTTAATAACCACTGACAAAACAATCAAAGCCAATGAGACGCATTCTGAATTATATGTTTCAATGTAGCTTAAACTGTCAGGACTTCTAGTTCACCTACACCATCGCAAAACAAAGGGCAGCCGCATGCCATCCTATCGCTGACAGGGGTTTGAACTGGGGCCATGGTACCATTCACCTAAACAGCTGTTCTGCATATTGGAAAGTTTCCATGCACCGGACAGTACCTGCTTTACTTAAGAATACCATTTCATTTTTCTAAAAGCCCAATGGTGGTAGGGAACTCTCTGTACTTCCAGTTTGTATTTCATAATGGTGTTAATGTAGTGGTTTGAGAAATATTATTGAGTTTCTTCTTTCTTTTGAGTATGTTGCTTGTGAACTCTGGTTTAAATCCATTAGTCATTACTATTTCCACTATGTGGAAATGCTGCTGTCCTTTCAAAAACTTTTAATTACTCAATGGAACATAGCTCATTATTCCTACAAGTTTGAATACCACATGTAAAACTCATGATTTCCAAAAATAGCAAATGTAAACCCGAAGCTTAAATAAAGATTCTGATACTGCACACATTACCAAATGTTGAACTGCTCTGTTGCAGAAATAGGTTGTCACTGACACTTAAGCCAGGTGATGTTGGTTTTCTATTTTCATGCTGATGTTATTCACTGCTGTTTAATTGTTGGCATTTAATTAAAATCTCCATGTTACAACACAATATCTGTATATTTATTTCAGTTTTATAATAACAACAAGTACTGGAACCTATTCAACAATAAATTGCATTAAGCTGTGCTCTACATTTAAACATGTCTCCATTTCCATCTGAAGTACTCAACTCAGCTGACCATTGATTGGTTTATAAATGCTCCAAAAGGGTTTGGAAGTCACTTATATACTTCTGTAACACTTAAATGATTTGTATACTCTGAATCTATCATGCTGCTAAGGTTCAAAATTCCTCTAAAGCAGGCATAGTTACAAAGTATGTTGTGACATGTGACTATACTTGGCATGGCAAAACAGTGCCCCAGCAACAAAATTGTTTGAGAAACCATACTATAAGGGATTTTACTGGGAATTTATATTAATTTTCAATCAAATGTAACCATAATAATTAATTGTACTAACAACTGAAATTATTTGTTGTTATAAATGTATGTTTCAGGTTAAATAAATGTCTGTCTACCTTTGAAAGTACTCTACATGTAATTTGACCGTCTTAACCCTTCTTTTTCCAACCAAATTTTGATATTTGATGTTATGCAGAGGAGCTTTTCTGTTCTGTTCATATTCTTGCCTAGACAGGATAATGCAATGTCATGAGCAAGTAATTTTTCTAGAACAGGAGCTTTAATATAACATGTCATGTCATTAATAGATATTAGGAAAACTGTAGCAGTAAGACTGATTTTGCTGTGCATCATTTGTTATATTTACTGGTTTAGGAAAATCATCATTGAATTTTACTTGAATATTTTTATGTCTGAAAATTTTTCTATAAAATGCATATTTCTCTTGATATTGTTTTCCAATAAAACATCTAATGTAACCTCTCTAGATACACTGTCACAAATTTCTTCTATGACCAGTCTCATTGTGACTAAATGGTGGGAATAATTATTGAAACTTGTCCAGATGCAGTTCCTAGCATAAGGAGGCTGTCTAATGTGTGAAATTTGTGAAATCTGTTTGGAAATTTTCTGGAGAACATCAATCAATTTATTCGTCCTTTAAATCTCCATACAAGATTGTGGGCACGTCAAAACAAAAATATTTACAAAATTTAAGTACAAAATTTAAATACAGAAATTACAAAAAAAGAAAAAAGGCATGTATAAAAGTAAATGCCAAAATATAATAACATAACTTAACTTTCCAAATACTCTTGAATAGAATAAAAACATGCTTCACTTAAAAATGTATGTAGTTTCAATTTAAAAATCTTTTGGCTGTCAATCTGCTTTAAATAAAGAAGTAACTTATTGTACAGTTGGGTACCACTATAAGTGAAGCAATGTTTGTATAACGTGGTATTATGACTAATTGCTAGTAGGTTTGAACTGTTTCTTGTATCATGCTGGTGTGTCACTGTATATGTTTTAAGGCAACTTAAACTAGCTTTTACATGTAAAAGAACTTTGTACATGTATAAACATGGCAGGGTTATAATTTTCAGTTCCTTAAAATACACTCTACAGGTCACATGTGCAGGTTGGTTCTCTATTATGCTTATGTATAAGAATACCTTCTTCTCTAAGGTTCATGGAACTGACTGTTGACAATTTTGTATAAGAGCTTGTACATGCTGTAAATTTATGCTATAGGTCTGAAACCTTTTGGCAGTAACTTCTCTTTATTTGGTTAATTAATGCGCATCATTATGGCATTACAAAACTGGTAGTGAAACATTTTAGTAGCCCAAATATAATTATTTAGTTCATTGAGCTACTTTATAGCTTCTTCGTGCAGTTATTTTAACATTTCAGTTGGTATGGAATCAACTCAAGGAATAGGGTAGCCAGAATGTTTAAAAGCTGCTTTAAATATTGAATTTACATGTTATAATCAAATTTTTGGAATCATCATTTATCATTCTTCATGTTACAAATGGTTATTTCCCTTTTTAGCCCTCAAAAATTCAGTTGTCATTTTCATTACATATTTATGCAGATAAATTAACAAGAGTATGTCATTTCTTTATAATCTGTTTCGGAAAGACAACTTTTTAAATCTTAGAGCATTCTGATTTGGAACAGATGACCGATACCATTAATTTTATTGAATTTTATATCAGATTTCTAACTGCATTGTTTTATGATTAACTGACAATAAAAGGAATATCCAACATTGTTTTCACTGTCTTTCATATTTCTTCTGTTATAGTTCTTTTTGCATGAATCATTCCACAATGGAAAGGATTTTTTTTGTACTTGAAGTTTAGTGAGTATGAAGTTTGCTATATGAGACAATAGTCAACTGATCTGTTATATCCCAGATGTTAAATTCATTAGCAGATAATAAATATTTTAGCAAGGCAATAATAATGTCCAATCTATATTTCTACAAATCACATTTCTTTAGAATATATTTTACTGATTTGTAAGTACTTTTAATAGAAATAACGGCCTACCTGAACACCTAAAGAGCATATCTGCACTTCCTAAATTTAAATGCTGTGTGAAAAAGTTCCTGTTAGAACATTGTTTTTATAGTATAGGTGAATTTTTTGAATATGCCAACTACAGATAAATTGTTATTATATTGTACATACAGTTTCTGAATTTTCATTTCTAAACTTGTGTTGTGTATATGCTTATTGTATAATTTTTAGTTATAAGTACTTGACGTGTCCTATATCATGTACTATGATCAAAAGGATGAATAAATACAAATACAAATACAAATTGGAAAGAGACAGATTTGAAGAAAGTGACCAAATGAACAGATGTGCTATATCAGGTTACACATTGCCAGATCACTATTGATTAAAGCACAGTGTGTGGTGCAAATATGAGGTGCATTTCCTTAGTTTAATGATACTATATCATTTGAATCTACCAATATTTTGCTGCTTTCTTAGATGACAACCATAGACTATGGTAGCTGGTTAATTAAATCCAAGAAAATATCTGCATCTGCCTCCGTACAGTTTGGAAGATTATGTTACACATTCAGACATTTTGGATTAATATAATTAGCTGCAATGGTTTCGAAAGAATTGTTAAGTGATACAGATTGCCACAAAAGATGAAAGAAGTTCACCTTAAACTACTTTATTTGCCACTAAATACATTTTTTCAATGCTAATCTACAGTTAACTTTTCTTTTACATAACTACAATATTTGAAAACGAGGTTATGCCGTGGCTGAGTGGTAAGACCACTCGGCTCTCACAAAGGTGGTTTGATCCCAGGTGACCACAAAGTGAGATTTGTGGTGGACAACACGGTGCTGGGGCGGGTTTTCTCCAGGATCTTCAGCTCCCCCCTACCATCTCATACCATCAGTACTTCATTCATATCTCATGCATCATCTGTGACACCACCTGCAGTGCTGTGTGAGTAAATGCAGGCATTAAACATTACACATTTCATTTCACTTCAAAGCGCCTCTATTTTTGTCTTTTTATCTCTTTTAGCATGCACCCTTTGTCGCTAATAATCTTACTGACCAACATCCACCTCTAACATAAAACCACACATAAATTCTGAACACAACTCTAATATTCACACATAAACTGCTTTGCTGCTGGTTCTACAAACCCCTGATTCCTTAGTACAGGATCGTCTTTACTATCTGTGAACTGCTTCCTCTACCAATCTCTTAAGTGGAACCACATTGGTTGAAGCACTCTCACTACTGCTCACTGTACTACTGTCTCTTTACTAGTACTGATCCTTTATATATCTGCCAGGTGGGGTAGATCTTTCTGGAGCTGGAACCCTCTCAAATTGTAGTGGTGAAAGGTGTTTTGCTTAGTAATAATATAACTTGTATTCTGACATCAGCTGTCCTTGAGAGCATGTTAATTTTTCACAGTAGATTTGCTTACACCTTTGTGATGTCTACCAGAAGCTATCTTTGAAGGCATATTAATCTCTTACAGCAGACTTGTGTTCGCCTGTGTGACAATATATATATATAAAGAAGTAAGGGGGTATTACGTTCCACCTTAAAGTTTGATATCGAGATTTCACAAGAAATACATGTTTCAATATGCCCTGAATCTAAGTAAAGTACTTTTAGAAAATGATTCATGATGTGTATTTGTATTTGTGTTTGCATGTGTGCGGGTGTGTATGAAATTGTGTGTGTGGTTGTGTATGTGTGTGTGTTTGTGGGTGTGTATGTGTGTGTATAAAACGTAGAATTTCTTAAAAAAGGTAAGTTTTGGGAAATAGTTTATTTTTTAATTTGATCCTTTTAGAGATATTACTTATGATGTGTCTGAATTTTCCAACACTTGTTCTTTTCTCAAATAGTTTTATCTCTTGGTCATACAAAGAAATTGGAATTTCAAAGTTATCACATGATGACAGGCTGTGCTCTTAAAAGATTTGAATATTGCTTATAGACTATTGTTTTCCCTTATTTCCCTTGTACTTACAAAAAAAATTACCAATATGAAAATGTTTATCCCAAATAACATGAAGTAAATCGAAGAATAATCATCAATTAGAATAGAATAGACAAAAGTAGAGAAAGGCACTTCAATACTTTAGATGCTTTTGGAGAAATTCTTGCTCACTTTAAAAGGGTTGGAATATGTCAATCCTATCTGCCTAATTATTGGATTTAGAAGCAATTTTAATACACTGCAATAATAAATGGCATATAACCTTCATCACATTTATTGTCCCCACCATTCAATAGCTACATTAAATTAAATGAAGTTATATATATATATATATATATATATATATATATATATATATATATATATATATATATATTGTCATGGTGGCAGCAAGTGCTTGCCATAGAGGAATTAGTTGTGGAACATCCCATACTCCTGTTTTCGTTGATCCCCTTAAGAGAAGCAAATAATGGAACGTTCAGGGACAGCCACTAACGTCATGAGGTGGAAGCTGAACCTCAATGCTTCAGACCATTTGACGAGCGTTTTTTCAAAACTCGATAGATGCAAAATATTATGAAATTGAGTTATATATAGTATTGGTATAATTTTCACCTTGTGAATTGTTCAGGTTTTGCAAAATTCAATTCATGTCCTGTGTAGAAGGTAGGGCATATCAGCACTTTTTTCAAAACTCGATAGATGTTCTTGGCTCAGATAAAGCAAAAGTCAATAGATGCAATTTTATGATTTTACGATCCAGCTTGTAGCAACCTCAGTTAAACGAAATGCATGTTGGCATTGACTGCCATCTCACTATTGCGATTCTTGGAATTCTCAATCATTTCTGCAAGCTTTGTAGACTGCTGCACCTGTGGCAATAACTGCGAACTCAGGTTGTGCGCTTGTATTTCACATTCATTTCTGAAAGCTTTGTTATACTTAAATGGCATTTTTTATCTTATTTGAGACATTGCACTATACTATGCACAATGAACAGGAGCTCGGTTTGTGAAACTGTACCAGTCGTAGAATGCGCAGGAAGTAGAAATTGCAAAAACTAGGAAAGGAAATCAAAATACAAATCAAGGAAAACTCATACACCAGCAATTAATTGTTCACCTGCTCTTGAGTGCATTCCATGAAATCCTAGAAGTAGAACGCATAAGGTCTTTGATGTATCTGATTTGACTTTTCCATGCTAAATAAAATAGATCAAGATAAATTCCTTATGAAATATATGCGAATTACATCTCCTAATTGCAGAGTCATGAAGAAAGAAGCTCCAAATCCAAAGCAGACTGTTAGCATTAAATAAAGTATGAGCACTAATGATGACCGAATATTGTCAGTATGCACTGCAAGCTTTCAAGGAATCACAGGTGTGTCAAAAGATGGATTATCTCTCCTGGCTAGAAAGTTTCACTTATTTGGGAATGCACCAAAGGAAACCAGAGGAAGTGACAGAACAGGAAAATTACAGAAGGGCATTTCTGCTGCTATAGAGCAAGAGGTTAAGAAGTACAGATACAAGGAAACCCATTATGGAAGAGCAAAATCAAGGAGAGGATATTTACCTCCATAACTTAATATCTGAAAAATATCGAACAACTTTTGCAAAGAAAGAAGACTAAGAAATTTACCAGTCTGCTTATTGTCAAAATATAAATACATATTTTACAACTTCTTCAATTTTTCATTCCGTACACGACAGAGACACATGCTCCAAATGCAAATTGGTTCTGATGAAGATTAGGACAGAGGCAGACGTGAAAAAGAAAAATGAACTAAGAACCATGTACAGACTGCACAAATTGCATTCAAAAAGTTTCATTTGATATTGAAAGAGGAAAATGCAGGGGCAATCACTATGTGCTTTGATATGCAGCAGAAACAACCACTGCCTAAACTTTCTGTTAGCGATTCAACGTGGCTGCCTAATCTATGCATGATTCCATCTAAAACCCATAACAAAGACATTTCCTTGAATACATGGTTGTAAACTGAATCTGCTAAAGGCTGCAACCAGGTTGCCTCAGCTTTGCATCACTTCTGGTTGGAACTGGAAGAAAGGATGTGCAGCAATACTCCTTCTACCTTTCGTTTATTTTCAGACTCTTGCTCTAGTCAGAACAAGAATAGTGTGATGTTCATGCTTATTACTTTCTTGGAGAAGAGGAAAAAATCTTCCCGTATTTCACATATCTACCCAATATGCGGGCACAGTTTTATGCCTCCTGATAGAGTGAGTAAAGAAAAGAAAAAGGATGCTCAAAATCTAGCTAAATCTTTTGAAATTCCAGAAACTGCAAAAGAATTTTATGAAGATTTACTAGAAGATACCAATAAAGGTTAAAGCTTACTTATTCATATTGTTTGAAATTTGTTTGTATTCAATATGTTTGTTGTATAAATAGAGCAAAATATTATATTGTTGTTGTGAATGTAGCAGTACTTAGTTTATAAGTTTATGCCTAATCAAATAATCCTTATAAACATTAACACGTTGGTTGTATAATACATTGTGTATTATGAAAAGGTGAAAATAAATAAAAAATAATAAATACATAAATAAAAAGTAACAAAAACAATAAATAACAAAAATAACTAAACTTCAAGAGTTCATTTCTCACTCACACAGGAAAGTTAATAAGCATCTATCAGTTTTTGAAAAAACTTTGCATTTTCAAACCTCAAATTTGCACCAATTAAATTTACGGTATTTGTTTCTTTTTACATTCAATGAGAGTTTCAGGAAAGAGAATTGAATGATTAATATAGTTGCTGTGCTAATCAATTAGTATTGCCAATGAATACAAAAAAAAAAAACGTTTTTCTCAGAAACACATTTTTTGCATCTATCGAGTTTTGAAAACACCCTTCTCACTTGTCTTTGGCATACCTGGTAAATTCAACTTCCACAATGTTCCATTCTTTGATTCAAAACATGTTGTTTTCCCAAATGTTTCTTCTGTAACCAGCAGACCATTTAATTGGAGTGCAAACTCCAGCCTCAGGGCAGTTGAATTGGTAGTTAGGAGTTGACCAGTGAATATCAGAGTTGTTAGTCAGCAAGCAGTAAGTTGTACAGAGCAGTTTGGTGTAATGCCACAGAGACATAGAGGAATATTGGACTGGTGATCTTAATCTCTGTATTCGTAAAAAGTGAAACTAGTTATAAGTTTGCATTAGACTAATGAAATAGTATACCCATAAGTGATGCAATAGGTACCCATATTTAAAATGTTGGAGTAAAAACTGAAAAATTCAATGTCATATTTAGCCTTGGATATTTCATTCTATACTTAGCACCTCTATCAGTGAGCTATAATGGCAACATGCCGTCATGACATTAAATTCTCCAGCTGATTGAATTTTTCAATTCTGATTCTAACCTAATAAAAGTTACCTACACGCATATTGTGTGTTAGGACAAACACCTGTCACTGATTCCCGTATAAATAGGGAACTATAATAATAAAAAGTATCCAATAAAATGTATTTTCCAGGCTTTTTGGCCATGGTCGATTGGCTGAAATAGCATTTGAAGTTTCACCCATCTCTCCACTGGGCACCTCCGATGGGCGAAACATCAAGTACTATTTCAGCCAATCAACCATGGCCAGAAAGCCCGCATAATACATTTTATTGGATTAACGTAGACCGAGAAAACCTAAGCATGTACAGTAAAAAGGATGTTAAAAGCCCAGAATTCAAATAATTAGTAATTATAAGCTGCCATTGAGCAAATGATCTTGAATTGAGATTTTTCCCATGGTCCGCCAGAAAGATGTGAATCAGCTGGGAATTTAATTTCATGCCAGCATGCTACCATGGTAGCTCAGTGGTAGAGCAGCCATATGTAGAGTGGACAATATGTGGCAATGCACTGTTCAGTTCTAATTCTATTCTTCTACAGTTTACCTACTTACATTTTGCATATAACAGTCAGTGATTGCTATTATAAATGGGAAAACACATATTTAAATTTTTTTTGGGGAATATTTTATTTCACTTCATGGTATAAACTAACTACATATCCGCCATTCACTGTCAATCAATATATGACTAGTCTACTAATGTCAGCAAATTAAAATTACCATTTCCTTATACATTTGCATTCCAAACAACAATTTGCTCATTAAATTTGTACAAGAGATACAGTTGTATCATCATGCTATACATGTTACCTATGTTTCAGGCTACAGTTACTCTGCAACTTCTGTACAACACCATAACCTCTTATCAAATGTTATCAACATCTTATCAAATTTTGGCAGTTTAATACTGCCTTTATTTCCATTCTATTTCTTCTTTCCATTCGTTTCTTCAAAAACTGCATTCAACATATTGCCTTTATTGTCCTTGTCGTATTGGTAGTCATTTTTATTTGTATACCACACTAGTATATTATCACACCAGTAAGCATTTCCTACATATCCAAAATGTTTCCTGCTTTATTGTTGTGGTTTCATCAAACAGTTCATCCTTGTCACTATCTCATCCTTTGACTATTGATTTTTGTTCTTTTGCATCCCCAACTCTCATTTATGCCTCACAAAAACTTCCTCCATCATGACTCTACTTTTGATTGAGACACTAATTGTGCTTCCAGAGTTTTATTCATATTGAACCTGCAACACAAAATTTGAATCATTATTTCAACATCCGTTTCTTATTCTATTCAATGTGAAGTTTCCATATCATTCTCAATGTCTGAACTACTTCTATGCTCCTTACATCTGTTTCTCAGGGTTTGAAACGTTTTGGATTAGTGCTATGATCACACTCTGATCTAAATGCTTTATTTTAAAAATTTAAAAAAAAGTAATGGAACCATACAACCAAATAATTTTAACTTTTGCAGGAGAAAGGATCAAAGAAACTGGCATTGCACCAAGTATATGAGAGCACTACTATTTGTGCCTGGATATTTATAGACATAGTTACAGTTAACATATCAATTTCAATGTGTACAATCTAGAAATATGTGGTGCATATGAGTGTCCAGTTGTTTCAATCGAGCATTTGACTTGTGAATGTATGTTTGCCAATGTTTGTAATTAGGCAGGGACCTGGTATTACACTTGCACATTAAAGCCAAAAAAGGCAATTTCAGATTAATCGCTTTACAGTCATGTAATAATTTGATCATACCTTTGTTTAAGTTCAATAACAAATTTGAAGATTTTCTTTAACCATTTCTAATATAACTGACATTTCTTTTAAACTTACAACATTATCCTTATGATGAACAAGTGCAAATATTTCTGGACCTGAAGAGGCATACAAGTGTGTGAAAAAACTGTATTCATATGTAATAAATGAAAAAAAAAAAGGCAATACACTTACAGTCAATGACTAAGTAAACTTAAGTTTTTAGTTTTAATTTACACTTAATTTCAACCTCAAGCACTGATAAAATTGATAAAATGCTTTTTTGTTTGCGGGGGGAAAACTTTGTTGGCCTAATGTTTGTCTCTACTACTGATGGAAAATATAAACCTAGAAACCGTTTTGTGATTACAGAAAAATAGTAGTAAATGAAATTGATGAAATTAATTTTTCTAGCATCAATATTGTTTATATTATTAAATAATACATTTCAAATTCCACATGTACAAATTAAAATTTAATGAAATGAAAATGTAATTTCCTTTTCTCCTAAATTAGCAGGAATAGTGAGATATAATTTCACCAATTTATGAATAATTTAGTGAAGAGCAGAATTTTCAAGTACAATAGAAATAGCACAATCTAAAATACTGTTAATTCAGATTTAATGGATTTAACCTGTTGAAAATTATTGTACTGGATATTTTTATTCTGAAATTTGATATACAATATTCACAAACATAGGTTCTGCAGCATAATTTTCGTTGACCTGGCCACTGTATTCCCAGAAAGTAATGAATGATACCACCATTCTTGGTCTTGTCTTTTTTATCATCAATATTCCAAAAGAGGATATTGAAAATTATATTGCAAGTGCCAGTTAGAACCAATAGTAAAAAGATGTTTTAAGATTTGAAAATTTTACCTCTTCCTTGCAATTACATATTCTTGAATCTGTGTCTTTCATTCGAAGGTACCTAAATCTCCTGCTATTGAATTGTTGATCATATGATTAAAATTTAGAGCATTCATCAATGTCCATTTTAATTGTCATAAACTTACTAGATGCCTTAACAGTACAACACATCTTTGTAGTATTTTGTATAATGACTTGCCTCAAAATATTAAATTTTTGAATTACAGAAGGTTCTAGGCTTTCAGTGCAACTGATATTATTGAAAATTTTCACATTTTAGCACATGTGAATTCTTAAATATAAAATTGTAATATAAATTTTATTTTACTGTATGTATTTTTAAAATGTACTATTGTATTAGACTGGGGGAAGACAGATAGTGCCGGTGTGACGTCAGCTCCATTAGCTCTCACTGCCAAATGTGCCCCCGAACTAAAGGCAGGTAGTGTGAGATGTCCGCGCTGATTACTGCTGCCGAAGTGAAACGGAATAGTGTGACGTGTGCGGGTTCCAACAGCGTAGAAAAGACAGGAAACGTATCGGGTATGTGTACAACTTACATCTTGGGTGTTGTAATATTAATGCTGACTGCTTAAGTTATACAATTGGTCACAGTTTATAAACAATTACAGTTTGGCTCTGTATTATGAGAAAATATATAAAACTTCAACTTGTAATTTATCTGAAGGACAGGCATATCATACTGTAAATAAAATAAAAAGTAAATTAAATTTCTGTGCAAATTAGAGGAGACCCATTCAGAACAAAATTACGTGGACATTTTCCGACACTTTCTATTTCATTTTTCTTTAACTAGGGTATCCATGTCAGGACGTATTGTCTGGGAAATTTGTAATTGAAGGCTGCATGTTAGATAATGATCCGACAAGGTACTTCGGGGTTTGAACTTAGCTAATTTCCTAACAGAAAAAAAAATTTGCACTCATATGTCGGGCGAAACACACACAATGTCCGTGCAGCAAGTGAATAAACCTTAGAAATCTGGTTTGTGGGACATTCTTATAAAAATCAGCCAAGTCTTTCTTCTGTGTATATTTGTCCTTCAATAAATCATCACAATGTAGATTTAAAAGTTCCAACAGTTCCAACTGGTACCTAGCAGCTACATTGTTGACATCCATTGAATACCCCCGTATTTACAGAGGTGAAACATAGTAGACAATGATTGTACACTTTGAAACCTGGAATCAAACTGGTGACAAAGATTTTGTAGAATTTATACATATTCTGTAGATAGACTAATATCATGAGCATGGATGTATGATAACCTCGGGAAGTGCACAGTGTTTGCAGCCAGAAGTTGATTCACCCATAGGTCCAATGCTATTTTGAAGGCTTGAACTACAGTACTTATCTGTTATGATGGGAACCTTGCCTTGGAGTGAGATATTTAAATCGTTCAAGGGAGCTGTTATATCATTAAGGAAAGCTGTCATAAATCCAGTCTTTCTCTTGCAACTGAAGAGCAGGCTGATTGTGACTAGTCATTAACACTGCAAATTCTTCTCTTAACTCAAAGAAACGATCTAATACCTAACCCTACTCAGCCAGCGCACATTGCAATGGTAAGAGTGATCACCATACTGACTGCCACATTCTTCAAGAAAACTTTTAACTCCTTGTGTCTAAGTCCGTTGCACCGGATAAAATTTGTAACTTTAACCATGGTAGGTATCTCATTTGACTGTACTTGGCGCAAAGATTCTCTTGATGAAGAATGCAGTGGATTTCAGTGATATCATGTGCACCATCAGGAACAGGTTTTTCTGCTCTTTCATTCGTGTTATTAGTCACACATTGATACCTACCATAGATGGAGCCCCATCTGTTGCAACAGAAACAAGCGTGTTCCAACTCAGACTAGCATTTACAATAGCTCCTTCAACACCTTTGAAAATGCCCAACCCTGTGCTCGTTCCCTTAATGGGAGATAAATATAACAATACCTCTGTGAGTCCAACTTGTCATTGACACCCCTAATAAAAGTAGCTAATTGTGCAGTATCTGATATGTTACAACTCTCATCAATTGCTAATGAATAATGTACAAACTTAGTGCCACAACACTGAGTTGTTCGTGGACATCTGCAACCATTTCTTGAACATGTCGCATAATAATTTTAGGAGGCAAACCCACCTTTTCAAAGTTTTCTACCAATTGTAAACACATTTCTTCAGCGGCCATCACAATCACTTTTTTCGCAAAATTGCCATTAGCAAATAGCCTTACTTTCTTGGCTATATGAAGGGTCCAAAACATTGCATAGTCAGAGTTGAGAAAATGTTTCAAATGTATGAGCATACATGAAGGAACAAGCTAAATGTAACGAACTGGTCACATCAGAAGATTTATTTCAAAAAATATGCTGCAAGCTAAAGTGCATATCAGATGACAGAGGATTGTCCTGTTTTACAAGAACAGTAAAGAGAATTTGTTCAAGAACGCAAATCAAATGAAAATCAAAGCACACCTTCAAAATTCCAGATAGAAAGCATAGCATTCCCAAACGACTGATAGATCTAGATAACTTCAACAAATATGTGGTTATAAGAACAATTCAAATTTTTTGTGTTCAGGAAAGAGGTGCTTCTACACTAGCTAAAATACTTATTATTTTAAGAGAAAGCATAAACATTCAGGGAAGTAAGTTATCCTTATACAGAATAATGTGGGAACTGGTTTAAAAAAACAATAAGAAAAACAGAAAAAGCTTACAGAAAAGCATGACATTTGTTCTAAATTTCCAAGGATAAAAAGGCACTCTATGTGGTGTTCAAGAACTTAAATAAACTTATTTATAGTATCTGCAATTGTTACTGCATTAATGTAAACAGATTTGCACAATTAATTGAACTGGTAAATTGTGTGGACATTTTTCTGCAAGGACAGAACTGCTTTTCTAAAGAATGCATTCTACAGTAGCACATAAAACTGATGCAACAACTTGCTTAATGCTCTATACAACAGGAATGGCAATGACAGTGAAAATGATGTGGAGGCAGAAGAAAAATTGTGAATGTTAGTGAAGTGATAAATCATTTTAACATTGTGATTCTGTAGATGGACACGCAAATTGAACCTAACAGCATTCATCTGCTCCATCTTGCAAGAGTATTTGGAGAGAAAACATAGTGCATCACTTAATCAAACAAAACTTACTGATTTTTTTAAAGCAAAGAAATATTAGGTTTATTTAAAACATACACAGTGCAATATAAATTAAGATCAGTTATGGGCTGGAATACGTCTTCCAGCATGACTTCTGTATATACCGCGGTTAGCTTATAATGTGGTGGTAAATTATGTCCCCCAACAGACAAGTTAATTTGGGCTCTTATTCTATTACTTTTTTTGTATGAAATTGCATTGTGTGGAATACTTCAATTAAATAACAGTAAAAATAAATAATAATGTTAATATGGCAGAACCATTCTTGGTAACTGCTTGAGAATTGGCATGTAAGCATATCTTAATACAATATATGTTGTGTTACAGCTTCAAATCAATCCAACCAAAACTGTACATTTTAGGTTTTACAAAGGGGGTAGGTATCCTTATTGCAAAAAAAAAAAAAAAAAAAGGCGCTGGGGTAGCGCGGTGGTTTCGTTCGCGGCTCCCGTTCTAAGGGTCCCGAGTTCGATTCCCGGCTCTGGGGTTGGCGATTTTAAGTCGGCCCTATCCACGCCTTCACCTCTGTCTAGCACACGTGAAGTATCCCCTATGCCCAACGTGGTTCGGAGTCCACGGTAAAAACTGTAGGTCCTCTCACCTCACCGCCATCTTCACTATCACCCTATCATCGGAGGTAATGGACACCGCCCTCTGGGTGCCTCCACCTGAGAAATGGGTCCGGTCATCACTTGGTGGGGTGAGGTTACCCCGAAGGCCAAGGTTGCCATGTGGGGAGTGTTAGTAACTAACTAACTAACTCCTTATTGCAAAAATGATATTGATGTTAATTAATATACATGTCATAATCATCTATTTTAAGTTGTTAAAAGAAAGTATTCCTAAATCTTGATAAACTCAAAGTTCAGTTTTCTGTGCCGTTTATTATGAAAATACCTTGCTCCTAGGTTAAAAATGTTTAATAATTAATCATTTTTGTTTTTAAAGAAAAATTATATTTACTACTGGTAGACTCAGAGTACACTTACTTTAGTTATTATTGCTACAGTAACTTTCTGTTGAGTAATAACCACATTTTATCATTAAAATACAGTTGGTCAGTCTTGTTGCATTTAGCCCACATTGTTTTCAAATTATTACAGTGTGGTACATACATGCTATCTTCAAAGGAAGTGACATCCTTATAAATCCAATTCGTAATCTTTCTTAAGCATTTGACTGCATAAGTATCATCCACTACTCAGAAAACTTCATAACTCTGGGATTCAAGGATTACCACTAAACTTTCTAGAACCCTACCTACAAAATACAGAACAATGTGTTGAAATAAAACGTAACTCAGGCTGTAATTTAAACAAACTCTGATCATCATTTAGCAATGTCATTCATGCAGCCCCACAAGAGTCAATATTCGGTCCCTACTGATTTCTTCCATATATCAAGTCTATTTAGAGAATAAAAGAAGCTAGCAAATTAACCACTGGATATGCTGATGATACTATGATTACTGTAAAAGAAAACTCAGAAATTGATATAGCAATTAAGACAAACTTACTATTAGAAACAATCAACACAGGGTTAGCAAGTCTAAATATTACTGTAAGCATAAAGAAAAACAGAGTGTAATACTGTCTATCAAAGCAAAGTAAGTCCCTGAGAGAAATGTGCTACCTTTACACAGTGGGCCAAGGAGAGCGAATGTGTGACAGAGAAAGCATACTACACAAGGAGTAGAACGATTAAAAAAACATGCACCCTGCTCACTCTTTACACTAAAACCGAGAAGATTTATTCACAAAAGTAGAAGCCATCAGAATGTTTTTGAATGGTATGTAATTGAACTGACATGGGGTGTCATAAAACTTTTGAGGGAGAGTGCAGGAACCTTTTTCAAACCCCCTGCATCTCATTCCTTGGAGACTTTCTTTGCTGTGGTAAACTGGATATTACCTGCCTGACAAATGAGTGCAGTTGTTTGTGGAGGTCACTGGTTTAGCTTGGACAGATTAGAGATGGCAGAGAACATGGGAATATAGTGCAGTAGAGCCTTACCATCAATACATCAGCACAGCATATGTATTCTTATCACATTATTTAACAGAATAATTATGCCTTTACGTTTCTCTTCTATTCAAAATTGTAACACATTGAATATTAATTTTCTACTTTGTGAGCATTTGACTTTGCTTGGCGATGTTTGCTTTTCGACTACACGCAAACCCATCCACTGTAAGAGTTTGCTGCATTTGAGTATTGCCGAATGGTAAAGTCTTGCATTGGGAATGTGACATAACACCACTTATGTGTTTGTTTTTATGATCGCATCCACTGTTGGATACTTGCAATCATTCTTCAGATAGGTTGTATACTGTTGTACTCCTTGTATGTTTATCAGGGGCGGCTGGTGGCTCTGAAAATCGGTGGTTCACAAATTTATCCATGCAATTTAATTTTTTTAAAGTAACAAACAGTTGTTTAAGCCTGCCACTATAGACTGCTGTATACACAAGTTAATGGTAATTCACAGCGTATAACACAACATACGTATTTCAGAAACACTCTAGAGCATAACACTCTTCTATTTATGCAGCTAAACATGGACTTGATATCTCTTCATGGCAGACTTCAAGTGTACATTGCAAGATTTCGTTCTGGATTGTCTTGGAGGTCCCCTTAAACACTGTAGCATTCTCCAGATAGGTTTTTCAGAATACAGACTAGCTCTGCACTGAAGTTTATCAGTCCTCGAAAAATACCAGGATTTCTTGACGTTGCTGAATCATCGTGTCCTTGTAGAGCTAACTCAAAGGCTCCACAAAACCTAATGCAGTTAACAATAATGTTTAAAACATACCTATTTTGAGCCACTTTCTGGTTGTGTTCTCCAATTGTTCCATCTGCTTTGCTATATTTACATTGACAAGCATAGCAAAACTGTGTTTTTCATGTGCAGTTTTTAAGTTACGTGTTTTTAGCACGATCATGAAGATTCTTTAAAGCATTCACGCCATGCTTTGTCCACGGATCTTCACCGCCAAAGAGAACGCAAGGAAAGCATAACAGGCTATTTTTAATATTATAACCACACATCAAATTATATTTCTCATATACATTGTTGTTAAAGTTCCTGTTCAAATATCTTGTTTTTGTTTTGACTACCTATGTGATTTTTATATTTGGCGTGGGACTTCGAAGTCTCTTATTTTCGGTTTTTTCTTCTAAGCTCATTTTTAAAAAGGATGTGCTAATAGACACTTAATGGAATTCATTGTTTCTCCTTAAATAACACAATATACTTGTATTTAAATAAGTCACTCTTATTCACTTCTCAAAGCACGACACAGCTAACAAAACATGTGGCTATGCTCTGGTAGGTAAAAGTAATCTGTGGTAATCTTATCTTTTTTATCTTTATCTTTATTAAAGAATATGGCCTGGTGCTGGTACAAGGGGCCCGGCTTACAGTAATATTGTGGTAATATTTGACCGATGCGAACATTTATATGAGAATAATAGGTGGCGCTGAAAACAGAAGGAGAAGGCTTGGCATTCACTATTCTCTGGCTGCTAGGTTAACCAACCTTATGCAGCCATAAGCCCCGCCCTTCCCCCCTACTTGCCTCGTCAAGCCCAAGGTTCATCCTGCCCTATACCTCCCCATTGTATACCAGTGGTTTGCAACTGAGAGTGAACTACTTGGTACCTGCAAACAATAGAGTGCGCTGAGGGCCACTGCACTTGACAAGGTCCAACTGAACGCCAAATGGAACATGCCCTTGCATTAAAGGGAGACCCAGCATTTTGGTTGTAGCGCAAACATGCTACCCCATTGAGAAGCAGCCCCTGATGATTATATTAATATATGGGTGCTCATTGTAAAAGCTTATTTGAGTACATGTCTTTTAATTGTTGTAACCTTAAGGACAATAATTTGAAACGAGTGAAAAGAGTTGTCATGAGTAATCAAATTGAATATGCAATGCCTACAGCTCAAATTGCTATGTATGCAGATGATACAGCAATCTTTGCAACACATCGCAATATCCACATCACCAGAAATCACCTTCAAGAGGCTTTAAACTTAATTATACTCTGCCTTGATAACTGGTGTATTCTGCTCAACCAGCAAAAATATGAAGCAATGATCTTAATACTATGCAGACCGGACTATCCTCCACTAGTAACACTCCCAGTGAAACCTATACCCTGGAAAGCTGAGACTCATGGATCGATGATTCACATGGAAACAGCACATAAGTAACAAACTCAAACTAGCTCGAGCAAGACTGGCTAAGCTCTATTCTCTTCTCAACAAAAGATCTTTACTCAGATTAAAAAACTGCACACTACTCTACACGACTTTATTAGAACCACTCCTACTATATGCCTGCCCAGTCTGGGGAGGGACTAGTACTTCCAAAATCAAATGTATCCGTCATTTCAAAACAAAGTATTACGAATCTCAACAAATGCACCATGGTTTGTCAGAAATAGTCAACTACATAGAGAAACTGGAATCAGCACCATTCAACAGTCAATTTCTTCACAAGCCGAAAAGTTCTACAGCAACCTAAAACACATCTCAGGAGCCATTTACTATTCCCTTGGCAAAATATCCAGCTTCCCAACCCTCATCAGGAGTCGTCTACCACTGGATTAGCTCTTACAACAAGATCTTCTGTAATACTTAAAACAATAATGTACCTACTTATGTGGGGCCCAATGGGGCTCTCCTCATTTCATTGTTATTCATTGTATCATGTAAATAATATATATGATCAATGATCTGTAGAGCGCACATGTGCTGATCGATCAATAAATGAGTTAAAAAAGAAAACCTTAGAGACAAAAATTTGAAAAGAGTGAAAAGAGTTGTCATGAGTAATCAAATTGAGTATGTGAAATATTCCATTGCAAATATTTTGAAAGATGGTGAAGAACTATTGTACTGAATGTTTTCATTTGAATTTATAATTTCTGTGAAAAAAACACATCTGATAATAATTGCTTACTGTGTTCTTTGTTGTGTAAGCATAAGCTTTACTGGTAAAATGTTTCAGTAATATTGCTAAATGTTTTGAAACTGTGTTGTCAAATGCAGTAGAAATGTTAATGAAAAGAGCATAATGAAATTGTTCAGCAAAGTACACTGCTACTGTGCACATATGCCAGTCAGATGGCTTAGGTAGAAACAGATTTATAAAGTTAGTTGCCTATTTTACTTAAAAAATTATGGTTTATTTTTTCATATGTAATTTGTTCATATTTGTTCATAATATGTATATTTAAAGCCGAATTGTGTCATGATTGTATCATGAATTTGTTTATTTATTCTCAATTTATTTGGTTGATTCATATTGGAATAATAAATATTGTAAGGGGAAGCTTGTATAATAAATATTTTAAAAAGGTAAAAAGAATAAATAATAAATATTGTAAAAAGGTTTCATGATACAATAAAAAAAATAATATAAAGATATATGCAATAAATTTAAGTATTGTTGCAGAGAAAATATAAAGTCACATATCCATGGTAACTACACACAGCTTGTATCAAGGATATGGTAGTATGTTATAGACTGTTATGTACTAATATATCTTGTGTGTATATGTATATATGAAATACTGATTTTAGAATAAAGAATACTAAATTATCTACCTATATAAATTTGGAGTAATTATTATTTGGAATTTTTAAAATTGGAGTGGGGTATTAGACCATAATTACTTTTATCAGGTAATACATTTCTGAATGGCAGTTTATGGATGCTTTTCATTGCAATGATCACACATTAGAATAGTATATTTCCTTGAAGATTGGCACAATTTTTATGATCCCACACTTGGAGTATACAACTTTAATCCAGTCTTCACTAAACTGCTCTCCACAAATGATACATTTGGTTTTTTTCTATTTCATCTACTTCATTCTTGACAAATTTCAGTGTTCTCTTTACAATATTCGACTTCTTTGAAGTTTTACTGGTCTTCAATTTAGGTTGTTTCTTCTTTTCTGTTTCTCCCAAATGTGCTCACTTTTCCACAATTTGGACATTATATGGAGCTAGAGACAATACCTCACTCCCTTCTTGACACCTTTTAAATGTCGAATTTTGCACTGTTATTGCTGGGGAGTGGTGAGATAATGTGAATAATAATTTCCTTCTTAACTTATTTACAAATAACACCAGTGCATTATATTTGTATATGGAATGAAGGACAGACTCATTACTAGGGAAATACTCCTAATACTTGCTCAGTAATCCAATAACAAAGGGCATACAGTCATAAACAAATGTTATTGTTTTAATTTATTTATTTCTGTTAATGTTTTCATTAAAAATTTTTTTACACACATCAGGCTTTGGCTATCCGAAAACCAACCGCCAGCTTATTGTCCATATCCACCCAAAGAAAACAGAAGAAAATAGTGTCCTAAATTTTGCATGTTTGAATTAAAGTTAGTTTGATTCTACAATTAAGACATTATGATATAGTGTAACTATCAATGATACTCCAGTAGTTAGAGAGCAAACTTAGCTCCATGTCAGTCTTCTTAACACTCAAATGACAAAAAGCATAACCAATCACAAATAATGCTACTTCCCAACTGAATAATACTAACAGTTGCTTATGGGATGCAGAATGACCTGCTTGTCATTTGATAGGTGCTGCCACATTACTGTAGCATGAAAAAACTGAACTGTCCATAACCAGCCTCTGTCTGATACAGTATATATAACTAGTACCTATCATAGGAATTCCTTTTTAGATTTTGTTGTTTTGATTTTCCAGTTCAGGATTCTTTTGTTAGTTTCAGCTGACTTTCTAGCCGATTCATGTTCATTCTTTAAGGTGTCCAAATATTAGACCAAAAGGGTTTATAAATTTTAACTTTTCCTTTTGGGAAGTCTTTTTTTTGCAGTATGTAGTAGAACATGGCAGAAAATATTATTAATTTGATAGAAGTAATGTTAATAATTTCGATTTTATGAGCATTACATTTACTATTTCTAATTGATATCCTTTCCAGTTAGATTTTTTAAGTTCCAAGAGCTTTTATTGTTAGTTCTTTTCTTTTTTTTACTCAGCATTATATTAGCAATTGTTACTCGATAGTTGGGGTCTGTACTTTCAGATATATTTTGTGATATATCTCCTAAGCCTGACAAAACGATACAAGATCTGGATTTAATGTTGAACCATTATGGTAGATGTATGTACCAATATTGTCTTCATTGAAAATTAATTCTATTTTATTGGAACTGGTCAGTCATTGTCAGTCTTCTGTTGTTTTCCTGATGGAGTGGTATCCTTAGAGCCCCAATATTTTGAATGGTCATTGAAAGCTCCCATTAGGAAATTTTTTTGACTTAAGTTAAAAAAAATTCAATTGTGGTATATTATTTGAAGGATTGTAGATAAAATAAGTTTAAATATGCTGATTTATAATTTCCATTCATCATTTTAATAATTTTGAATTTTGATATTACATTTCAGCCATGCTCCAAAGAAGATTACACTAGCAATTTGCCTACCTTTGGAAGAAGATGAATTGTGTATCCATTCATTTTGTAATATTTATTTTGCTCATTTGAAATATTTGGTTGCTTAACATCAAGGGCATCAATATTTTTTTTCTCTTCGTGCAGTAAGTTGTGGAGTTCTGTTTTCCTACCTTCATTTCATCTTATTATATCCCACTGTAGTATGTTCATATCACCAAATTCTGTCCCCACCTGGAAATCCAAATGGACGACTGTTGCTGTGGACTGCATTGTAGAAGGAGACAGATATTGTTTATTGAGCAGGTTTCACCTGTTTTTTTATGAACATCTCCTTTTCATAAATAGGCAGCTCAACCTTCATATTGTATAGGGAACACATTTCTCTGTCCACTTATCCATTGGATCAGACTTGGCAAATCATTAGGATATATTCAGCCTTTTGTTTCTTTGCCAGATAAAGTGAGTGTGTGGAGTTTTAGGGCCTGTAGACAGTAATGTCATATGGGCCTTTACCAGATGAAGAATGTTCCTATTGCCATGAGAAGTCAGCAGTAAATGTAGGGAAAAGAATGTACATCTTATTAAATCATAATTTCATTATTATTTATTTATTTCCTATTTTGTAGAGTGAACCAATTTTCAGATATTTCTTGTTATTTGTTTCAAAAGTTTAATAGTTAGGAGAAGGTTACCCAGTAGCAGACACCTAAGCTTTCTCTCTCATAATAACTCTGGGAATGGGTACATTTAAAATTAAAATTATTTTAGAACACATGATTTGCATTTGTTTAATAGTAGCATATGCATAGTACATATAAATAGTAAGTACTAACAGGAGGAAATTTAAAATGTTTATAAATCTCACACTTTCCTCAACTTGAGAACAAGGCACACTATATTGGGCAGTCTGGATATTATAAGATTACTCCATTATCACATTTCACTCCAGCATTCATTTTTATTAGATAAATGTTCACACATATAATAAAGGGATCCCCTTCAATTCTGACACAGTTTTCATGGGTCCAACACTTACGCATGCAGCAAGGATTCACTTTTACTGAAATTTTTGTCGCAAATGATGCAGCCTCTTTTTTTCACATTAAAAGCTCTGTGCCTTTCTCACTTTTCTGGGGGTCTACTTTTGTATGTTAAATTCCTCTTTTGCAACAAATTTTTCTGTTGTTTAAGTTCAAGTTTTCAATGGCTTCATTTGAAAGAGGGCAAAGTTTCTGAATTAGGCTTACACTCAGAGATGGATTTTGATTAGGTCTATCTGAATATTTAGACTTAGTGGAGGAAGAAGGAGCTGTGCATGCTGAAGCTGAAAGAACTGAATGTTGAATATGGCTATAGCTCAGATGATGACTGTGTCGGAAGACATTGGATATTTGAAGAATTTTCCCTAGCTACTTGTGGCAATTCTCTCTAGGACCAAAATAAATCTAAGTAGCTAAAAATGTTGCAGTTCAAGGGGCAGTTGCCTTAACAAACAAATGCTGACGTGAAAAGCACCATTTTGCACATCTTAGTGCTAATTTACTGATTTTCCTTTTTTCAGTGCCATAAGATGACCAGCAGTTTTATTGGTTATAAAATGCATAATCTTCCTCTTCCAAAAAGGTCCTTTAAATTAACCCATGGCAAGTTTCATTTTGATTTCATTTCCAGCAGAACTTTATTTCAGTCTATCTCATAATGCCTCCCTAATTTTTAGTTTATCCCCCTATTACTTCATCAACTGCTAATTGTCTTTTAATTAACTTTTATGTTAACATACATAAATAATTTTCAACACTTAAAATTACATTTGACTCAACAGTATTGTATCAGGTTCACAAAATTATCTTTGTGCAGCAGGAAGCAGGTTGGAAATAAGAAACCTCTCTTCCACATGCTCTCTTGTTCATTCACAGTCACACAGTGGTCCCTTTCTGGTTTGCCTCAAGAAGGTCTAATACTACCTGAACTAAATTTGCTGACACATTGTACTGAAAATCAGAAGCTGATACTGTCTAAATAGGATTCTCTCTGATACTGAGTAACTTTCCCCTATACTTTTCTGATATGGGAAATTATTAGTCTTTTACCTCTTCGCAAAGCAAAGAGCAGGGAATTTAACAGGAAGGTATCGCAATCACATTTAAAGATTTCACTGTCACTTAAATTCTACTATATTCCCATATTCCCTCTACAAAAATTAACAATAAGATAATTTCTGCAAAGGTCATCTAGATTAATGTGAAACTGAGGGAGGAATAACATTTTATAATAAGTATTTGTACAAGATTAAGGAAGGTCATGTGAGTGCTACACGTAAGACTTTTTAACTTTCTCTACCACATAGATATTAGCTAGAAAAAGAAATACATTCCATCCAAAAATTCGTTGCCAGCATTACACTAGAAATGTATGTTTTTAGGTCTGAATCCAAAAGCAGTTTTAGGAAACAGTCTGTGCATGTGTTTTTTTGGGCTGTGACCAGCATAAGTCAGAAACAAGCCAAGTCCAAACTTAGTATTTACGTTCAGCATCTTCATAGGATGCAGTACCAAAGTTTTCAAGTAAATTTTGCCACACCAGACCACCCTTTACATGGATCATTATTCAAAATCTCTTATTTTCTCCAAAATTACTGAAACCATTTTATTAAAAAACTATATATTTAACATATTTCTTTGACAAATGAACATAAGGTTGACATTTTGTTGAAATGCACTCAGAGGTCCTCTTCATTCAGGGTGACTTTTGTGTAACTAGAAAACCATAAGAAATACACAAAATCATAGTATACAAAAATGTAGAGCTCATTAAAACATACAATTTATAACAAATAGGTATATTTTTGTAGAATAAAGCATTTGGAGGGTATTCCTTGATATTTGATTCAATTTTCCAAGGCTTATACTTTTCTTAAAAGGGGAGTGCTACTTGTTCTTTTATCTCTAACCTTTGGATATCCCAGTCCGATACATGCTCAATCTGTGATGAATTTAAAGTAAAGAAACAGTCTGCATTTGCAAAGAAACTTAATGACAATACCAGTGCAGAAGAAGGGGATAATGAAGTCAAAAGCTTGGGGACACTTAATAGATCACATAAAAAGAAGACTGGTCTTTTATGCGGGAAAGTGTAGTGCCAAAATCAGAGCTACATAGTATTCAGAACATCTAGCAATATCTATGGATTTTATGAAAAACTTGCCAGTGCCTAATATATGTTTAATAGCCATGATCTGGCTTCTGAAGATGTCTATCTGTATACAGACAGAGAAACAACAGCACAAAAAAAAAAAAAAATTGCACAGATGGTGTATCAACAATGCTGTATGACTTTTACTTTCATCATCTTGACCCATCAGTTCAGCACATTGAGATCTTTTATGACTCATGTTCTGGACAGAACAAAAACTATACCATTGTTCGGTTCATACATGCTATGGTCCATCAGTAGAAAAGATCTTTTGGAGTAAAAGTAACTTTTTCTTTCAGAGGTCACAGTTACATAGAATGTGTAGAGATTCCTGGTGAATGGAATGGGCATATTAGTAAAAGTTACCAGAATACCACCCCATTTAAAGTCACTGAACATTCTCAGGATATGTTCAAAACATCGACTACTTTTCTCAGCAAAAGAAAGAAGAAGAGATGTCCAATGAAAATCAGATGTATAAGAGAAATAGCAGTAGACAGTAAATTTTCAAGAATTACCAACATTCGAACAACCTACACTGGTTCTCTAGGATACGATGTCATTTCTGACAAAACTTCAGGTGTAGAAATTGTAAAGAACCCACCTTGGGCTTATTCACATTTAATTCCACTTTCCTTGGTGACGATGATGATCTACAGTCTCTGAAACTATTCTGTTCAGACAGGTCCCAGTCATACTACTGAGGATTACCACACCATCAACAATGAATAACTACAATGTCACTAAGTTTGTTTGAACTTGTTATTGAATTTTTTGTTTTAGTAATAGTATAAAATATTATTGGATTCATAGTTTAATACATTCAATAAAAATAGTGGACTATGATTGCTTTTTTATCCAAGTACGTGCAGTTTGTGAATTTACTGATGAGATATAAACCTCAAAAATATTATTTAATTAATGACAATACATCCTTTAACAGGAACTCCTGCTGAACAAACACATCACCAGGAAACAGAAAATTAAATGGCTCTGCAACACAAATTATAAGAACTAAAATTGGTTTAAAGTTGCTTTCTAAATAAAATATTAGCTTTTGGTATCAGATTAAACATTATGGATGAACGATACTGTCCCGGCAACAGGCATAAAAGTTTCGGCACAAATAAAAAAACAGTCGGCTGATAAACTTTCATGGTTTTAATGAGCCTTGCTAAGCAGTTTATGATAGCGCGGCTATTGTAACAGGCGCTGGCAAGCAAAAGATAACTGAGTTAAAGGACTTACCGGCATAGATTAAGTTACGCTTCTGGAATGTGGTAGAATATTTGGTTTCTTTATTCTTCCGGAAACTTCTGGACCGATAGAGATTGTTCGGGTTCTGGTTTATGTTAGAACAATCTAGAATTACGAATTAGGTATTTAAGGACGTGACGGCTTGCAAAGTTAGTTGTAAAACAGTGAGTTAGTTGTGAAACAGTGAGTTAGTTGTGAAACAGTGAGTTAGTTGTGAAACAGTGTTGTGAATGAGACTGTTGTTGTTGTTGTAAAGACAGTTGTGTTACAAGAGTGTTGTTGTAACGAGAGTTAATGTAATCAGCTGTCACTGTTTGTTATCGTCATCGACCTTGGAAGACTGTGTGTATGTGATGTGAAGTTACGTGAGAATTGAACAGTGTATCTCTAGGAAAATAAAGGAGATTTTTAATTTCTGCAACTCGGCCTTTTAATTCTACGAACCCACAAAGCCACAACTGGTGTCAGGAAGCGGGATATTACCACCATGGACACGGCATTGGAAAAGATTCTGGAGAAAATGATGGAAATGAAAGCCGAACTGACCTCGGAAATGAAAGCGGCAAACAATAGCCTGGCCGCGGAACTAACAGTGAATACGGAGTTGGCAAATAGCGACCTGGCCGCAAATTTGGAGATGACAAATCACAATCTGACCGCAATGAAGGCTAAATTAACCACAGAAATGAGAGCAGCGAACGACAGTCTGGCCACGGAAATGAAGGTGGCGAACGAGGTTCTCGCCGCCAAATTTGAGGAACAGTTGGCCGGCGTGAGGGATGACGTCCCTGAGCTGGTCAAGCGGATGGGTCAAGTAGACGAGCGCCTTAATGATTTAGAGGAAAAGACCGACAAAAACGCCAAGTCTCTGAACGCCATGGTGGAAGACGTCGAATACCTTGCGAACCGCGTAAACAACTTGGAGGGAAAGGCCGACAGCAACACAAAGTCCCTGAACGCCATGGCAGAGGAAATCGTCGGCAGGAGGTTGAAGGACTTTAAGGCCGACGCGCCGGGACGCGACACAATATCTGCGCGCGTCAAACCTCCTAAATACGACGGCGTGACAACTTTTGAAGTCTTCCGCCGCCAGTTCGACACAGTGGCCAAGCACAACAAATGGTCACCAGAGGAAGAGGCCACGCAGTTAATAGCCAGCCTCCAAGGACGGGCCGCAGAGGTCCTTAGCGCGGTACAGACAACGGCGGCGCCCAAGGACATCTGGGAGGCCCTGGAGAATCGTTTTGAAAACCACCGCTTAGCCGCAGCGTACCACAGCCAGCTAAAAGCAAGGTCACAGCAGCCAGGGGAGACGCTGCAGGAGTTCGCCCTGGCAGTTGAGCAACTGGCTAGCAAGGCCCTAGTCGACCTCCCACCAGAGTTCGTATCTCGGGAAACTGCCTACATATTCGCTGACGGGGTACGAGACACGGAGATTCGTCAGCGCCTAATGCTCGTCGATTATAAAACCATCCACGAAGCGATAACGGCAGCATTAAGGATGGAGGGGGCCAAAGTGACAGCTATCCCGACGTCGAGAACGAGGAGTATCCACTACACTGGAGACACAAGATCAGCTGAGGGACGCCGGCGAAGACCTAGTGGCCTGTGTTGAGAATGTGGACAGCCGGGACACCTGGAGAGAGACTGCCCACACCAGGAAGAGCAGCCGGAAACCGAGTAAGAGCCGTCGTGGAGAGGGGCACGTCGGCGCCATCACCATCCCCTCGAGTGACACTGCACGCCGTCAGTCGACGTATGGCTGACAGCCTCATCGCGGACGGTTGCGTGAGAGGGAAGCCGTGCCGCGTACTGGTAGACACCGGGGCAGCACTGACCATCATCAGACCTGACGTGGCCAAGGGTTTGCCGACGAGGAAGCCGAGGCGACCATACCAGCTTGTGACGGCATCGGGCGACACCTTGCCTGTAGAGAAGGAGGCCCTACTAAAGTTGACCTTGGGACGGAGTGCCGTGCGTCTGTGGGTTTTCGTCGCGAAGGTAGCTGAGGAGGTGATACTGGGATTGCATGCCCTCAGGAGCCACCAGACGACTGTGGACGTCAGCAGGAAGGTCCTGCGGCTCAATGGAAAAGAGGTGATACTCGGGCAGCCTGTAGAGCGCCATGGAATTTGTAGGGTCGTCCTGAAGGAAGACGTGGTTTTCCCCACGAGAAGCGAGGTGGTGGCGACGGCGCGACTGGAAGGCCAGCGGACGAAGAACATGATGCTGGACCAGATGACGCCTGTGCACGGACTCTGTGTAGCCAGAATATTGTTGCCATGCAGAGAGGAGGTACCAGTGAGGCTGCTCAACCTGGCAGACACCGATCACGTCGTCCAGGCCAGAACGGAGCTAGGGACGTGCGAGCCCGAGGTCACCGTAACCGCAATCGACAAGACAGAGGAGCCGGTTCCAACGCAACACCTGGGCCCCGGCTGGAAGGCTTACTGGAGAGGGTGACAGGTCCACCTGACCTCAGAACAGCTGGAGAAAGTTCGACAACTACTGAGGCGATACCAGCGCGTCTTCAGCCAAGGCGACAGTGACTACGGCCGCACGCATAAAGTGCTTCACCAGATCGAGACCGCAGACGCCCGGCCTATTCGGCAACCACCTAGACGCGTTGGGCTGGCGAAACAAGCGGCGGTGCGGTATATGGTAGATGACATGAAATCCAGGGGAGTGATTGAAGAGTCTGACAGCCCTTGGTGCTCCCCTGTAATTCTGGTGACAAAGAAGAACGGCAAGCTACGTTTCTCTTTGGACTACAGGAAGCTGAACGCTGTCACCCGGAAGGACTGTTTTCGCTTACCCCGGATTGACAATACCCTGCACACGCTAGCTGGTGCACAGTGGTTCCGATCCTGGACGTGACATCGGGTTACTGGCAGGTGGCTCTAGACCCGAGGGACAAGGAAAAGACTGCATACTCGACAGGCCCAGGACTTTGGCAGTTCACAGTTATGCCCTTTGGCCTCTGCAATGCACTAGCCACATTTCAACGCCTCATGGAATCTGTAATGAGAGGATTGACATATGACGCATGCCAGCTATACTTGGACGACATGATCATCGTCGGCAAGACGTTCAAAGGCCATCTCGACAACCTAAGCAAGGTGTTACAGAGACTGCAGACAACCAAGTTGAAGCTGAACGCAAAGAAGTGCCAGCTCTTTCGCAAAGAAGTTAACTGCTTGGGCCACATAATCTCACCAACCGGAGTGGCCACAGACCCGGAGAAAACCCAGGCTCTGAGAGATTGGCCTCACCAAAAGGATAAGCGACAGTTGCGCAGTTTCCTGGGGCTGTGCAGTTATTACTGCCGCTTCAGGGGTTCTCCAACATCGCCAAACCCCTCAACCGCCTGACAGAAGAACACCGACCTTATGCGTGGACGTATGACGCCGAAGGCGCTTTCCAGCACCTGAAGAAGACCCTGTGCAGTGCTCCTATTCTCGGGTATCCACAACCAGGCTGCACCTTCCTTGTGGACACCGACGCCAGCGACCATTGCATTGGAGGCGTCCTATTGCAAGTTCAGGACGGCTACGAGCGGGTAATAGCCTACTACAGCAAGACGCTATTCAAGGCAGAGAAGAAATTCTACGTCACCCAGCAAGAATTACGTGCGGTAGTAAAGACCTTGGAGTACTTCCACAAGTACCTGTACGGGGGTTGGAAGTTTTGGCAGCTAACCCCCTGCCAATGGATAAAGAGAAGTGGTTATACCTGCAGCGACTTGCGTGAGTACGTGGCTGTAGGGGCTGTCAAGACTTACTCCCGGATCCACGTTCCCCGACCCTGGGCTATAGAGCGTGTTTAATTGTCTATAGGCGAAGAGGAGCTGAATATGGATAGAGGGAAAGCGACCAAGCCACAAGATGGCAGCGATAAAGATATCTTTACTCCTAGAAAGTCGTTGGCAATATCTCCGGATACTGCCTCGACTTCGAAGGAGATGCATATTGTCACCCAGGTACGGCCAACTGACGGCTGAGTGAGGGCCGAGAAGCGCTCGACCACGCCCACCCATTTATCTTGAAGCGCCAACTGAAGGGAACGCAGGCAACTGTGCCGTCTCATTCCCCTCCACCTGAGTTCTCGAACATCCAGGATATTTCATCTAACACGGAAGTTTCTAGATAGGTCAGTTGGTCTTATATAAGCGACGCGCCGGGCCGAAGAAGAGTTCAGTTCAGTTATTGTCGAGCAGTCGTGAGGAGCGCCCAGTGAGAAAACGGACTGTGTACGTGCATCGGAGGAGTGTACTTAACTGCTTGCAGTGGACCTGAGACAGACGAACTGGTGAATCGTAATTGTGTGCATTACGTAATTCTGTGTAATCGGCAAGTGTTCCAATTGTAAATCGGTGGAAATAAAGATCATTTTGAGTGGTGCAATTGGACTTTTAATTTCACGAACCCGCAAAGTCACACTGGTGTCAGAAAGCGGGACGACAACATCACCGAACATTACAACCATGGACGCAGCATTGGAAAAGATTTTGGAGAAGATGATGGAAATGAAGGCCGAACTGACCTCGGAAATGAAGACGGCAAATGGCAACTATGCTGCGAAGACGGAAGCGGCAAATAACAACCTGGCCGCAGAGTTGAAACAAATGAAGACGGCCAACGACAACATCACCGAGAAGATGGAAGAGATCAAGACCGAATTAACCACAGAAATGTGGCAGCGAACGACAGTCTGGCCACGGAAATGAAGGTGGCAAACGAGGTCCTCGCTACCAAATTTGAGGAACAGTTGGCCGGCGTGAGGGATGACGTCGCGAAGCTGGGCAAGTGGATAGGTCAAGTAGACGAGCGCCTTAATGATTTAGAGGAAAAGGTCGACAATAAGGCCAAGACCCTGAACGCCATGGTAGAAGACATCGAAGACCTTGCGAAATGCGTAAACAACCTGGAGGGAAAGGCCAAAAACAGCGTCAAGTCCCTGAACGCCATGGTGGAGGACGTCGTCGGCAGGAGGCTGAAGGATTTGAAAGCCAACGCGCCGGGACGCGACACAACATCTGCGCGCGTCAGACCTCCCAATTACGACGGCGCGTCAATTCTCGAGGTCTTCCGCCACCAATTCGACGCAGTGGCCAAGCACAACAAATGGTCACCAGAGGAGGAGGCCACACAGTTAATAGCCAGCCTCCAGGGACGGGCCGCGGAAGTCCTGAACGCGGTACAGACAACGGCGACACCCAAGGACATCTGGGAGGCCCAGGAGAATCGTTTTCAAGACCACCGCTTAGCAGCAGCGTACCGCAGCCAGCTAAAGGCAAGGTCACAGCAGCCAGGAGAGACGCTGCAGGAGTTCGCCCTGGCAGTTGAGCAACTGGCTAGCAAGGCCCTAATCGACCTCCCACCAGAGTTCGTATCCCGGGAAGCTGCCTACACATTCATTGAGGGGGTACGAGACACGGAGATTCGTCAGCGCCTAATGCTCGGCGATTATAAAACCATCCACGAGGCGCTAACGGCAGCATTAAGGATGGAGGCGGCCTAGGTAACAGCTATCCCGACGTCGAGAGCGAGGAGTGTCCGCTACACCAGAGACTGGAGACCAGCCGAGGGACGAAGGCGAAGACCTAGTGGCCTGCATTGGGGGTGTGAACAGCTGGGACATCTAGAGAGAAACTGCCGACCTCAGGAAGGGCAGCCGGAAGAACGAGTAAGGCCCGGCGAGGCGAGGAGCACGTCGGCACCTTCCACACCATCTCCTCGAATAACACTGCGTGCTGTCAGCCGGCGGATGGATGACAGACTCTTCGCGGACGGCTGCGTATTAGGAAAGCCGTGCCGTGTGCTAGTGGACACCGGGGCGGCCGTGACAATCATCAGACCTGACGTGGCGAAGGGTTTTCCGACGAGTGAGTGGAGGCGACCATACCATCTTCTGACGGCATTGGGCGACACCTTGCCTGTGGAGAAGGAGGCCCTACTAAAGTTGACCTTGGGAGTTCGGCGCGAAAGTGGCTGAGGAGGTGATACTGGGATTGGATGCTCTCAGGAGCTACTAGGCGAAGGTCGACGTCGGCAAGAAGGTCCTGCGTCTCAGCGGAGAAGAGGTTATACTCCGTAAAACAGAAGAGTGCCATAGAATTTGCAGGGTCGTCTTGAATGAAGACGTGGTCGTCCCCGCGAGGAGCGAGGTGGTGGGGACGGCGCGACTGGAAGGCCAGAGAACCAGGAACATGATGCTGGACCAGAAGACGCCTGTACACGGCCTATGTGTAGCCAGGCCATTGCTACCGTGCCGAGATGACGTGCCAGTGAGACTACTAAATCCAACGGACACCGATCGCGACGTCCAGGCCGGTACGGAGTTGGGAACGCGGGAGCCCGTGGTGAGCGTAACAGCAATCGACAAGACACAGGGTCCGGTGCCGACGCAACACCTGGGTCCCCGGCTAGAAGGCTTACTGGAGAATGCGGCCGACCAACTGACCTCAGAACAGCTGGAGAAAGTTCGACAACCGCTGAGACGATACCAGCGCGTCTTCAGCCAAGGTGATGGTGACTACGGCCGCACGGACAAAGTACTTCACCGCATCGACTCTGGAGACGCCCGGCTTATTCGGCAATCACCTATAAGTATTCCGCTGGCGAAGCAAGGGGCGGTACGAGACATGCTGGAGGACATGAGATCCAGGGGAGAGATTGAAGAGTCTGACAGCCCTTGGTGTTCCCCTGTAGTCTTGGTGACAAAGAAGAACGGCGAGCTGCGCTTCTGCGTAGACTACAGAAAGTTGAACGCTGTCACCCGGAAGGACTGTTTTCCCTTACCCCGAATTGACGACACCCTTGACACGCTAGCTGGTGCACAGTGGTTCCCGACCTTGGACCTGAAGTCGGTATAGTGGCAGGTAGCTCTAGACCCGAGAGACAAGGAGAAGACCGCATTCTCGACAGGCCAAGGTCTCTGGCAGTTCACAGTTATGCCTTTTGGCCTCTGCAACGCACCAGCTACCTTCCAACGCCTCATGGAGTCAGTGATGAGAGGACTGACTTACGACGCCTGCCTGCTATACCTGGACGACATCATCGTCGGTAAGACTTTTGAAGTCCATCTCGAGAGTCTGAGTATGTTGCGACAGAGACTGCAGGCGACCAACTTGAAGCTAAACGCAAAGAAGTACCAGCTCTTCCGCAAGGAAGTGAACTACTTGGGCTACATAGTCTCAGCAACCGGAGTAGCCGCAGACCCGGGGAAGACGCAGCCGGTAAGAAATTGGCCTCGCCCAAAGGATAAGAAAGGGTTTGCGCAGTTTCCTGGGGCTATGCAGTTAATACTGACGCTTCATAAAGGGGTTTTCTAACACCCCACACCCCTCACTCGGCTGTCAGAGGAACACCAACCTTATGTGTGGATGGAGGACGCCGAAGACGCCTTCCAGCACCTCAAGGACACCCTGTGCAGTGCTCCAATTTTGGGATTTCCACAACAGGATGGCGCCTTCATTGTGGACACCGACGCCAGCGATCATTGCATTGGGTTGTGTCCTAATGCAGATCCAGGAGCTCCATGAGTGTGTAATAGCCTACTACAGCAAGAGGCTATCCAAGGCAGAGAACAACTGCGTCACCCGGCGAGAGTTACTGGCGGTAGTAAAGACATTGGGAGCACTTCCACAAGTACCTGTACGGTGAGCCATGCCACCTCAGGACTGACCAGTCCGCCCTCACCTGGCTATTGAGCTTTAGGAATCTGGAAGGCCAGACAGCACGGTGGGTCCAGAGGCTGTAGAAGTACGACTTCACTCGGAACATCCTAGAGGGAAGAGTCACGGTAACGCAGACGCTATGTCCCGAAGATCCTGTCCAGAAGAGTGCAGCCAGTGCACAAGAGTGGAAGAGAAGGAGCGTGCCGCAGCAGTCCGAGTAGTCACGGCAGTGCCTGCGGATGGCTGGGATAGCGCAGGCCTGAGGAGGGAGCAGCTGGCGGACGCAGACTTGGGGCCACTCTTGAGGGAAATGGAGGCAGGGGCGAGACCAACCTGGGAGGACATCACACCGAGGAACGCTACGTACAAGTTGTACTGGGCCCAATGGGACTCGTTGAAGACCAGAGAGGGAGTTCTGTTCCGAGTATGGGAGTCACCCGATGGGAAGACGCAGAGAGAACAGTTGGTACTTCCCCGGAGTAAGGTCCCGGAAGTCTTGGAGGAAGTGCACGCCGGTACTTCAGGAGGACACCTGGGAGCGAACCGAACGATTGAAAAACTACGGCAGCTCTACTACTGGCTGAGACTCCGAGCAGATGCTGAGAGATGGTGCCGTCAGTGTCACTTGTGTGCGGCGAGTCGCGGCCCCCAGACTGGGAGCCGGGGTCGCTTGCAGCAGTACAACTTCGTAGCGCCATTCGAACAGATCGCCGTTGACATTGCAGGACCGTTCCCAGTTTCCGACCGGGGCAACAAGTACCTAATGGTGGTCGTGAACTACTTCACCAAGCGGCCGGAGGTGTATGCCATCTCAAACCAAGAGGCAAAGAATCACAGACTGCCTCGTGGAGCAAGTGTTCTGTCGATTTGGGATGCGGTTATAGCTACCCAGTGACCAGGGTACCAACTTTGAGTCCAACCTTATGAAGGAGGCACTACAAAGGATTGGGGTGAACAAGACCCGCACGACGCCTCTACATCCCCAGTCGGATGGCATGTTCGAAGGATACATCAAGAACTTAGAGAAGCACCTGGGGAAGGTCGTGGCCAGCCATCAGCGAGACTGGGACGTCAAGGTGCCACTGTTCTTGCTGGCCTACCGCTCGTCTACACACGACACAACTGGGATGACGCCAGCCAGCTTAATGTTTGGCCGAGAGTTACGCCTCCCTTGTGACCTGGCTTTTGGAAGCCCTCCGGAAGCGAAACAGCCAACGACCGAGTATGTGGAGAACCTGGTGGACCATCTCCACGACATGCACGAGATCGCTCGTCAGAACATCCAGAAGGCGAGCGACCGCATTAAGACCCGATACGACAGGCATGCCAACAGCCAAGGTTTCCAGCAGGGTGACCTAATCTTGTTGTAGCGCCCTACCCGGACCAAGGGGCGCTGCCCGAAGCTCCAGCAACCATGACAAGGACCGTACCAGGTGGGGAAGGGGATTAACCACGTGGTTTACCGCATCCAGAAGGTGCCCCGAGGGAAGATGTTGGTGCTACATCTGGATCATCTGGCCCGCTACGCTGGAGCTGTTTGGGACGGCCAGCCTTGAGAAGGGAGCAGTGTCACGGCACCAGGCATAAAAATTTCGGCACAAATAAGAAAACAGTCGGCGGAAAACGTTTCATGGTAATAATGAGCCTTGCTAAGCTGTTAATGACAGCGAGGCTATTGTAAACAAGCACCGGCAAGCAAAAGATAACTGAGTTATAGGACTTGCCGGCATAGATGAAGTTACGCTTCTGGAATATGGTAGAATATTTAGTTTCTTTATACTTCCGGAAATTTCTGGACTGATAGAGATTGTTCGGGTTCTGGTTTATGTTAGAACAATCTAGAATTACGAATTAGGTATTTAAGGACGTGACGGCTCGCAAAGTTAGTTGTAAAACAGTGAGTTAGTTGTGAAACAGTGCTGTGAACGAGAGTGTTGTTGTTGTAAAGACAGTTGTGTAACAAGAGTGTTGTTGTAACGAGAGCTAATGTAATCAGCTGTCACTGTTTGTTATTATCATCGACCTTGGAAGACTGTGTATATGTGATGTGATGTTACGTGAGAATTGAATAGTGTATCTCTAGGAAAATAAAGGAGATTTTTAATTTCTGCAACTCGGCCTTTTAATTCTACGAACCCACAAAGTCACAATACAAATCCTTAGAAAATGATTGCACACATCATGCATAAGGGCAATGGAATTGATTCAGCACACAAAATAAACATATTCACTGAATCTATTTTTCCTATACATAAAGTTACACAATCACATCAGAATATGCATAAAGTGTCAACTAAGATATCAATATTTCATTATCACTACCATGGTCCACCTAGTTGACTGGGACTTACATGTGTTAATCTGTATTACTCAAGGAGACCATGGCTTGCGGAATTATAGTTTTGATGAGCATTACGCTCTCTTTGATAGATACAGTCAACATGAAAAATTCAATGCCATGGCTGGAATTTGTACTGCGGATCTCCTTGATCTCTCTCGGGAGAAGTTTCTTTGTAAATAATGAGTTAAAACAAGAAGGAGAAATATGGCTAGCCAGTTTGGTGGGAGAGTGGTTTGACAATGAATTAAAGAATACAGTTATCACGGTACCAAAAATGATAGAGAGATCCAGGTGATCCGTGGTTCAAATCCCGGCCATGGGATTGAATTTTTCATGTTGACTGTATCTATCAAAAAGTTTAGCCTATATACGGCCAGAGTGAAGAACTGTTTAATTTCCATCAATTAACTAAAATTACACTGTCTCCTCTCCGCAAAATACCTACACCCCATTCTCTTTCTTTCCCCCTTGCTGCAAGTAATACTTTTCAGCATTGACTAAAAACAAATTCATAGCCTCATCGACAGCAAAGATGTATCCTTCTATGGGGGATTTGTTAGTGTCCGTTAGCCGGAGTTGCACCCTATTTCTAGACTGCATAACTCCTAAAATACTTTCCATTGGCCGCAATATCACCTCTTCAGCTTACGACGCCTTTATTTTAGTGAGGTTTAGAATCTTTTTATAAAACCAAACCTCGCTTAGGCGTCAGACTATAAACCGGAACTTCATGTACCCTAAAACACTGGTTTCAAAAATGTAATATAACTGTAATGTAATTGAATTCTGCTAAAAACGCAAGTAGTAGCTATCATAATAGAGACTGATTAACCAGAAATCCTGTTTTTGAGACAAAATAGCAATAGTCAAATTCAAATTTAATTGCCCACCACCGTAGAAGCTGGCGGAGGTGGACCTTTGTGCATGACATAACTTGAATCAGCAAATCAGAAGAAGGTAGTGCAAATGTCTGTCAACCATCGTAACTTCGGTCTACGCAGCGAGTACAGGATAACGCCACAAATATTTTAATTGTAGTTTCAAACCTGCGAAATGTTCGTAATTGTTTTTATAATCAAGTTGAGATGTGCACACACCATGCAAAAGGAAGGTAAGTACATTACCTTGTCTTTGTTGTACACTGTGATTGATTGTTACCTTTTCCTAAACTTGATGATATGTTTATATAGCAATTGTTGTTTTATACTCTAGTGAGCGTACGGTCCACTGTTGGTTATCACGCAGGTTATGACATTACAGCGATTATTTTTGTTTTTAGTCATTTAATATATAATTTCCTATTTAGCTTGGCTCACTTATTTTTACGATCGTAGGTATATTTTACGAATTTTATATACTCTGATCATAAATTACACACACTGTATTTCCTTTAATTTTGCGTAATCGCAATTGGTGTGTACAAGAAACGTCAATACCTACCTAATTGTTGTTTCAGTTAAAACACGATGTAAGTTATCGGTTTTAACAATTTATATGCATCCTTACTCAATTTCTACTACAGGTCTCATAAAAATTATATACCAATTGATGTCTTTCACCACCAAGTATGTACAGTTTAATCTAAGACAATTATCACAAGCCGTGAGTTTATTACCGACAGCATGGTTAACAAGATAGTATAGTTATAATAAGAAAGAAAAAGGCATGGTTTCTCGTGGGAGTCGGGAAAACAAATAATTCAGTAAATAGACGGATGGATGGATGGATGGATGGATGGATGGATGGACGGACGGACGGACGGATGGATGGATGGATGGGTGGATGTGTGGATGGGTGGATGGGTGTGTGGATGGGTGGATGAATGGGTGGATGGGTGGATGGATGAATGGATGGATGGATGGAGGGAGGGAGGAATGGAGGGAGGGATGGATGGAGGGAGGGATGGAGGGAGGGATGGATGCGCCCGAGCCTCATTCTATGAATGAACAACAATTCGTCGAGTCACATCATACACATAATTACTTCTTTTATTCTTTTTGCTGATTTATAATCAGCTGTTTTCTGTTTGACTGTTTATTTATCATTACATACACAACATTTACACGAACATAACCTCCCGAGGTGGGAGTCGTACTGCGGTCTTCTACGTGACAGACCACCAATGGCAAACACTAAGGACCATGGCCACGAGAACCGGCTAACGCGCTTTCATGCGCTACAAGCCACAAGATTTTAATTTTTCCATAAATTAAAACATTTGTTATATCAAAGTAGTACGAGTAAAAACGATAAAGAACATTAGTTAATAAAGAGTATCTGTTGTTGTTTCTTAGTAACTAAGATGAGCAAGTGCTCATATATCTTAAAGTATGCGATTTAGTAAAGCCGAGTTTGCGAAATATGGCCGTGCTGCATTGTTTCTCATCTACCGCTGCCAGCAAAAGGTGCAAGTGACGTTTGGGTATAGACTCTCTTCAGTGCACGAAGAAAGTAGGTCACCGGCACAGAACTATCGTCGTGACTGTAGTGTAGAAGCTAAACCTTGTACATATTTTGCTGACTTAAATGTTGAGGCTAAATTTGAATTCTACACAGTAGAGCTAACACAGTTCAATTAAATAATAACTTGAATATACAGGACTTCCAACAGTGATACTGTGCTCCTTATTGAATGCTTGCAAATAATATATCAGAGAACATAAATAACGACAAGCATCTTATGATTTTGACTTTAACATGAACGTTTTGGGAGAAACAGCAAAACCAGACATACACTCTTTTGGAGATTGAGATTGAGATTGTTTATTCACCAACTGCAATAGTGGAATGGAACCAGTAGTGTTTGTTCCCACAAGAATATCCCCAGTAAGGCAGCCAGCTCCAGACCAGACTTTCATTAATAAAACACTATGGAACCCTAAGTTACATATGGTTGAAATACGATTTTTGAATCAGTTGGCACAGATTATATGTGTACAAAATGAAGTTAGATATAAGTTGCCAAACAAAAGGCCTGGTTACAAAACTATAATGGTGATCGATGAAATGGGCATAGATTACTTAAATCATTCACTAACTTAATCATGGAACTCAGTGCATCAACAACAATGCATAGGTGATGCATATAATGAATTCTTAATAAATTTTACTTTTGCTTTCAAGCAGTCTTACCAAAACTAGGAGCAGCAATTAAACAACCAAAAATAGTTAACTGCCGGAATTATAATGAAATTTCTTAGTTCATTGGTGGAAACTGGAAAGGTAACAGAGCAGTTCAAAACATACTATAAAAGGTACAAAACTTTATATAACAAGATAACTGATTGAAGCAAAAAAATTGCATAATGCAAACTTCATAATGCAAGTCACAAAGCAATCTTAAGCCGTGTGAACCTTAATTAAGCAGGTTATCAAACAAGATACGAATATCCCTAAGAACATAAATCTTAGACATAAGGGAATAACTGTAGAGACTCCTAAACAAGCACTAAATGCCTTTAATAATTTGTCAAAGTGAAACAGATACTCAAAGCAATGTAATTAGTATGTGTTTAACCCCAGCCACAAAATGAATGAATCTGTAGTTATGCATGCTTTGAGGAATTTAGCAACAGTGATTTCAAAATAAACTGAAAAAAGTTATTTGTAGTTGGTTTTTTGACACTTAGTCACTTACGTTTTTATATTATTGAAGGGTTAGTTTCGGAAGCTGTCATTTTCATTTTCAACCTCCATCTAGCTTTCATCTGTTGTCATCTGCTCCCTTTTCTCTGGTGGAGTAACTATGAACTTCTTTGTCAAATTATCTACTGGTGGGATTTCAAGTTTCGCTACTTGGTCCTTATTTTTCCATATAAATTTGTTCTCCAATGATGTCAAATTACTTTGGTTTATCACTCCTTATAGTAATTTTGGAATTGGGGTAATGTCATTTTTTCATTCCAAAAATGAAATTCTATTGCTGATTTATCTTCATGTTTTAATTTGATATTTCTAACGTGCTCTTTGACTCTGGCTTTTAGGTTTCCTTTAGTTTCACTAATGTAGCATTTTCGCAATCCCTACACCTTATTTGGTATACTCTGGATCTGTTAATTGATTTGATTTCATCGTTTGCTTTGAATTACGCAGTTTTAAAACTGCGTTTCTATTTGTAGTTGTCAGGATGACAGTTTGTTCCTGAAAGATCGTTTTGAATTTATTAAATATCTTTGCTTGATATGTGATTACACTGAATATGCTGTTGTGTTACTTTTCATCAGTAAATGTGGTTGCTTCGTTAATGATTTTCTTTAGTTTAGCCTTTTTAATTTTCTTTAACACCAAACTTTTGTTGTATACATTTTCTTCTCCTATGTGAAGTAGAGATTTTTGTTCTCTTAGGTCTTCTGCTTTATCCACGGGTACGTTGATTAATCTGTGTGTAAAACTATTTATTATTGCATGTTTATGTATATTTGGATTATTGCTATGACTGTTCTTGTAATTTCCTGACTATTCTGGCTACCTGTAAAACTCCAAAATTTATTTTTGTGTCATTGCTGATGATATTTAGGTCCAAGAAACAGAGAGGTCCCATTGAATTCGGTTTTCTACAATAGAAGGTTAGAACAGAATTTAAGATAGAAGATTGTGCAATGACTTTCTTTTTCACAAAGGAAAGGAAGTCAGTGGACAACTGTCTTTCTCGAACTTAAATATTAATCAGGAATGACCACTACAACCACCACCAAAACACAATCTACAAAGGAGCGCTGGAATCTATCCTGACTTGAGTTTTACGAAGTTCTACAGACATTAAAAAACTACAACGCATCCAAAGGTTTTCAAATATTAAAATAGCTAAAGCATACAGGGCAGTATCTTTTGATGCTTCATGCACTGTAACTGGCATTCAACCAATAGACATCACGATAAATGGCAAAGTAAAACTATATAATGCAACTCATGAAGACAATAACTATGATTTACCCTTAGAAGCAAGATGCTGGAAACATCCCGCAGGCAATAGGACTATTCAAGAAACTCAGGCAGATACAAAATATGACATAGAAATCTATACCGATGGGAGCAAATCAGAAGAAGAGGTAGGAGCAGGTGTAGTGGTATACAACCACCAAGTACTCATTCGTCAATTGCAATACAGATTACACCCAAAATGCATGAATAACCAGGCAGAGCAGTTAGCCATATGGAAAGCCTTATAGAAACTTGAGGATCTAGATAATCTTCCCAAAGAAGAGAGAGTCGCTGCATTGTATACTGACAGCAATATTACGTTATCCTTGCTGAAAGATAATAGAAAACACAACTCACTAATCGCCGATATTCACAATACCCTGACTGAACTATCAACACATTGGGCAACACACTTCAGCTGGGTGAAGGCCCACAATGACACTTCTGGCAACGAAACAGTAAGCAGGCTAGCAAAAGAAGCTTCTGTAGGAGAAAGAATAATATGCAACAAAATTCCCAAATCTAATATTAAGTCAGGAATAACAGTGTCATCGCTAGAAGAATGGCAAACTAGATGGAATAGCACCACAAAAGAAGCGGTCACTATATCATACTACCCTTCAGTTCAAGACAGATTAAAAACAAAACTTACTGCAACACTAGGAATAACAGCCATGGTCACAGGAAACGGAAACACCAGGTCATATTTGCATCGATTTAATATCATGAACGATCCGACTTGTACATGCAACAGAACAGAGCAGACATTCAATCATCTAATTTATGAATGTGCTAATACAGAACGACAAAGGTCTATTCTCATCCAAAAAATAACGTTAGAAGAAGGTACATGACCAGTTAATAAACAAGTATTAATTTCACAACATTTTAGAAGCTTTATCAAATTCATCAAATCTCTGGATATAAAAAAAGAACTCTATAGTTAGTTGGATACTTGGCTAATAAGATATAGCTGTAAACCCATTGTAAAATGAACTAATTGTAATTGTTCTAAAACAAACTGTAATGATCACAAGTGTAAACACATTATGTAAGTAATACATGTAATGTTACCAAGGTAACGAGGTATGTGGCTATATACTAAATAATAAAAAAGATTACATGCATACACACATACATACCCACAAACATACATACATACATGCATACATACATACATACAAACATGCATACGTACACACGTACACACTACATACCTAACCACGTACACACATACACATGTACACACGTACGTACATACATACATATATGCCCGCCTCGGTAGCGTAGATGGTAGCATGTCTGCCTCACGTTCAAGAGGTCCCGAGTTCGAATCACGGTTTTTCCGGGGTTTTCCCTTATCCTTCAAGGCGAATGTCGGGTAACTCTAAGCTCCATGGACCCTGGACTTATTTAAGCGTCATTTCACCCAATTCGTTCACCGTCCGATATAACTTAACGTTGGGGCGGACGTAAATTAGAAAATATACATACATACATACATACATACATACATACATACATACATACATACATACATACATACATACATACATACATACATACATACATACATACATACATACATACATACATACATACATACATACATACATACATACATACATACATACATACATACATACATACATACATACATACATACATACATACATACCTACATACCTACATACCTACATACCTACCTACCTACCTACGTACATACATACATACATACATACATACATACATACATACATACATACATACATACATACATACATACATACATACATACATACATACATACATACATACATACATACATACATACATACATACATACATACATACATACATACATACATACATACATACATACATACATACATACATACATACATACATACATACATACATACATACATACATACATACATACATACATACATATATATATACATACATACATATTAAGATACTCTAGAAACCAAAAGTTAATGATACTAGCAGATAGCAACTCCAGAAGTAAACTGTGGTACGACGTGCTCACAAATGAACGTGGGAAAACACTGGAAGGATTCATCACCATAAACGACTTACATATCGTATACGAAAATACAGGAGTGTCAACTTTTGAATCACCAAATGGAAGGAGCTGGATTGACTTGACATTAGTTAACAATAGACTTCTCCGAGACATAACCTGTTGGAACGTAGGAGAAGAAGAGAGCTGCTCGGATCACAAAATAATTTCATTCAAAATAGGAAATAAATCACAAAATCCCACATGGAAGTTTCAAGCCATAAGATACATAACAAAAGTAGAGAAATATAACAAATTCATAAACCTGTTAGCAACAAACTTGACCTCAAATTTTAATTGCAAGAGTAGTAGCGATAACTTGGACCAGGAACTCGCCCAAAAAGTTAACAGTAATTTGAACGCTGATCATCTAACCGAAATATTCCACTCTTCCCTGAAGGAAGCATGCAGAGGTGCATTTGGAGTGGGTAGGTGCAGGAAAAAGGAGT
This sequence comes from Mantis religiosa, assembly GCA_030765055.1. Classification (NCBI taxonomy): domain Eukaryota; kingdom Metazoa; phylum Arthropoda; class Insecta; order Mantodea; family Mantidae; genus Mantis; species Mantis religiosa. The sequence goes on from CM060950.1 coordinate 209,776,095, forward strand.
TTAGAGGTAAATCTGTTCCATGGTGGACGGCCGAGCTTACAATATTAAGAAAAAGGGCGAACGCATTAAGACGACGCTATCAAAGAACCATGAACAATGAGCAGCTAAGACACGAAAGAAAAATGCAATATTGGAAAGGCAACCAAGAGTATAGGGCAAAATTGAACACCGAAAAGCTAAGATCTTGGAAGGAATTTTGTAGTGCCACTGACGGAAATAATCCATGGTCAGTTGTTTACAAAATTGCGGCTGGGAAAACTAGAAATCAGATCTCTCTTACTACACTACAGAAAGAAGACGGAACTTATACCGAAGACACTCTAAGTACAATTCAGTACATGCTAGACAAGTTTATCCCGGATGACAGTGAACAGGATGATACTCAGCGACAAAGAGAACTAAGACGACGGGCAACGGAACCAATTGATACATCAAACGATATGGAATTCACGACTATAGAAATATTGTCAGCATTGAGAAACTTCGACCCAAGAAAATCACCAGGAGAGGATGGAATAACTAGTGATATCCTGCTTCAGGTTTTCAAGAGATTCCCAATTTTCTTCACAGCCTTATTCAACAAGTGCCTCAATAGCGGTCAATTTCCAGAAAGATGGAAGCGTGCAGTAATAGTTCCGGTAATCAAGCCGGGTAAAGAAGATAGCCCAAGCGTAACGAAATACAGACCTATCAGCTTGATAAATATAAATGGGAAAATTTTAGAAAAAATTATGATGAATAGGATTCAGCATCACATCAACACCAGAAATCTTATGAATGATAGACAGTTTGGATTTAGGGCCCAGAAAAGCACGGTAGACGCACTTATGTCTATGAAAACTTTCATTGAGAACAACTTGAATACTTACGGATATATTGCTCTCATAAGTCTTGACGTAAAAGGAGCTTTTGACGCTGCTTGGTGGCCCAGCATATTAAATAACTTAAGAGAACTGAAATGCCCAAGAAATTTATACCAGTTATCTCAGAGCTATTTCAAAAACAGGACAACAAGTCTAAGCACAAATGAATTTAGCACTGAGAAAGAAGCCAAAAGGGGCTGCCCACAAGGTTCATGCTGCGGACCCGGCTACTGGAATATTTTGTACAACTCCCTGCTCAACTTAGTCTATACAAAACGAACTGAATTAATCGCTTTTGCCGACGACCTACTTCTCATGACGAAAGGAATGAGCATATTAGACGTAGAAAACTTTGCAAATCATGACTTGAAGAAAATTGAATATTGGGCAAGAGAAAATAAAATTACTTTCAATGACGCTAAATCAAAAGTATTAGTGATATCAAGAAAGAAACAAGCTGCAAACGAGAAGATAAACATCTATCTTAATAACATAATTATAGAACAAGTAGACATCATGAAATACTTAGGCGTTCATATCGACAAACAGTTCAAGTTTGATTATCATATTGACCAAGTGCATGATAAAGCTATAAGCCTAATTCACACTTTATCTAAATCAGCAAAACTAACCTGGGGACTTGGAAGCAAAGCACTAGAAACAATATACAGAGGAGCTATAGAACCTGTACTGACGTATGGAGCACCCTTATGGGCATCTGCATTAAACAACCCGAAGAATCTGAGAAAAATTCAGAGAATCCAAAGGTTGTTTAACATAAAAATCACGAAGGCATACAGGACAATTTCATTTGACGCATCTTGTGTCATTGCTGGCATCCAACCCATTGATATCACGATTGAAGGGAAAGTCAAACTGTACAACTTCTTGCAAAATAAACAAGACTATGACGCACCCTTGCCCCCCAGCGACTGGAACCACCCTGCAGAAGTACCTGAAGTTAAAGAAGCTGATGATGAAGACTCTATATTCAAAATATACACGGATGGAAGCAAAATAGGAGAGCAAGTGGGTGCAGCAGTTGTAATATTCAAACAAGGGACTTCAATTCGAGAGATAAAATACAAGCTAGACAGAAGATGTACTAATAATCAGGCAGAACAACTGGCCATATTTAAAGCGCTACAAGAACTTCAAAACTTTAACAACACACCGGAGGAAGAGAAGACTGTAGCGATATATACAGACAGTACAGTAACTCTAGCCATTCTGCGGAATAATAATAAACATAACTCCATAGCAGAGAAAACCCTTAATATATGTAATACCTTACAAAGACTAAAATGGAGAATACACTTCAGTTGGGTTAAAGCCCATGTAGGTATATGTGGAAATGAGTTAGCAGACAAACTAGCGAAATCCGCTGCTCTGGACGGAGATCTGCCCAATAGTTACAGTTTGATACCTAAATCTGTAATTATTTCTGAAATACAAGAAACAGGACATCAGGTCTGGCAGAATAGGTGGAATGCCACGGACAAGGGGGCACTCAGCAAATTATTTTTTCCAACAATAAAAGATAGGCTGAAGAGAAAGCTTCCTTTAACACCAATTTTCACAGCAATAACTTCCGGCCACGGAAAAACCAAAGCTTACTTACACCGATTCCATATAGTAGACGATCCAAAATGTACTTGTAACAGCTCCCAACAAACCGTAAACCATTTAATATACGAATGTGTAGACAAAAGTCAACAAAGAGCCAAGCTAATTCAAGATGTGACTCTAAATGGAAGCAAGTGGCCAGTAACCAACGAGAGTCTTGTAAAACACCACATAAAAGCATTCTGTAAATACATAAATTCAATTAACCTATAAAGATATGTAAATATGTATAACTTGTGAAATCAACTGCTAAAAGATCTAATGTAATATTAACATGTAAATATGTACAATTTGTAAAATCAAATGTTGGAAAAATGTAATGTAATGCATGTAATACTACTATGTAGTGGGGCATGCTGATTGTTATCAATAAAGAAAAAAAAATACATACATACATACATACATACATACATACATACATACATACATACATACATACATACATACATACATACATACATACATACATACATACATAGATGGATGGAGACGAGTCAAGATGGCGGAACATATAGACACGCGGATTGAAAGTGCTTATAGGTTACTTCTAAATGTGAAGGAAACTAGTAAGAATCTGAGACAAGACCTCAAGGAGGATACCGTTAAAGCAGTGTCAGTTGAGGAAAGCTGTGTCGGAATAAAAGGTGGTGTGAGTGAGAAGAATGAAGAATTAAAGGTTTTGCAAATGGAGTTAAAGAAGACGAAGGAGCAGCTACAAGCCAAATCTCGGCGAGCCGCTCTGTGCCTGCACCGTCTGTTGGAGCAGCTGGAACAACGAGCACCGCTGTAACGGACCCCTTTGAGGGAGCGACACCTGCTGGTGGGAGGAGCTACTCGGACGCAGTAAGGGGTTTGCCAACCGTGAAGAATGAAAACACGTACAAATTGTTGGTGAAAAGTAAAAACAATCAAAGTGCAGAATATATACGGTCCTTAGTTAAATCCAAAACTGACCCTGTGCAAATGAAAGTGGGTGTTAAATCATGCAAAACTCTAAGAAACGGTCAGATCATGATAGAGTCGTGCAACAAAGAAGAAGCGGAAGTGATCTGTAAAAAAATTAACGATAAACATGGTGCAGAACTAGAAGCGGCAGCGAAGAAGAAACAGAACCCGAGAATTATTATTTTTAATGTCAGGGAGGAGATGAAAATGGAAAATGTGGCTGAAGCTTTGGCTTTGCAAAACGTAGAACTGCATAGCCAGGAAGCAGATGTGAAGCCCGTATTTGAATTTAATGATAGGAAGAAAAATAGAAACCTAGTTGTGGAACTTAGTGCAACCGCTAGAAGACAGATACTGGGAAAGAAGCTTAAACTTGGCTGGAACATGTGCGCTTGGGACGACTACATTAAACTTATCCGCTGATTTAAGTGCTCCAAATTTAATCATCGCGAACAGGACTGTCAAAGCAAGCAAACCTGTCCAAAGTGCTCAGGAGAACATATGCTAAGGGAGTGCCGAGCTCCAACAGAAAGTTACAAATGTTTCAATTGCATAACTTACGCTAAATACAACAACGATAATACTGTTGACGTGAATCACTCTGCGCTCAGCACTGGCTGCCCATGTTATCAGTGTTACGGAGGTACCAACTTAACATCGATTACTAACATGGGTAGTAACAGCCTGAGCTTCTTTCAGATAAATGTAAAACATTCCCGAACAGCCACTGATAATTTAATACAGCTAATAAATGAAAGAATTATCGACATAACCTGCGTACAGGAGCCATATACAGTTAACAACAAACTCGTAGGAATTCTTTTATCAACGAAAACGTATGAATGCGGTGACCAAAGGCGAAGATCAACAACCACAATATTGATGCCACATTAATAAGCCAGTTTTCAGATGAAGACTGCGTTGTAATCGAAGTCAAGTATAAAGGAAAAGTGTTTTACACTACAAGTATATACTTTTACTGCGAGAGGAACATAGACGTAGATATACGAAAAATTGAGGCTGATGTAGACCACATAAAAGGAAGAGGCACAATCATCTCAGCTGACACCAATGGGAGAAATACTCTGTGGCACGATGTAATGAATAATGAACGGGGGAGAGCCCTGGAAGAATACATCACATCATCATCACTATTTATACTTAATGGAAACATAGGAATACAAACATTTGAAACCGCACGAGCTATGAGCTGGATAGACTTAACAATAACTAACCATCACCTCCTTGCTCAGATAACAGAATGGAATTGTGGAATGGAATAAAGTTGCTCAGACCATTAAATAATATCTTTCAAATACGAGAGCGCAACCCAAAGGTATACAAACATCTTCTGGGGCATAAAATACATAAAGAAAGAAGACGACTATGCAACTTTTGACATGCTTCTGGAGGATAACGTTAAAAAAAATTTAACAGCCAAAAAACCGGCGAAGCCTTAGGTAAAGAAGTCGCCAGGAGCTTCGAAGATTACACAGACATAGAACACCTGGTGAAGCTTTGTCATAGTTACATAACTGAGGCCTGTAATGGAGCATTTCACCTGAGCAGGTCAAATGGCAAGAAACACAAAGGGAAGTCAGTACCGTGGTGGAACCCACAACTTACAGTAATGAGGGAGAGACTAAACGCACTCCGGCGCCGGTATCAAAGAACCTTCAACAACGAAGAATTAAGGCAACAAAGGAAACATGTTCTTAGAAGCTAATCGGACTTACCAGCAGATAATGAACCCAAGCAAAATAGAATCTTGCAAGAAATTCTGCAATACTGCGGACCAAGCCAACCCTTGTCACTTTGTGTATAAAATTTCAGCGTGTAAACTCAAAAGGAAAAGCATACTCACAACTCTCAAGACTGAAGACGGGACATATACAGCTGACACAGACGACACCTTAAAGCACACGATACAACACTTCACACCAGATGATATTACGCACAATGACAACGAACATCATGCACAGCTAAAGTGAGAAATAGAAGAACCTTTGCGTACTAAGGACGACGTTGAATTTACAAAGGAGGAAGTTGAGAGGGCACTTCATCATTTTGACCCCAACAAGACAACGGGAGAGGATGGATTAACAAGCGATGTCCTCTTAAGGCTTTTTCAACGTTTTCCACTTTCCTTCACTGGGCTATACAACATCTGTCTCAAAAATGGTTACTTTCCAAAGCTATGGAAGAGTTCGCTTATAATTCCTAAAAATAAACCGGGTTAGGAAACGAGCGAAGACGTCACAAAATATCGTCCAATCAGTTTAATCAACATAAGTGGCAAAGTACTAGAGAACTTATTGATCGATCAAAAACGCCATCATATGCACACAAATGGTCTATTTAGTAACCGACAATACGAATTCACACCGCAGAGGAGTACAGTAGATTTTTTTTTTTTTTTTTTTAGGAGGCGGCCCCACACCCGCCGCCCCCGGTGACGATCGTCTCTGCCTTGAAGAGGTTACATCGTCTCCCCATGCACATGCCGTTATGACTAAGGATGCAATAACATGCCTGGCAAGAGGAGGTGCTTATTAGTGTAGTGCATGCGTGTGCGCTGATGGCAGTGAAAAAATACGTATAAGAAAACCTCAAGGAAAACAACTATATAGCTCTGATCAGCCTAGACGTTCACGGACTCCATCCACCGGAGAATACAAAACGCCCTGAATAATCTAGAAGAATGGCTCACAAAATGGCGTATTAAAGTAAACCCAAGAAAAACGCAAGCCATAATTTTCACCAAAAAGCTTAAGCACAGATTGGGGAAACACCAGCTCCCCCCACTCTCTATATTCAGAGAAAATATAGAGTGGACGGACACAGTCACCTGGCTAGGACTCAAAATGGACCAAGGGCTGACGTGGAAAGAGCACGTCCACCAAATCAGGGGTAAAGCCAACGCTCAATTGGGCAAGCTTTACCCTCTCATAAACATGAACTCCCATATAAACATGAACTTAGGGCTCACGCTATACAAAACTCTCATAAGGCCCATATTCACATATGCAACGCCGGTCTGGGGGTATGCTGCCAAAACATATATTCTAAGATTACAAAAATTTAAAAACAAAATACTACGAATGATAGCAAAAGTACCTCACACAGCACCAGCCGACCTACTACACAGCGAACTAAAAATACACACAGTAGAAGAATTCATTAAGAAACTAGCATATGACACATATAAAAACCTTGAAATACACCACAATCCTCTAATCTCACGACTCGGAAACTACACTAGAGAAATAAACACACACGCGCGACCATTATCACTGTTCGAAAGAAGACTCACAAATGACGACGAAGACGACGTTCAGAACTTCCTGAACAACCTATTAAGGGACAACTGACACAGACAGTTGGGCTCACAACCCTACTTTCCCTTCATTAATCTTTGTCTTACTGACTCTTTTCAGAACACTGCCCGCACAGAGCCCTCCAAGCCCTTGACAAGAGTCAAGGCGGTCCGGGAGTTAGAGGGTCTCCCACCAGTGTCCTACAGGCGCAAAGACAACGGGCGACTGCAGATGGAGTAGGACACACCGATGACAACGCATGGACTAAGGAAATAACGAACGGCCACGCCGGAACTAAGGACGACCGAACACATAGTTCGAATTGCATGCCACGTACAAACCATTGACAAACCCAGAAAACTGGGGCCATAAGTAGAACTAACAACCACACCAGTCCCTGACTATCAGGTCACCAAGGCTTGAGCTTTATTATTATAATACACATAGGCTTACGAAGAACACATATACAATAGATAAGCTACACGTAACACTGACCAACAGGCCTACCCGGCCTCAACCACATGTATATAATTAAACTAAAGCATAAATTACACTTGGTGGTGCCCAGGTTTCATGGTCACCACCAAGAAGCAACATAGACGCGCTCGCATGCATCGCATGCCAGCTTAATAGATACCACATACTAACCGGGGTGCTATGCGGGACCCGACTAAGCATGTTAATAAATGCACGCAAAATAATATAAGATTCACGTAACTAACACGTGGAGGGGTGTTTTAGTGAGTATACCTGGCCCCCTCAGGGCACAGGGACCCTCACACTGTCGGCCATCGCACGTGGGCCGTCGCCTGTAACTGGGTTTTTCCCCTCCACGGTAAAAAAAAAAAAAACGTTCACGGAAACTTTTGATGCTGCATGGTGGCCAGGCACCCTGAGAAACTTAAGACTTGTGAACTGCCCTAAAAATTTATATGCATTAACCCGGGACTACTTCAGAGACAGAAAAGCAAGTTTAGGTACCAGCGGATATAGAGTCGAAAAACTGGTGGAAAAAGGATGCCCACAAGGTTCAAGCTGTGGCCCCGGATTCTGGAACATTCTTTACAATACCCTCCTACAGCTAAATTACACAAAAACACTAAGGTAATCGCCGTTGCGGATGGCCTACTAGTTATGACGAGAGGAAAAACAGCAATGGAGACCGAAAATTACGCGAATGAAGATAAAATGAAGATAGAGAGCTGGGCTAGAGACAATAAAATTAAGTTTAACGAAACAAAATCAAAAGTACTAGTCGTTACCCGGAGAAAGAAAAGACACAACGCAAGCATGAACATTTACATCAACAATAAACCAATAGACCAGGTTGAAGAAATGAAATACCTAGGAATTCATCTAGACAAAAAATGCAGATTCAACAAACATATCGATCACATACATAACAATGCAATAGCTTTAATACATTCAATGTCTAAATACGCGAAACTGAACTGGGGACTAGGTTACAAAGCATTGTACACAATCTTTAAAGGAGCACTCGAACCTATTCTGACTTACGGGGCACCGGTGTGGTACGAAGCTTTACGAAGTTCTACAGACATTAAAAAACTACAACGCATCCAAAGGCTTTGAAATATTAAACTAGCTAAAGTATACAAGACAGTATCCTTTGATGCTTCATGCATTGTAACTGGCATTCAACCAATAGACATCAAGATACATGGCAAAGTTAAACTGTATAATGCAATTCATGAAGACAAAAACTATGATTCACCCTGAGAACCAAGAAGCTGGAAACATCCCTCAGACAAAAGGGCTATTCAAGAAACTCATGCAGGTACAATATATGACAAAGAAATCTATAATGACGGGAGCAAATCAGAAGAAAAGGTAGGAGCAGCTGCAGTGATATATCACCACCAAGTCCTCATTCGTCAATTACACTACAGATTACACCCAAAATGCACGAATAACCAGCCAGAGCAATGGGCCATATGGAAAGCCTACAGGAACTTGAAGATTTAGAGGATCTTCCCAAAGAAGAGAGAGTAGCTGCATTGTATACTGACAGCAATATTACGTTATCCTTGCTGAGAGATAATAGAAAACACAACTCACTAATCGCCGATATTCACAATACCCTGACTGAACTATCAACACATTGGGCAACACACTTCAGCTGGGTGAAGGCCGGCCACGCCGTGGCTCAGTGGTTAGACCATTTGGCTCTCACCAAGGCGGCCCGAGTTCGATCAGAGGCGACCGCAAAGTGAGATTTTTGGTGGACAACACGGCGCTGGGGCGGGTTTTCTCCGGGACCTCCGGTTTTCCCCGCCATCTCATTCCGTCGTTGCTCCATCTTCATCTCATGTATCATCAGTGTCACCGCCTGCAGTGCCGTATGTAGTAAAAGCGGGCGTTAAACACTACTCATGGGTAAAGGCCCACAATGGCACTGCGGGCAACGAAATAGCAGACAGGCTAGCAAACAAAGCTTCTGCAGGAGAAAGAATAATATGCAACAGAAATCCCAAATCTAATACTAAATCAGCAATAACAGTGTCATCGCTAGAAAAATGGCAAACCAGGTGGACTAGCACCACAAAAGGACCTGTCACGAAATTATACTTCCCTTCAGTTCAAGACAAATTAAAAATAGAACGTACAGCAACACCAACAATGACAGCCATGGTCACAGAACACGGAAGAACGAAGTCATATTTACATCGATTTAATATATTAAACGATCCGACTTGTACACGCAACAGAGCAGAGCACAGTCCATCATCCAATTTATGAATGTGCTTATACAGAACGAAAAAGGTCTCTTCTCATCCGAAAAATATCATTAGAAGTAGGTACATGGCCAGTTAATAATCAAGTATTAATTTCAAAATATCTTAAAAACTCTAAAAAATTAATTAAATCCCTGGATATTTAAAATAAAGTGATGACTAGTAGGATAACTAGTTAATAAGGTATACCAGTATAATAATTGTAAAAAGGCAAAAAACTTATTGTAATTGTTCTAAAACCAACTGTAATGATAAAAAATGTAACAACATTATGTACATAATATGTGTAATGTTACCAAGGTAACGGAGCATGTAGCTATATATTAAATAAATAAAAAATACATACATACATACAAACATACACACATACATACATGCATACATACATACATAAATACATGCATATTGGATACATACAGACATGCATAATGCATACATCCATAGATGCATACATGCATACATGCATACGTGCATACATACATACACACATACATACATACATCCATCCGTCCATCCGTCCGTCCGTCCGTCCGTCCGTCTCTCCGTCCCTCCGTCCATCCGTCCATCCATCCATCCGTCCATCCGTTCATCCGTCCGTCCGTCCATCCGTCAGTCCGTCCCTCCATCCCTCCGTCCGTCCGTCCGTCCCTCCGTCCATCCGTCCATCCGCCCATCCATCCGTCCGTCCATCCGTCCGTCCATCCGTCCGTCCGTCCATCCGTCCATCCATCCATCCGTCCATCCATCCATCCATCCATCCATCCATCCATCCATCCATCCATCCATCCATCCATCCATCCATCCATCCATCCATCCATCCATCCATCCATCCATCCATCCATCCATCCATCCATCCATCCATCCATCCATCCATCCATCCATCCATCTACTCATATAGCAAGGTAACAATGGACACACTGGTAAACAACATCAAGCACAACTCAGTCGTGGAGGACATTGCAGCCACTCTAACATCCCTGCAACAAGCTAATTGCAGAATCCACTTCAAATGGGTGAAAGCCCATGTGGAATACCTGGCAAGGAGATGGCTGATAAATTGGCCAAGGCAGCTGCTCAAGATGAAGGACTGACAATCATTTACAATAAGGTTCCCAGGGCAATGATCAAAGCAGGCATAAAATAAAGAGCACACGAACAATGGCAATATAGGTGGAACAGCACAAGCAAAGGGGCTCTCTGTAAAACTTTCCTCCTAACAATCAAAGATAAGTTAAAGAGAAAACTTCCCGTTACACCAGAACTTACTGCTATAATCTCAGGTGATGGAAAAACTGAATACTACCTACGGAGGTTCCACATTAGTAATGATCCAAAATGTACAAGCACTAACCTCCAACAAAAAGTTAACCATTTAATCTTTAAATGTAAAGACACACAACAGCAGAGATTCTATATTGCTGGTAGAAGTACACAAACAAGGAGGAAAATGGCCCACAACCAACCAGGAACTAATCACAAAATACTTGAAACCATTTTGCATATATATTCATTCAATTAACTTATAAAAAATTAGTTAACGTTAAATTCAATATATTTACAAATATACTAATAGAATTAGAGATAAGACTACAAACATACTATAAAACAATACAATGCAGGAATAGGCTAGTAAACTAGAGAAAGAAACTACCAACATATAGGTTAGAAAAAGCTCAAAGGTGTATATATCAAAAATAAATTAGGAACAAGTCTGTTAAGCTTATAAATATAAAATTGAATCTGTAAATTGTAAATTAAATTATGTATTGTAATGCATGTAATATTACCAGGAATGGGGCATGCAGTTGATACCAATAAAGAGAAAAAAATTACATACATACACAATAATGAGTGAGTAAGATGGCGGATGATGTGGATTCGTGTGTTGAAAGTGGTGTTCAATCAGTGCTTAGTGTGACAGAAATAAGCAAACATTTACGATGTGACTTCAAGGATAACATAGTGAAAGCCGTAAGTAAATTAAGGAAAGCATTTCTTAAGCTAAGAAATGATATTTCGGAGAAGGAGGAGGTCGCGCCGTGGCTCAGTGGTTAGACCGCTTGGCTCACACCAAGGCGGCCCGGGTTCGATCACAAGCGACCGCAAAGTGAGATTTGTGGTGGACAACACGGCGCTGGGGCGGGTTTTCTCCGGGATCTCCGGTTTCCCTCGCCATATCATTCCACCGGTTCTCCATCTTCATCTCATGTATCATCAGTGTCATCGCCTGCGGTGCCGTTTGTAGTAAAAGCGGGCGTTAAATACTACACACATCGGAGAAGGAGAATGAGCTCTATGGCCTGCGATTTGAGATGAAGAATGTGAAACAGCGGTATCCAAGGGCCACGGAAAAACGTCACTCGTGGGCCAGCCTGCACCATTTGTTGCAGGACCGGCACAACCAGCTTGTGAAGTGTGCTCGGAGCGTCGTCTGCCATCTAGCGTCGGGGATCGAAGCTACGCGGCAACTATAGCCGGAAAATACGATTGTTAGCAACGAGTAAACAACTTTTCAAAAGAATAGCTGGTAAATTTTTGTACAGAATTGTTAATTTTTATCGAATCGCATTGCCAGTATTGCATTATTCTAGTATAATAGTGCGTGGTGAGCAATATTTCATCGTTTTTGTGCATTTGACTGTGTTATTCACGCAAATTAGTGTTATTTTGCTCAAATGACGTTTGTTCGCTCAGTGCCGTATTTTTAGTGAAACTAAGTGAAACTTTAGGATTCCGTATTAATTAAAATATCGCGGGAAGTGTGATTGGTGGGCCCTTGTGCAGGAAGGGCCCTTGTGCACTCATACATACCTACAGTAGGATATTTCATTGGGCCAAATTATTGGTCGGTATTACTGCCAGTTTTGTGCTCCCTTTTGTACATCATGTCCTCATGTAATATGGACTTCACAACAACCTCCCCTTCAGACGAAGATGTTCGCATGGTAGCTCTGTCCTACTACATTAATGGTGGTAACAGCAGCTGTTTCATGGATCGTGCATTTATAGTTGATCCAAAGTTTCCCCTGCATCCTGATAATGTAACAATTCTTCAACTGGAGATGGTAGCCCGCGTGCAGTATGTTCAGTTTGCTGAGCAACATATACCTCAACTCCTTGTAGCGGGCTCTCAGGGTAACAACTCCCAAGTTGCATTAGAAGAATTTCATAAAATGGTTCTGCACCGTGCTCGTATGCAGGTCATCACTACGCACCTCACCAAGCACGAACATTCAACAATATCTGAATGGCAACAAGTCCCCACAAAGAGGAAGCACCAACCACCTCAATGCAACATCACTGAGCACACACCTACGTCAAATAAATTCTCTGCCCTTGCAACTGCAGCCTCCACCACAGTAGTAGCAGCCCCTCCTAGCAGCGCTCCAGTTAAACGTCCCCGCAGTGCTACAAAGACCTTGCCCACTTCAGTGATAAACGCTGACTCTGCTCCATCAGACACCCCTATCCCCAGGGTGGCGAAACCCGCTCCCAGCTTCCTTCGTCAGCCAGAAGCGGCAGAAATGCACACCTTTGCTGGGTACGACAAAACTATTACCCTTCGTAACATGAGCAATACAGTTGCCATCATACCTGAAGATCCCACAGCACATCGCGAAGTCCGTCACTGGTTAGAGGATAATCAAATCCCATTTATCGCTACTCTCCTGCCTGAAGAAAAGCGGCTTCAGGTAACCATCAAAGATCTCCCTCAATATATCACGGAGGATGATGTCAAGGACGAACTACTTGGTCGAGGACTTCCCATAATCAATGTCAACCGGCTCCGTACTATCCGCGGACCAACTCCAGGCCCTCTTCCACACTTCAGAGTAGCTTTAGAGAAATCCAGCGAGGCCGAAAAATCTACAAGGTGAGCAGGATGTTCTCTGCTGCCGCCACCGTCGAGGCATACAAACCGCCTTTCCGACCTCAGCAGTGTTTAAGCTGCCAGCAGTTTTACCATGGGGCGGAAGCCTGCAGACTACCCTCTGTTTGTTCTCACTGTGGGCAAACAGGCCATCTTCGCAATGCTTGTAGCAAGCTCACTATTATTAAACCCAGCTGTGCTAACTGCGGAGCTGAATACTCATGTCGATACGCCAAATGCCCTGTTTGGCAGGAAGCACGATATGAACTGGAAAGCACCAACAAGGGAGCCCGAAGGATTCCAGTTCATGCTCCTCCCCGTGTACCCAAACCCCATGGGCTACCTAAGGAGGCTTTTTACGGTGCTCGTTTTCCGGGTCTCCCTGCTAGATCCCCAATGCAATTCCCATCCTACGCAGCAGCCGTCAGGAACGCTTCTGTGTCACCCACTACCCAACCGCCAGAATTTCAGCTCTCTTCTACTCACCGTAAAATACCTGCACCAATCTCATCTCCTGCTTTTACACCTGCCAGTTCTCCTCAACCACAATTATCAAACACTATTCAATATCGCCTCAAACAGGCCATGCATGAGCAGCTCTCACCAAGAAGGTCGGTATCCTCTAAACCTGCCACTCCACCTCAATTGTCATCTACTATCTTTCGAATCGACAGAGGATTGCGGACATTGCAGCCTTCAGCGAGGTAACCGATCGCATTCCTCCGCACTTGCAGATTAAATTTGCAGCTGCTATGATGGAGGCTCTGCTCACAAGATCTCCGCAAACGTCACCAGAAATGGCACTTATTCAAACAGTCTTCACCTTCTGCATTTCCAATGGCTACTAGACACCAACGACACAACATTTCCAGGACTCAAGATCTGCTTCTGGAATGCCAATGCTGTCCGCAGACAATTGGCGGAAGTTTCAAACTTTTTGTCCATGCAGAAGGCGAATACCTTAATGGTACAGGAAACCCATTTATCACCTCATATAAAATGTGGCATTCCAGGAATGTGTTCCTATCGCACTGATCGAGCCGACGCCAGAGGAGGTACTGCCATATACATTGACCGTGCCATTCAACACCATTAAATATTTATCCCTGAAACCAGTAATCTGGAGATCACAGGCATCCAAGTCGACACCAGCAATTTTCCCCTGCACTTGTACTCAGTATACGCGCCACCGACTCGCTCCTACTTCCTTCTGAATTGGATCATCTCTTCAGCTCCCCAGTTGCCACGATTGCTGCGGAAAACTTAAATGCCAAGCACTGCAACTGGAACTCCTCCATAACCAACCACCTTGGGCGCACACTCCATAACTTCGTAGCGTCTAGGGATATCTCCTCTAGGGCTCCAAACCAACCTACAATTCACTATGGAGACAGGAGACCACCTGACTGGCTTGATCTCACCCTGGTCCGCAATGGGCGGCACCACCTTACCCTCTTCACAGTTCCTGCTCTATCTTCAGATCATTACCCCATCCTCCTATACTTCCCTGGTTAAGACCAACTACAAAGCTACCCGAGGATTCCCGCTCCCACGAAAGACCAATTGGGAGGAGTTTTCGATACGATTGGAACAAATCCAGCCCCCGCAGTAGCCATTTCAAACTCCAGAAGAGATGGACACCATGGTTGATCTTTTCATCTCCCAACTGACTACTGTTATCATGAACTGTTCCCCAAAATCAAAACCTAGCGGACTGAACATGGATCCTTTACCTCAGGCTATCCGTGAGGCGATTAAACAAAAGAACAGAATGCGACGGCGCTTTTTAAATAGTCGCTGCCCAGCAGATCGTCGTGAGTTTCGCCGACTTCACGAGTTGGTCAAACTTAAACTCCAAGAATTTCGTAACGAGTGCTGGGAAAGTAAGATTTCCTCTCTTCGTGTAGAGGACAACTCCTTTTGGAACATGACCAAATCCTTACTTCAAATCCCTCGCAAAGATCCACCGCTGCACCACCGACAGGCAGTAGCTCAGTCTGCAAGGGAAAAAGCTGAACTACATGCAACCTTCTTGGAAATGACCTTTACGGCCGCTGATACCCTGGATGTAGATCATATCCACGCAGTCACTCAGGAAGTTCAGGCGTACCTTTCCCAACCCGATGATGATGAACCACCTCCTTCCATCTCCGTAGCTGAAGTGCAATGCCACATCACCAGCCTATGGCCATTCAAATCGCTCAGCTTTGACAACATAGTGAACGCGGCTCTAAAGGTTCTACCATTCCCTTGGGTGAAAGCATTAACATTTCTCTTTAATGCAATCCTCAAACTTTGCTACTTCCCAAAGGCCTGGAAGCACGCAAAGGCCATCGCTATCTGCAAACCTGGGAAAGACGGAACATCCCCGGAGAGCTACAGACCCAGAGTTTGCTTCCAACACTGAGTAAACTAATGGAAGAACTTATTCTAAGTCGACTAAGGACTATCCTGAATCAACACAATTTTGTCAGAGAGGAGCATTTCGGCTTTCGCTCTCAACATTCCACTCAACACCAACTACTTCGTCTGGTTGGTGAAGTTTACACAGCCTTTAACAAGAAGCAGTTCGTTTCAGCACTACTCTTAGATATCACCAGAGCATTCGATAGCGTATGGTACGAAGGCTTACTGTCCCGTCTCATCACCTACCAAACCCCTTCCTACTTAATACATCTCACTCACTCGTACCTCACTGGCAGAACTTTTGCTGTCTCTCACGATGGAATCTTATTCTCATCCTGGCGTTCCCCAAAGTAGTGTCCTGGCACCCACTCTTTTCCTTCTTTACATCAACACCCTCCCATCCCTACCACGCTGCTCGCTCTATCTCTTTGCTGACGATACAGCTGTCACCTGCAAATCATTAGAGCTCAACCTGTGTACTCGCAGGGTTCAACACTATGCTTATCTTCTTACCACCTGGTTCGAACGTTGGCGCCTACGCATCCACCCACAGAAGAGCCAGGCCATCACCTTCTCTCGACGGTGAATAGCGGATCTTCCACCAATTCGTCTAGCTGGTGAGGACGTCCATTGGAAAACTTACGTTAAGTATCTTGGTGTTCTTCTTGACATCAAATTGACGTGGAGAGACTACATTAGATATGTGGCTTGTAAATTTAGCCAAAGAATGGGTATGCTATACCCTCTCTATAACCGACGACCAGCCATGTCTCTGACTACAAAACTGCTCCTGTATAAGCAAATACTCCGGCCAGCCATCAGATACGCCAGTGAAATATGGGGAGTAGCAGCCAAGTCTCACCTACACCGCCTCGAAATTCTACAATCCCGATTCATCCGCATTGCCCCTTGGTGCATCCCCAACCTAGTTATCCGACGTGACCTACGTATTACCACAATAACAGACTACATCCACACCCTTTCACGTTCCTTCTTTCAAAATTTCTCCCACAGCTTCAACTCCCTCATCCGTGGTCTAGGTGAGTACGACATCGATCCTGGAGAGCGCTACAAACGCCCGAGACTTCTTCTAGGCACATAAAATAATACATTAGATGGTTTATATATAACTTCAACCTCATCTTCTGCCGCATACTATCCTTCCTTACAAAACACTCCACAGCCAGTAGAGGGCCTAGCCCTGATCTGGCTTGAGACCGGAGGTCTGACATTCAGATCTTCAATGTCCAGTCATGTGTGTGTGAGAAATACGAATCGGCTCGTCCGAAACTGCATAGGTTAGCAGTGAAGTCAAAAAATAATCAAACCATTGAGTATATGAAAACTTTCATCAAAAGTAAGCTGAATCCAGTGAAGATGAAAGTGGGAGTAAATACTATCAAAGCTACCAAGAGTGGCCATCTTCTCATTGAGACAGAGGACAATGAAGAAGTACATATTATCTGCAAGAATATAAATGAAAAATGTGGAGCAGAATCGAATGTCAATTTAAGAAAGCTATGGAATCCGAAAATAATTATCTTCAATGTTCCAGATGACATCACACCTGATAATATAATAGTCGTAGTAGCAACAAAAAGAGAGAAATGGAATAATACAGGAGTGAATTGAAAGCACTATTCGCATTCGAGGATAGAAAGAAACAAAAGAACATTCTTTTAGAACCAAGTGCAGCAGCAACAAATCGGATAATTAATAGGAAACTGAAAATTGGCTGGCACAATTGTAATTGGAATGATTACATCAGAGTTAATCGGTGCTACAAATGTTGCAAATATAATCACAGGGCTTCTGACTGCAAAGGGAAACAAACATGTCCAAAATGTTCCGGAGAGCATCCTTTGAAGGAGTGCCCAGCAAATAAAGAAGAATGTAGGTGCATAAACTTCATTAAATATACAAAATACAACAAAGATGAAGAGATAAATGTTAATCACTCTGCACTTGATGGACAATGCCCCAGTTATCAGTTTGCACTGGGAAGAATCGAACAAAACACAGATTACTAACATGGATAAAAGTAAATACAACTTGCTGTGTATTCAAGTAAATGTTCAATACTCTAGAGTAGCAACTTCAAACTTCGTGCAACTAATGCATGAGCAACGTATAGACTTAGCATTTATACAGCATTTATATAACAAGTTAGCTGGCATACCATTAACATCTAGGATATTTACTGCTGGTGATCACAGATCAAGGGCTGCAATTACAATAAACAATAAAGACATTGGTGCTACCACAATCAGACAGGTATCAGATGAAGACTGTGTGGTTATACAGGTGTCACACAGGAATGAAAACTTTTTTGAGCTAGTATGCACTTTGATGGGCATGCAGATATAGAAAACAACATTCGAAAGATGGAAAACTTTATGCAGTTTACCACTGGTCAGGGATTGATGATTCTAGCAGATACCAATGCTAGAAGCAAATTATGGCATGACACCCTATCCAATGAATGAGGCAGGAACTTCGAAGCATTTATTACTACAAACAACCTACATATTCTCAACGAAAACAGTGGAGTGCCAACATTCGAAACACAAAATGGTAAAAGTTGGATTGACTTGACCATAGTTAATAATAAACTACTGCGGAACATACTGGGATGGACCACAGAAACAGAAGAAAGCAGTGCTGATCATAAAATAATATCTTTCAGTGTAGGGAATGCCACCCGAAACCAGATGCACACACAAAGCAATCAGATATGTTACAAATCCACAAAACTATGGTAAATTTAAAGAACTCTTAACAAGAAGCTTCACCAATAATTTCAACTGCAATGGAAACCTGGAGGCTTTAGATGAAGAACTGGTTGAAAAGGTTAGATCCAGCTTAGATATATGGAACACCTGATTGAGATTTACTACACTAGCATCCACGAAGCATGCAGTGGAGCATTCCGTCTAAGTAGAGGCAAGCAAAGAAAACTTAAAGGGAAATCCGTCCTATGGTGCACACTAGAGCTAACGTTGCTGAGGAAAAGAACTAATGCACTGAGACGTTGCTATCAAAGAACCATGAACAATGAACAGCAAAGAGAAGAGTGAAGAAATCAATATCTGCAAGATAGATAACAGTATCAAATAAAAATATAGGCTGAGAAGGTGAAGTCATGGAAGGAATTCTGCAGTGCAACTGATGGTTCAAACCCATGTACTGCAGTTTCCAAGATGGCAGCTCACAAAGCTAGAGTACAGACTTCGCTCACTATAGTCAGAGAAGAAGATGGAACCTACACTGATGATACCTTATGCATACTAAAGTATATGCTGGAAAACTTTACTCCTGAAGACAATGAAGAGGACGACACTGATCAGCATAAAGAACCTAGGAGGACAGCAGCAGAACTGATGCATACACCAAATGATAAGGAATTTACAGTTGGAGAAATAGCGAGAATAATAGAAGCTTTCAACCCGAAGAAGGCACCAGGAGAAGATGGGATAACAAGTGATATATTGCACATCGCCTTTCAGATTTTCCCTATTTTACACACTGCAGTATACAACAAGAGCTTGGAAACCGGTATGTTCCCTGCAAGATGGAAGCACTCACTAATAATTCCCATTGTGAAACCTTTCAAAGTACAAAGTGAATGTGTGCAAAAATTTAGACCTATAAGCTTACTAAATGTAAATAGAAAAATTTTAGAAAAGCCCTTGATAAAAACAATCGAAAACCACATGAATTCAAGAAATCTGTTCAATACCAGGCAGTATGGATTTATGGCCCAAAAAGCACAGCTGATGCAGCCATGTCCATGAAATCATTTGTGGAGATTAATTTAAATGAATTTGGATATATCATTTTAGTAAGCCTGGAAGTGAAAGGTGCTCTTGATGCTGCTTGGTGGCCAAGCAACTTATATAAGCTATCCCAGAGCTATTTCAAAGAGAGAACAGTCAGTCTTTGCTCTAATCAGTTCAAGATGGAAAAGCAGGTTAAGAGGGGATGTCCACAAGGATCGTGTCGCGGACCTGGATTCTGGAACATTCCCTATAATTCTGTGCTTAATTTAGAATTCTCTAAGCGAACAGAAGTAATTGCCTTTCGAGATGATCTGCTAATCATGACAAAGGGGAAGAGTACACTTGATGCCGAAAATTTTGCCAATCAGGAATTATAGAAAATTGAATTATGGGCCAAAGAAAATAAAATTAAATTTAATGAGTCTATATCAAAAGCCATAATGATAACAAGGAAGAATAAATAAAAAACGAAGCAATTAATATCTATCTTAACAACAAGGTTATTGAACAAGTGGACATACTCAAATACCTTGGCATATATATTGACAAAAGGTTCAGATTCAAAAATCATGTTGATAATCTATATGAAAAAGCAATAAAATTGACACATTCACTGTCCAAGACTGCAAAACTTACCTGGGGGCTAGGAAACAAAGCATTACCCACCATATTTAAAGGTGCCATATGGAACCCCAATTTGGGGAGGTGCCCTACAAAACCAAAAGAACTTAAGGAAAATCCAGAGAATACAGAGCCTATTCAACATTAAAATCATAAAAGGTTACCGAACGATATCTTATGATGCTCCCTGTATCATAACTGTTATTGAACACATTGACATAACCACCAATGGGTAGATAACACTATACTGGCCTATACATGAAAGGGATAAATACGATGCACCCTTACCACCAAGGAAATGGCAACATCCTAGAGAAGTTCCTGAAATTACAGAAGCTGAGGAAGCCACTAATCACATATTCAGAATCTACACAGATGGGAGTAAAATAGCGGACACGGTTGGAGCTGCACCAGTGGTGTTCAAACATGAAGCACTTATTCTTCAACTAAAATATAGATTGGATGGCAAGCAGAAAAAGTAGCTATATTGAAAGCGCTACAAGAGCTTCAAAACGATACCCACTTAGCACTTGAGGAAAAGACAGCAGCAATTTACTCATATAGTAGGATAACGCTGGACACACTGGTAAACAATATCAAGCACAGCTCAGTCGTGGAGGACATTGCAGCCACTCTAACTTCCCTGCAACAAGCAAATTGGAGAATCCACTTCAAATGGGGGAAAGCCCATGTGGGAATACCTGGCAACGAGATGGCTGATAAATTGGCCAAGGCAGCTGATCAAGATGAAGGACTGCCAATCATTTACAATAAGGTTCCCAGGTCAACGATCAAAGCAGACATAAAAGAAAGAGGACACGAACAATGGCAACATAGGTGGAACAGCACAAACAAAGGGGCTCTCTGTAAAACTTTCCTCCCAACAATCAAAGATAGGTTAAGGAGAAAACTTCCCATTACACCAGAACTTACTGCTACAATCTCAGGTCATGGAAAAACTAAAGATTACCTATACAGGTTCCACATTATTGTTGATCCAAAATGTACATGCAGTAACCTCCGACAAACAGTTAACCATTTAGTTTTTGAATGTAAAGACAGACAACAGCAGAGATCTATATTGGTGGCAGAAGTACAAAAACAAGGAGGAAAATGGCCCACAACCAACCAGGAATTAATCACAAAATACTTGAAACCATTTTGCAAATATATTCATTCAATTAAATTATAAAAAGTAGTTAACTTTAAATTCAATATATTTACAAATATACTAATAGAATTAGAGATAAGACTACAAAAATACTATAAAACAATACAATGCAAGAATAGGCTAGTAAAATAGAGAAAGGAACTACCAACATATAGGTTAGAAAAAGCTCAAAGGTGTATATATCAAAAATTAGGAACAAGTCTGTTAGGCTTATACATTTAAAATTGAATCTGTAAATTATAATGTATAATTATGTATTGTAATGCATGTAATATTACCATGTAATGGGGCATGCAGTTGATACCAATAAAGAGAAAAAATAAAATACATACATACACATACACACACACGCACGCACACACATACATGATAGGAGGCCGTGATACTCGTGGAGGAAGAATGCGAGTGAGTGTGCTCTTGATTATTTGGTGTTAGTGGCGTGACTTGCAAGTACTTGTTTGTGTTTGGTATTTCATACTGTTTGTTGTGAGGTTGTTTCTTTGTGGGCGTGTTATTTGAAGAGGGCATTGCTGATTTACAGAGTTTTAAGGGAATTGACGGACACAGGCATTGTTCAAGGATTGTGAAGCATAGAAACTAGTATTCAGGAGGCCGTGAACCTCACGACTAAATTGAGAAATAGAAAGTTATGTCTTAATTGGAATTTTTCGTTTGAGTTAACAAGGAGCAGTAAACAAGAGAATTCAAGATGGTGGATGAAGTTAGCGAGGGCATTGAGAGTGCCTTTAGAATGCTCTTAAATGTTACGGAGGCTAGTAAAAACTTGTGTCAAGATTGAAGCAGGATATTGTGAAGTCGGTAACTAGTTTACGGAAATATTTTACAAAAATAAAAGATATCGTGGATCAGAAGGAAAATGAAACCAAAAGTTTACAAATGGCAGTGAAGAATTATCAGGAACAGTCGAGTGTTGGCAAGAGAGTGAGAATAGCTTCACAAGTGACACCTGGGGTGATATCTTCCGTACGGGTTGTGGAGCAATTTGGGGTGGAAGGGAGTTATGCTTCGGTGTTAACTGGCGCTCCACGTACAGGGGACTCTAAGTTTTTTAAACTGCTTGTTCGGAGCAAGAATAATCAGTGTGGAATATATAAAGACACTGGTGAAAACTAAGGCTAATCCCGTAGAGATGAAGGTTGGTGTTCAGTCTGTAAAGGCATTGAGGAACGGACCAGTTCTAATACAATCGAACAATAAAGCTGAAGTAGATACTATTTGCAACAATATTAATAATAAGTGTGGAGAAGAGCTTGAGGCTACCGTCTCGAAGAAAAGAAATCCAAGAATAATTATTTTTAATGTACCAGATGAGATAACAACGGAGAATGCTGTGGAAGTTTTAACAGCACAAAATACAGAGCTGGAGAATTTCAGCACAGAGATTAAGCCTAAATTTTCCTTTCATGATAGGAAAAAGAATTTGAATTTGGTTGTTGAAGTCACTTCAACTGTACGAAGGGAAACACTTGGCAAAAGATTAAAAATAGGATGGAATATGTGTAACTGGGATGATTATGTCAAGGCTGGGCGTTGCTTCAATTGCTGTAAATATAATCATCGTGCGCAGGACTGTAAAGGAGAGCAAACATGTCCAAATTGCGCTGAGAAGCATGCTCTAAAGGAATGCACTGCTAACAAAGCTGCATATAAATGCATTAATTGTGTAACATATAATAAATATAATAGAGACAACAAAGTGTCAGAAAATCATTCTGCACTGGATACGAATTGTTCCTGTTATCAAGCAGCACTTAGGCGGCTAGAAGATAATACCGACTATTAAAATGGATAGATACACCTTAAAATGTTTTCAGGTTAATTTGAAACATTCAAGGATTGCGACTGCTAATTTGGTACAGCTTGTGAATGAAAAAGCTATAGATATCATATTTACTCAGGAGCCCTTGATACCGTCCCTATTAGGCACAACACCATCATAATAACTCCGAAAGTATTATTACATGCATAATTAAGGGCGGATAGATACCACAATATGAATTAAAGTTATAATAAATATAGTATAATGATTAAGCATACAAGTGCAGATACTAAACAGGCAATCCCAATATATATTATTAAAAGCATGAACCCAACGTGTTAAGAGAGAGGGCAAAATGAACATTGTCCCGCACAGACAGGTTCTTTGGGTATTTCTAACCGACAAAGGTGGCATTGTCCAACGATAGACCCTCGGCGCCAGCATAAGTATTGACCTGAATATAAGACGTGACGAGAGAATAGACTCTGGAATCTAAGGCACACAGTTCCAAACATGCTTATGCATTAATTAGCTAGACTGTGGGAAAGAGAAATTCGCGTGGAATACATGCCTCATACACTAGAAATTGCTATTTATTCAAGAGTAGGGATAAAACACAACCTATAAGGGACAAGCAACCGGTCACATGACCTCTAAAGTGTCCAAAATTCGGCGAAAGGAAGGGGAAATTCGTGTAATGGCAACATCCGATGTTTGCTAGGAAAATCACTCTGTTTCGGCGTGTGAGGGAGGCAACAAGTACAGAAATTTCATCAGAGTCCGCGTTCGTGGATAGAGGGAGTAACTCACATTAAGTGGTTATCGAACACTCTGTGGTAGCAAATGAGAGAAACTGCACTCGCTACAACGTCATTTAGATGTTACCAAACTCTGTTCTTTTGTTTAATAATCCTCCGGAAATACTACGTTATGCGAAGTAATTCACTACCGACGTTTAGGAACAACGCGTACACTGATACATATAAGTCGTGTCATGCGCGCAGCAACGTGAAAGTCTCAAATCTCGCGCCTAATGTGCGAATAACATCGTCAATAGTGGCGAGTGGAGAGGACTAATTATAACAATAAACTTGGTATTCAAAAGTCGTGGTGTCTTATATGTGATAATACCCACACCCTGTCAGGACGCACCCACTCCCTGGAACTCAAAAAGCGAGTACTCATGCAAACATACCCTGAGAAAAACCCCGACCTGTTGGAAACCTCCCATCCGTAGTCCTCACCTATCACATGTCATATCTTATGAGGTGTTGAGTGCCGGGAGGGCTCAACGAGGTGCTTTACGGGCAAGGACCGCCTCATAAATTGGCGCCACAACGTGGTTAACGTAGTCCTGACGGTACCATCAACCCAACGTGGTTAACGTAGTCCTGACTGTACCAGTGACCTACAACATTTGGAGCATTCTTCGGAGTCTCGACTGATGTATTCACCGTCGTAAGTACCGCCAACTAGACCTTGGAACCAACGGAGCCCAGAACACCTAGGACGATGCACCAGTGAACAACGCAACGGAGTACGACTTCACGCAGGACAGCCAACGTCGACAAGACAACAACGTAGACGCAACAATACTTCGTAGTGCATCACAGCTTCAAACCCCCCCCCATGTGAAAGTGATAAAACCCTGACTCAGGAAGACAGCAACACCAGGCACGGACATCAACAGTACGTAAGTGGAGATAATTGGATGTAAATGTATTTTTTGTTTTATAAATTAATTGTTGTATTTGTATGAGTAGATAGATGCTGCCAGTAGGAATAGGACTTAGAAAATTGTGCATAAAAAAAAATAAAAAATTAAGGAAATTTTGAGAACCCAGAAAAGTGAGTAAAAAGGAATAAGCGGATGATACTCCGAAATAAGAAAGTAATTGAGATAGGTAGCAACATGGCAGACAATAACATTTTAGAAGTGTACCAGGAATCTGAGGGAATGGATGTAGGCGTTGAGGGAAACAGAGAATGTAATATTAGGCAGGCCGAGGTAACTACTCCGGTACCGAACAGGAATACAGCAAGTATGGATAGCATGATGCAAATGTTGCTAGAGAAGATGAACTTGATAGGGAATGAGTTAGGTGAGCTAAACAACAAAATTACCTCTCAAGGTAATGAGTTAGGTGAGCTAAACAACAAAATTACTGCCCAAGGTAATGAGCTAGGCAATGAATTAGGTGAGCTAAACAACAAAATTACCTCTCAAGGTAATGAGTTAGGTGAGCTAAACCACAAAATTACTGCCCAAGGTAATGAGCTAGGCAATGAATTAGGGGAGCTAAACAACAAAATTACCTCTCAAGGTAATGAGTTAGGTGAGCTAAACCACAAAATTACTGCCCAAGGTAATGAGCTAGGCAATGAATTAGGGGAGCTGAACCGTAAGATTACCGCTCAAGGTAGCGAGTTAAGCAGTAAAATTGCCGCACACAGTAGTGAATTGGCAGATATTAGTAAACAACTCAAGGAGCAAGAAAGTAAATTTACAACGGCACAGGGAGAAATGAGTAACCAGATAAATAGGCAGTTTAGTGAGGTCATGAGTGAGGTAATTGGAGTAAGAAATAACCTTCAGGGTGAAATATGTGTAGTGAGGAGTGAACTCAGATCCACTCAGGAAGAGGTGCGACAAATTAGGGCAGATTATAAGGAAGCTGGCAGCATGAATAATAACATCAGTGTAACAATGAATAATAAGATAGATGAGTTAAGGAATGAGACCATGACTACATGTGTCAATATTTCAGACAAGTGTAACGAATTAGAGGTTGGGGTTGCATCCGAATTGGAAAGTGTAAGAGCTTTAATAGGGGAAAGTCAAAAATCATGTGCCAACGAGATAGTTAAAGTACGGGATGAATTGACACAGGTAGTCACCTCACAATGTGATAAGGTACGAGAGAAGATGAAAGAAATAGCTGTTAGAGAGGTAAGGGAATTATGGAAACGCGGAGAAAACCCTTTACAAAGTCCCGCTTCCACACTTCCTGCCACCTCAGACAATATACTTCCTGTCACATCAGACAATGGAAGACTGAGTGAAGAAAGAACCAATATTAGTGTAGATGACCCATTGTCACATTCTGACAGTAGTTACCGATTTCATAACGCGCCCGGGACTCGCCATACAATACCTATGTCAATGCAATTTCTAAGCGAATTGCCTGTTCCACAATTTGATAGCACGCGCGATAACGCCAAACAATTTATCAACGATTTAGAGGCATATTTTAGCTTAAGAGGAATCCCGGAAGAATACAAGATGATAATAGTTCAGAGGGGCCTGAAAGGACATGCTTTAAATTGGTTTCGGCTGACGGTAGGGGAATCGGCACGGTACAATCACTTTCGGGCGGCCTTCATACAGAAATATTGGAGTGACGCCGCACAATACAACGTCAGGAACCAAATTAATAATGGTAGGTACCCCAGAGGCTCTCACGAATCGATGACGGACTACTTTTTGAGACTAGGACAATTGAGTAAACTCTTGGAACCAGCCATGCCGGAAGACCAATTCATAGCGCTTATGGGAAATCACTATCCCGATGTAATCAGGAATCATATGGTAGTGGCACGACCACGGACAATGGGAGAAGCGATAGACTTGCTGACCGCATTACAGGGACATGGAACACAAACAGGTTGGACTGAAGAAAACTTAGACTTTAGGCCACAACCCAGACGACATTTCAATGATGGGATGAGGGCACAACAGCCTAGAAACGGGTACCATAACTATAACCCAGGCAACAGGGATAGGAACCCGCGACCATATGATACACGGCTGAGGGAAGAATGGCGACACAGCAGCCATCAAAATAGCAATAACAGGCCTCCACAAACGTACCGTCTGAGGTACATGTCCTTCGCCCGGCGTGGACACGCAAGTAATAACAATACACTTCGGGGAAAAAATAGACCTAGAAGCCGTGAAGAGAATTACCGAACTACGACCACTAACGACCGTCCCATAGTTGAGAGCCAGACGCAGGCAACATTGCCACGCCCACCTTCGCCGCTGACGAGCACGCACACCTTTTACAATGCAAATGCAGCCAGTACGAGTCAACTCAGGACTCCAACCCCGACGGAAAACTAAGGTCCGGATGGGTGGATTCCCCGCACGCATCCGATAAGAAGACACTCCGAGTCGCACAAAACCTTGGGGACGTAGAATTAAGCAGTACAAGAATACAAAAACAGTTGGAACCAGTAGTGCCGCGAATTAAAGAAAATAACAGTTTTGGAACAAGCGGTAGCAAAATTACGACATTAGAAAGGAACACTGCAACGCAAGAGGTTATGGAGGCACCGAGAATAAGTGGTGAGATAGCAGGAATGACTTTTAATATGGTAGTTGATACTGGGTCATCTGTAACCGTATGCAGCGAAAACCTTTACGACCAGTTGGTTAGTCTGAAAATAAAAATGCAAACGTTGCCGGTCAAGAATGCAGTATGCAGTGGCGCGATTGGACGGACAAAGCAACGTATAACTAAACAAATATTGCTTAACACCAGGGTGCAAAACAACGAAATGCAGTTTGTATGTTTTGTCGTGAGAGGACTCGCAACTGATATTATTTTAGGAAGCGACCTACTACACATGTTGAAATCAAACATTGATTACAAAGAATCCCAAATCACATTTAATATATCAGGGACTAAGGTAGAAATTCCATTTATCTCTGGGCCTCAGGAAAGTCATGTTCACCTGTCCGAGGGGGAGAGCAGATTACAGGACGAAGAATTTTACGTAGAAGCCATTCATATTGGGAATGACGATGGAGTAAACGATAGAAGTCTGCAATGTTTACAAAATAGACTGGAGTGCAGTGACCTAGAGAGCAAGACAGCTGATGGCATAATGCACGCAGAAGAGAGGGGCAGACATAAACAGACGGAGACAATAGAGCCCTTCGCGGAGCAGGTAGAAACACGAATCGGACAGCTGACCCAACTTTCCATAGAACAACGACAGAGACTGCAAAACATTTTGTTAAAGAACCGAAATATTTTTTCCGCTAGAACTGGCAGATGCAATATGTTTACATATTCATTTGAAGTTGCTGAAGTACCAATCAACCACTACAAATGTAGGATTATACCCCAGGAAATAAGGGAGGCAGTATCTGAAATGATAACCGAAATGTTGCAGGACGGAATAATAGAAGTTTCGGACACACCGTACGTACAACCACTGTGTATTGTTAAGAAAAAGAACGGTACAGTCAGAATAACTATCGACGCGCGACATTTGAATCAATTTATCAAGCCTGATAATGCGAGGACGCAAAACATAGAGGAAATATTAGCCGGAATCGGGAGACAGAAATGGTTTACATCTCTCGATCTAACTAACTCATACTTACAAATTGAAGTAGAGTCAAAATTGCGGAAATACCTAGGATTCATCCATCAAGGAAGAGTGTACTGCTTTCGACGATGCCCGTTCGGCTTGTGCGTCTCAGGGAGTGGTTTCTTGCGAGCCATGCACGCTGTATTTGGAACAAATACTGGAAATTACATTTCCCAATATGTGGACGACATATTAGTGCATGACCTAGACACCGACTTACACCTGGACCATCTGGAAACGATACTAGACCGAGTTGGAGAGTGTGGCCTAACCTTAAACTGGGACAAGTGCAAGTTTTTCGCACAGACTGTAACATTTTTAGGATATGTAATTTCAGGTGAAACTATATCACCGGATAAGGAACGCATAGCATCCATTTTGAAAATACCGCGACCACGGAATGCGAAACAAGTGAAGAAGTTTTTAGGTGTGTTAGGATACCAGAGCCGATTTTTAATAAATTATGCCAAGGAAACGGCTCCTTTGAGGGCACTGTTGTTAAAGAACACTAAATGGAGTTGGTCGGACCTAGAGGAGAATACATTCAATAAATTGAAACAGTTGTTTGCCAACTCGATATTATTAACACGCCCCAGAGCGGACTTGCCTTTCATTATGTATACCGATGCTTCAATGGTTGCATATGG
The DNA here is from genome assembly GCA_030765055.1 of Mantis religiosa. Lineage (NCBI taxonomy): Eukaryota > Metazoa > Arthropoda > Insecta > Mantodea > Mantidae > Mantis > Mantis religiosa. Next base: position 209,805,259 of record CM060950.1, read on the forward strand.
GTGCATTCTAACCCAGGAATACCCCGAAGGGGAGCTCCACGTCATTGCGACAGCGTCAAGGTCGCTAAACGCTGCTGAAAGAATCGCATGTGTTACTGAGCGAGAGATTGGTGCTATATTTTACGGAATACAAAAGTTCAAACATTATATTTATAACAAACCAGTCATCATATACACCGACCACGTGAGCCTAGCATTTATAAAGAATTGTAAGATGACCAGTGGAAAAATATCAAGGTATATCCACGAGATAATGTCATACCGTGTAGATATAAGGCACATTCCCGGAAGCTGTAATATTTTTAGTGACCTTCTTTCGAGGATAAGCATCGGCGAGAACCTTCCCGAGACTGTACCGAGTGCGCAACGAGAAGTCAAAATAATGAAATTAGACTTAAAATTGAATGACAGAGTGGCTACAAAATTGAAACGATTAGAGGAATACCAGCGAAACGACAGTAAATTGGCCAAAATTCGGGAAACTCTGCCCCCAATTGGACCAGAAAACAAAGGAAAGTTAGGTTTATTTGAAAATGTGATATACAAATTACATGGAAGACACGTACCTGCCTGGAAAGTATATATACCCGCCGAATTAGAGGAGTTGTTAATTGAGGCATACCATGTTGCATTAATTCACGCAGGCGTAGACAGAACGTGCTTAACCATATCGGAACACCTCTACTTGCCAAAATTAGGAAGAAAGGCCCGAAAAATTATATCCACTTGTGAGATCTGCCAGAAGGCAAAGCCCCTTAATATTAAATTCGATAGAGCACCGTTGGCCATATCTAGAGATTCACCTTTGAAAATGATCGCTCTGGATGAACATGGCCCACTGCCCACAGGTAGAACTGGCCTAAAGTACATATTCGTCATGGTTGACATAATGACGAAGCTTGTAACCCTGTACCCACTAAAGAGGTTAACCAGCGCCAAATGCGCAGAAAAGATAGTTAAGGAATACATCCCTAGGTATGGCAAGATGAATGCAATTTTGCTGGACAATGCAACTGTACACCATGGACATAAGTTTGTTAACACGCTCAAAGAAGCAAATGTCAAACTATACTATATAAGCTCTTATCACCCACAAAGTAATCCCTCCGAGCGCACAATGCGCGACTTGAATACGTACCTGAGAGTATTATGCCATGTAAAGCACGCTAGATGGCCTGAGTATCTACACTACGTTCAATGGATTATGAATAATTCTGTACACCCCAGCCATGGATGCCCACCAGTGCAGCTCATGACCGGACAGTCACCAGACCCAATAATAAAGGGCGTCCCAAAATCCTTACCCATTATTGAAGAAACGGAAGCAGAAAGAATTAAGCGAGCCTTTAAAAAAATAACAGACAGAATTAACAAACGAAAGAGCAAAGCCACGAGACACGCACATACTTGGAAACCGCTGGCAGGAGACAAAGTTTTGGTTAGGAATTATGACAAGTCCTCACTGCTGAAGAAACAGTATAAGACGTTGAACTTGTTATGGAAAGGACCTCTGGAGATAATCAGCTGCGTGGGTGACAGAACATTTAGACTAGGTGACATTAGAACTGGACGAGAAGTAGGGAAATACCATCTTGACTCGATACGCCCATTCAAGGAGGCGCGTAAATCGACACAATCGTGACTCACAGACCGTCAGGCATTATCGCGAGGGAATGGCATTGAGATAGATGTATTCAGATTAAATTAGTGGGAGATAATAAGGCTGTAACAGATAATCTAATGGGAAGAGAACGCAGTTTTATCAAATGAATAAGTATGTCCCTTCGAGTATGCTTTCTTTCTTTTCTTTCGTTCCCTCCTTCTTTGTTGTTGCGACGAGAAAGCATTAAGCAAGCCCCACGTAGAGCGTAAAATTGGGAAAGGACCCCTTAATCTCCCAAATGAATGTGAAATTGGTAGCTAGGCTAGAAAGTACACGTATAGTATGTATAAAAGAAAACAATTTATATAAAGTAAGGTATGTGTAATGAGGCAACAAATGGAGGAATAAAAATTAAATAAAAAAAAACTATGTGATCTGTATATTTAACCAAGGGAATAATTGTTTCATATGAGTGTTATATTGTGGATGGGTAATGAAAGAATGAATGGAATTCCAATGTAATTAGTGACACAAATATCTTTGTTGAGCGGTTGCTAAGCTCGAAAAACCTGTTTGTGAACTATAAAGGACACGTAGAGATAATGGCCGGAAAAGAGAACAGCGGCAGGTCAGAGAGACAATGGTCAAATACCTGGTATGTCAGGGACAAAGCCTGAACCACTGTGTCATGATTCATTGTAATAGTTTTAAGAAATATTGTTTGTGTACTTCATGTAATGTTTTGTATATGTTAATATGTAATTAATCTCCACTCGTTCACTACCGACGACGCATATCATAGTATACATACACGCATACACCAACCAGCTCACACAATGATGGGATATGCTGAGAATTTCGAAAGTGACTTTTAATATAAAAGCCCTGTTCTAAATTATCAGAAGGGCATATGATACCGTCCCTATTAGGCACAACGCCATCATAGTAACCCCGAAAGTATTATTACATGCATAATTAAGGGCGGATAGATACCACAATATGAATTAAAGTTATAATAAATATAGTATAATGATTAAGCATACAAGTGCAGATACTAAACAGGCAATCCCAATATATATTATTAAAAGCATGAACCCAACGTGTTAAGAGAGAGGGCAAAATGAACATTGTCCCGCACAGACAGGTTCTTTGGGTATTTCTAACCGACAAAGGTGGCATTGTCCAACGATAGACCCTCGGCGCCAGCATAAGTATTGACCTGAATATAAGACGTGACGAGAGAATAGACTCTGGAATCTAAGGCACACAGTTCCACACATGCTTATGCATTAATTAGCTAGACTGTGGGAAAGAGAAATTCGCGTGGAATACATGCCTCATACACTAGAAATTGCTATTTATTCAAGAGTAGGGATAAAACACAACCTATAAGGGACAAGCAACCTGTCACATGACCTCTAAAGTGTCCAAAATTCGGCGAAAGGAAGGGGAAATTCGTGTAACGGCGACATCCGATGTTTGCTAGGAAAATCACTCTGTTTCGGCGTGTGAGGGAGGCAACAAGTACAGAAATTTCATCAGAGTCCGCGTTCGTGGATAGAGGGAGTAACTCACATTAAGTGGTTATCGAACACTCTGTGGTAGCAAATGAGAGAAACTGCACTCGCTACAACGTCATTTAGATGTTACCAAACTCTGTTCTTTTGTTTAATAATCCTCCGGAAATACTACGTTATGCGAAGTAATTCACTACCGACGTTTAGGAACAACGCGTACACTGATACATATAAGTCGTGTCATGCGCGCAGCAACGTGAAAGTCTCAAATCTCGCGCCTAATGTGCGAATAACATCGTCAATAGTGGCGAGTGCAGAGGACTAATTATAACAATAAACTTGGTATTCAAAGGTCGTGGTGTCTTATATGTGATAATACCCACACCCTGTCAGGACGCACCCACTCCCTGGAACTCAAAAAGCGAGTACTCATGCAAACCTACCCTGAGAAAAACCCCGACCTGTTGGAAACCTCCCATCCGTAGTCCTCACCTATCACATGTCATATCTTATGAGCTGTTGAGTGCCGGGAGGGCTCAACGAGGTGCTTTACGGGCAAGGACCGCCTCACCCTACTTGATTAACAATAAACCAGCAGGTGTACCATTACATTTTAGAATATATACAGTTGGTAATACGGGTAAACGAGCAGCAATATTTATAAACAACAAAAATATTGACGTAACTACAATTGGTCAGCTTTCCGACAGCGATTGTGTCGTTATACAGGTTGTATATAGTAAGACAACATTTTTTGCAGCTTGCATGTACTTTGATGGGCACTTGAATATAGAAGATGACATTAACACGATTGAAAATATTCTCCAGCATATTAAAGGAAAGGGTCTGATAATACTAGCAGATAGTAACGCCAGAAACAAACTTTGGCATGATATAATAACTAATCAGCGTGGTAGAATAACTGAAGAATTCATTACAGCAAAAAATTTACATATCGTAAATGAAAACAACGGCTTGCCAACTTTTGAATCCCAAACTGGAAGGAGTTGGGTCGATTTGACTATCGTTAATGACAAACTCCTTAGAGATGTAAGGGAATGGACCGTTGGAGAGCAAGAAAGCTGCTCTGATCATAAGATAATATCGTTCATAATAGGAAATGCAATCAAAACCCAAACTCGTACATTAAAGGGAATTAAATATATAGCTAGCCCAGAAAATTATAAGACATTTGAGGAAACGTTGCTACGAAAGCTGACCAAAAATTTTAATTGTCAGGGCAATGGACAGAGTGTGGATGAACAGCTCGCCCATAAAGTAAAAGAAAATAACGTTGAATATACAATTGAAATGTTCTACAATAGTATGGAAGCTGCATGCTGGGAAGCGTTTAGAGTAAGCAGGGGTAAGAAGCAGGCAATTAGAGCCAAATCAGTTCCCTGGTGGACCACTGAACTAACCTATTGAGGAAAAAGGTAAATGCATTAGGACGAGGATATCAACGGACTATTAATAATGAGCAGTTAAGAGAAGAAAGAAGGAATCAGTACTTGGAAGGTAATCGGCTATACCAAAGGAAAATAAATGACGAAAAGTTTAAATCCTGGAGGGAATTTTGTAGTGTAACTGATGGGACTAATCCTTGGACTGTAGTCTATAAGATCGCAGCCAGTAAAATAAGATATCAGAATTCACTTACTACATTGCAAAGAGAAGATGGAACCTACACGGAAGATATACCAAGCACATTAAAGTATATGCTGGAGAACTTCATTCTGGAGGATGGGGTACAAGATGATACTGAACGACAAAAAGATCTAAGGAGGCTTGCAGAGGAAGTAATTAGTACCCCAGATGACAAGGAATTTACACCTAATGAAATTTGGGTTGTATCACAAAATTTCAATCCAAAAAAGTCACCGGGAGAAGATGGAATATCTAGTGATATACTGTTAAATGCTTTCAAAATGTTCCCATATTTCTTTACAGCAATAAATAATCAATGTCTTATGGAAGGAATTTTTCCAGAAAGATGGAAGCGTTCATCTATAGTTCCTATAGTAAAGCCAGGCAAAGAAGATAGTGAAACGATAACAAAATATTGACCCATCAGCTTGTTGAACATATGCGGTAAAGTTTTAGAAAAGTTAATGATAAATAGGATTGAATATTATATTAACACGAGAAACCTTTACAGTACAAGACAATTTGGATTTAAAGCTCAGAAAAGCACGACAGATGCAGCAATGGCGCTGAAGGTATTCATTGAAGATGAGCTAAAATCTTTTGGTTATGTTGTTTTGGTGAGTTTGGACGTGAAAGGAGCTTTTGATGCATGTTGGTGGCCTAGTGTTTTAAATAACTTAAGAGAGATGCAGTGCCCAAGAAATTTGTATCAACTTACAAAGGGTTATTTTAAAAATAGGAAAGCAACTCTCTCTACGAATGAATTCAGGACTGAAGTACGGGTCCAGCGAGGCTGTCCGCAAGGATCTTGTTGTGGGCCTGGATTTTGGAATATACTATATAATTCTTTGCTAAAATTGGAATTTACACCGCGGATAGAGGTAATAGCATTTGCTGATGATTTACTTGTCATGGCAAAAGGAAAAAGTATATTAGATGCTGAAATTTTTTTCAAATCAGGACATAAAGAAAATTGAGTTATGGGCTAAAGAAAATAAAATCCAGTTTAACGACTAAAAATCAAAAGTTTTGGTAATATCAAAAAAGAAAACTAGTTATAATGAAGCAATCAGCATATATCTGAACAATAAAACTCTGGAAAAAGTGGATGTTATTAAATATCTTGGTATTTACATTGATAGGAGGTTTAGCTTTGATCACCACATAGATCAAGTACATGACAAAGCGCTACGACTTCTGCATAATCTGTCCAAGTGCGCAAAACTCACTTGGGGACTGGGAAATAAGGCGCTAGAAACTATTTATAAGGGCGCAATAGAACCTATTTTAACTTATGGTGCCCCTGTGTGGGGATTTGCCCTAGAAAAGCAGATGAACATTAAAAAAATTCCAGAGGATTAAGAGATTATTCAATATCAAAATGACGAAGGCATATAGGACAATTTCTTATGCATCTTGTGTTATTGCCGGCATCCAGCCAATTGGTATAACAATACAAGGCAAAATAAAACTGTATAATGATATACACAGTGAACGTGACTATGATGCACCCCTACCACCAAGCGTCTGGAACCATCCAGCAGAACGACCTCATATAAAAGCAGTTGAGGATGACGGAGCATACGTCTTTCAAATTTTTACGGATGGGAGTAAATCAGATGGAAAAGTGGGAGCTGCTGTAGTTCTGTACAAGCACAATATTGTAATTCGACAACTGCAATTCAGGCTGGATGGAAGGTGTTCAAACAATCAGGCCGAACAACTGGCTATTTTGAAAGCACTTGAAGAGCTACAAAACATGGCAAATACGCTGAATAAAGAGAAGACTGTAGCCATATTTACAGATAGTCAAGTGGCACTATCCACCTTACAAAACAACAATAAACACAATTATATTCCTGAGGAGACACTTAATAGACTAGGAACTTTAGAAAGAAATCAGTGGACAATACACTTTAGTTGGGTGATAGCACATGTAGGTGTTATTGGTAACGTGCTAGCAGACATATTAGCAAAATCAGCTGCTGAAGACATCGAAATAAAGACTATTTACGACAAGGTACCAAAATCTACTTTTAAAACTGAAATAGAGAGGGCAGGATATCTACAGTGGCAACAGAGATGGAGCAGTACAAGTAAAGGAGCCCTTACAAAATCATTCTTCCCTTTGATAAAGGATCGTCTTAAGACAAAACTACCATTAACAGCGACAGTCACTGCAATGGTATCAGGACATGGAAAAACTAAAGCTTACTTGTATAGATTTCATATCATAGATGATCCCCAATGCACGTGCAATAGCCCACAGCAGACCGCAAACCACTTTATTTATGAATGTAGAGACACAAGGCATCAGAGGGACAAGTTGATTGAAGTACACAAGAATGGAGGAAATTGGCCAGTGTCAAACCAAAACCTTATAAATAAACATTTGAAAGCTTTTTGTATATACGTTAATTCAATTGACTTGTAAACAATTTTTTTTAAACAATACGTGACTTGAACATTTAAATGCTAATATTTAAAAAATTACTGTAAAATAATATCAAAATGTGATTATAATTTAAAACGTATCTATGTAATTAAATGCATGCAATGTTACTCTGTAACGGGGCATGCTGTTAAAGTTCAATAAATTAAAAAAGACACATACATACATACATACGTACGTTCATACACACATACAGACATACACATACATTACATACATATATACATACATACAGACATACAGACAGACATACAGACAGACATACGCACATACATACATACAGACATACATACAGACATACAGACATACGCACATACATACATACAGACATACGCACATACATACACACATACATACAGACATACAGACAGACATACATACATACAGACATACGCACATACATACATAGAGACATACAGACATACATACATACATACATACATACATACATACATACATACATACATACATACATACATACATACATACATACATACATACATACATACATACATACATACATACATACATACATACATACATACATACATACATACATACATACATACATACATACATACAGACATACATATATATACATACATACATACATACATACATACATACATACATACATACATACATACATACATACATACATACATACATACATACATACATACATACATACATACATACATACATACATACATACATACATACATACATACATACATACATACATACATACATACATACATACATACATACATACATACATACCTAGCTACCTACATACCCACCTAACCACCTACCTACCTAGCGACCCACCTACCGACCGACCGACCGACCGACCTACCGACGTACCTACCGACCTACAGGCCGCGCCCACCCTGTCCTTCCGCTTACCCACCCAGCCACCCGCCCACCTACCTACCTCTGCTGCATGTCATATTCTCTGCTGTTGCTTGTTGTAGAAATTCAAAACTTGTCATAGTATTTTGCTACAAATTTGTCCGAGTCCCTTTATTTAATCTTATTGCACTTGGAATAGTTACCGTTGTTGCAGATTCTGCTGCATTATTGCAATTGTTTGCAGTACTACTTGCAGCCTACATTAGCTTTCCTGATAACAATTTCAGTGGCTATATGACCTCGTTATTTTATGCCTGAGCTCCTCTTATTAGGTTGGGTAAAAGAAACTTTATTGCAACATCTCGCAAATTCAAATGTATAACTAGGCCAAAGCGAGTGCATTCCTGCTGAAGTAGCGGAAAGCAGGCGAACAACGCGGTGACGACAGTAATACGTCACGAAGGTATGGCTTACGTTTACTAGCGCGCCGCATGGTATTCCTGTACTAGTGATTTAATGTACAGAAAATAAAGTTGTAAGACTATAAACGAGGTAAACCTCTTGAAAATAAAAACGTTGTTGAAAAGTCATAATTAGAAGAAAATATCAGAAGCAATTCAAGGCTAAAAAAGAAATTCCTAATGAACATAAATTACTGAACTTTAGGAAAGGATTGAATATGTTGCCTTTCAAGTTAAAACGTGTAAAAATAACAAGTACCCTGAGCAAAGTTGCCTGATATAGTGGCTTACAGAGCATAATATTCTAGAACACTCAGAGGGAATCTACTCTGGGAAAATAAATTACGAATACCTACATGAATGAAAGCTGGATTCACACCAGTGGCGAAGCGTACAATAAAGCGCTGGAAGACCCCCTTCCCCAAGAATTTCAGAAGAAAAAGAAGGAAAACAAGAAAATTCGTGCTATTAATATGTATATTTTTGTTGTAGATACATTTTCAAAATATATTCGCTAATATTGGCGGTGCTGCGGATAATTTGACAGCTGTTTTAGATTCAAGTGAGCAGTTCCGCCAGCTCATTCAATACTGAGGGATACCATGCTTCATACGTTTTCGGGAGCAATCGCCACTCCTCGATAGGTAGGAAGCTCGGACAGAGTTTGTCACGTGAAGTCTCTGTGGCGCTTTTATGCAGAACCCTAAGCATATTTCAATAGCATTAGCAATTGTATTTTACGAATATTGGTACTTAGTGATGTTAAATAGGAAATTCCTGTTAAGTATTAAGTTATTAGCAAAAGTATGTGAATTGCATAATTTAGGCTAGCAGCTCACGCGATGTGGGACAGCGTTAGGAAAGTCTGAGGGGAGCAGGGAAGCAGGAATATAGTCAAAGTGTGACCATCTTGCAAAGCAAGAAGAGCCTATGTGTGACTAAATTAGAAAGAGTACTGAAGAGTAGCCTAAGTTCTTTGAGTTATTACTCTTTCATATCTTAATGCAAATTATTATTTGAAGCTTCCGACGCTTTGAATGTCACGCCGCTCCACTGATCCACACCCATTACACAGTTTCAAAATGTTAGCGGAGTGGCAATGTTCCAGAAATATGTGCAAATGACAGTGCTGGATAGCGTTTTATTATTATGTGTGCTGGGGGGGGGGGGGGTATAAATTTGTAGGCTTCCAACTATGCGAATCCTCCCCTTGCGACGACTGC
>CM060950.1:209820016-209875016 GCA_030765055.1 Mantis religiosa
TAGCAGGCCAGTTACAGCGAGGATCTATGGAGCAGGCTGGACTGCATGTTCCGCCAGGTATCTACGTGTTGCCGCTGTTATGCTGATTGTCGGCAGTTACCGCATCAGAAGTCAAGATATGCATTTGAATTGTAATAGAAATATTATGGACAAGTGGCATTTTAAACATCGTTAGAGTCTTTGTAAGAAAATCAAAATGTTCGAAAATTTTCCATCTAAAATGTGATTGGGGCGGTGAGAGGGATTCCCTAGAAAACTGTTCTGTCGTATACCACGAATTTTCGTTTGAGAGTTTTGCTTTTTGTATTTACTTCAGAGAGTCTTAAAACGTGTATTTCTGTGAGACCTCGATACGGAAATTGTGAAAAAAAAATGCAGTTTCTCCTCTACCTACTGTAAGTACGTCGCAGAGAAAGAAAAACGAAGTACGGTTATAACACAGTCCAAGGCCTAAGGCCTCCTCAAATCTTCTCTCTCTCTCTCTCTCTCTCTCTCTCTCTCTCTCTCTCTCTCTCTCTCTCTCTCTCTCTCATTCCTCTCTCTCTCTCTCTCTCTCTCTCTCTCTCTCTCTCTCTCCTCTCTCTCTCTCTCTCTCTCTCTCTCGCTCTCTCTCTCTCTCTTTTGCATTATTTCTTGTTACAGTTGCATTTGTTCGTTTTCTTTATAAGTATGGGCTTCTTTATCTCAGAAGAAAATTAATGTTTTTAAAAAGTTTCGATGAAGCGAGTTTTAACAATAATTACAGATGTAATTTTATAATTGTAATTATAAAATAATATTTACTTAACAATCAAGCAAAATAGTAATGGAAGTGCATTCAGATTTGGAACAAAGATGACGTAAAACACAGCCAAGTTTTGCTGTAATTACTACGATTTTCTCTCGTGTTCCAGAGCAAGAGGCTTCGAACATTTATAGTTAATATTTGCACAGATGTGCAGAAATACCAAAATAAAGCTTGAAATGTCTAAAAAAAGGTTACAACTTTTACAGCATGACACATTCTTACCATTTGATGATTGCCGCTTTGTGTCTTCCAAAGGTCCTTTAATCGATATAAAAACTGAGAAGCCATCAACTGTACTTTACTATAAAATTTGCGTTTACTGCATATTTTGAACTCATTTTGAATATACTGGAAAATTGGAACTACATTTAGCTCCTCGCAGCTTTCTTGAAATACGGGGACTTGCATGAAAGGATAAGTTAAACCTTATAATTATAATCTTATATGTAATGATATTACATAGAAAATATTTATGGAACGTCTAAGATGTTTCTTTGCCAATAATCTCATCTTGAGGCACAGGAATATTTAAGTTTGTTGAAATCAATATTTTAGAATCATTTTTCCATATAAGGTGTAATCTGGAATGAGGAATTTCTTGAAAACCATAATATGGGAATCATAGGATGCTGAACTTTGACATTTAACCAACTTATTGTTTTTGAGTTATGCTGTTCACAGTCATACAATAACCTTTTAACTTTACCTACTAGTATAATAGGTAGAGGAAGTATTGCATTCTACTCAAAAGTTCCACATTGAGATCAAACTGGAAATACTCACACTGGTTTTGGGACAGACTGAATCTTAAAAACATAATAAAAATGAAGCATTCTTAGAAAATGGTCGCTGTGTGATCTACTTATAATTCCTGCTGGTGAGTTCAGTTGTCTATTAGTAAGAGATAAATAAATCTAACCACACAAAGAATGTGGAGCTTGTTAAAACGCCATTCATGTTAAATATTCTCTCTCTTTCTGCGCGTGTGTGTGCATGCTTGCGCGCGCGCATGTGTAAAGTAAACCATAATGCAGAATTCCTTGTTAATTGCCCTTTTATTTTTTGACCATGTAAAGAGAATGCAGTACCAAAGTCATCACTATCGACCAGCTTTTTAAGTGCTTAAAGCCTAATATCTGTTCACTTTACCTTTGCAAATACAAGAAAACGAACAATATAAGAAGTTTATCTTGATTAACACAAGTGGATGTAGAAATAAGCCTGTGTAGGAATCGTTTGTGCAAGAATGGAGAAAGACATGGGAGTGCAATACATATTTTTGAATTATGCTGTTCAAAAGAGACAGTGATACAGCACTTCTTCAAAATGTGTACCTATATATAGTAAAATTTCAATATTACAAATTTGGCTAAAATATAATATTTCCTCTTAACTGGTGTTCCATAGATGACAGAGATCGCATACATTTAATAGCTTGGCTATTTATGTAAGAGCTACATTATTTACTAATTTATAACAAATAAACATACAAAAATGTCATATATTCAAGGATACAGTCTCACTTTAAAGGTTATGCTAATAAATGCTTCTATTAGCTGCAGTTATATACAAATCCTTTCTTCTGATATAAATGAAAGCGGTGGATTTTAGAGCTATTTCAGATAGCTAAGTGAACACACTGGTTATAGTAAATTCACCAAATTTACAAGGAAATAAAAATAAACCTAAGTTTAAGCTTTCATTTTTAACACACATTCATTTTGAATTGGGGGGAAATTGTACCTAAAAGGTAGAGCTCCACAAAACATTTCATAACTGGAAGGAAAATTTAGCTCTGCAGTACATAATGATATTTTGCTGTTGCTTTTTTCTTCCAGTAATTTTTTGCTCGTGGACCTTCCAGAATTGAAAAGCATAGATCTGATCAGAGTATAAGTAATGTAAAAAAAAATTCTTTTCATGTCAGAGGAAGACAATCAATTGTTTGCTTAAAAAGGAAAATAGTACATCATAAGAAGTTGCTTCATTCTTTAAATGAAAGTAAGGTAAGTAGAAACAGAAATTAGGATCAGTTGTAAGGCATTGTAGCTGCAAAGTTATGCAAGCAATGTGAAGATGTTTTAATTTTCTGTATTTGTGTTGTTATAACTAGTATTTTCATGCTACGCAATTGATTTTCTAATACAAACGAATTCGGTTTAAAAAATAACTATGTATCTGTACCTTTATCACTTAGGTATATCACTCTGTTGATTTTAAGCTCCATTTTCCTCTTTTCTTTTTTCGGCATTTTTGATAATGCTTTTTGAATCTTAGTTTTAACTTCTTCAGCTGAAATCTTAATAATATCTTTAGGCTTAATAGCAAGGGCGGCTCGTCCTTACGTGCTGCAGTGCTGCAGCACGCTGTTTTCTGTTTTGGAAATCAGATTGTAGAAATTTTAAAAGACCATGTAAATAACAATGCATTATTGTATGTATAAGAAATCAAGTACAACCAATAATGACCTCTTGATGCATGGAAAGCACCTGCGTAACTACTGGAAGGCATCCGTGACGTCAACCTGCTTAAAGTCAGAAAGCTTGGTAATCAGTTATTGTGCATGCGTACAACATTTCCCTCTTGCCTCCCTGATGTCTAAGTTTCATAGATTTTCGCACAAATGCGTGCTGCGTCTGGGTATTGCGTGATCATTCGTTGCACAGTGAAGTAGGGCCACCAACACTCACAGTTATAGCTGTAGAACTTGAATATACATTGAATATCATTTAACTTGTGAATGACAAACTTTATAGTGTTAACGGATGAATTGCAAGTGAAAAGTAACACACATACGGAGATGTTTTCTTTTGTGCAGCAGAGTAAAATATAACACTATATGCCTAAGTACTTTGTTACAACTGGATATACTTTGTCTAATAAAGATGCGCCTACAGCTATAAAATATTCAGATCTGGTGGGAATGAACAGACAGAATCAGATGCCAAAATTACTAAATACCGATGATTTCGAAACAGTCAAGATTATGGGGATAGATCACAACATTCACGGTAATTTAATGAAGAGAAATAAGATGTATCAGGGTTAGGTGATAAATGAGTTGGATTCTCAAAGATATGAACTGTTAGCTGCTGCCTCATCCGATGAGCATCGGGCATGGGAACGGTTAACATGTGCATATGGTGTAGTGGACGAGAAGGGTGATCAGAATGATGCAACTAGTAACTGGTCCCTAGATAAGCGAGCCATATCCAAATGCAAAAATTTAGATAAAATTGAGATTGTCGGTGCATCCGATACCATCGAATTTGTTATAGAAACAAACCTAGACGGCTAGGTCTTATACCCCGACCAAATAAATACTACTACTCCTAGTATATTATCTTATTTCTCGGTTAAAGGTACCGAGCAGAAAACACAGATGACACTGTGGAAGGTGAGTTTTACACCTTGGCCAAGTATCTTTAATCCGAAAATGCATAGAAGTACGGCTGCATTGGGAGATCAGTGGCTCCATGCACAGTACAAGCCGCTGCAACATCACTTTTTCACCATGGTGCCAATACACAAGAATAATAGCACTCTGATGAAGCAGCGTGCCTCGTGTATGCTGGAGCAGTCATTTAAGGTTTCGTTCATATTTAGGGATAAGGAGATTTCAGCCGTGGCTCCATTGGATATGACTCACTTGAGGGCCAGAGGTTCATTGAGGTCAGGTTACAGAGCTATATTGGACAAACAACACTTCTATTTCTTACATAATCATTGTATTTATTGTATAAAACAAAGTGTACAATAAAATAATAAAGTTTTACATATTGTTCACGTACTTGATACCTCTGTATCCATGAGGTAAGGTGTGAACCCTATCCTTCGATACCACACGCTTCCTATCCTCAGATAAAAAAGCAAGTTTCTTTTGAAAGATGCTGTATAAAGTGTGGGATTGTGACCTGATCAAATACTGGTCAGCAAAAATGTGTTTTCAAACGAACATTTCTTATAATGCTCGAAGCTAATGCTGGTGCTAGAGCCCGACACTGTAGTGCAATCGGTAATCCCTTTATGTTTAGAAAGAGAATCACCGTCCTCGAACCTCACTGCATACGTCTTAGCCCGCAAACCAACAAATTCCACTATTTTCTTAAAACCTACCTGATCAGACCACAATCCCGGTACCTTGTGCGTACATGTAGTACGTAGTGCATAGTCAACCGGTGCACTTTCAAAATCCAGGCATTTGCCCAATTTCTGGTCTTAATGCATAGTCACCAACGGATGCTCGAGACAGTTTTAGAAATACATTATTAAACTGTCCGTATCGTGGTAAAGTAAACTCATGCGATCGCTGAACTTCCACTTAAGTTCATAAAAGAACCGGTACACCTCCGATTTCGCTAATTTGAGTATTGCAAACCCCTAATGCACAGGTTTGTTTAAAGGAATTACGTTATTTTTCGTTTCGCATAAGAAATAACTACCAACCTGAATAAAAATCTTCACCTCAGACAGAAAGGAATTTCGCCTACCGTATGGACCGTCAGTGGACGCCGTTCGTACTGCGAAACATCGGTATCGAAAGTATTTTCTAGTTTTTTCCCGTATAGGCTATTATTAAGCAGTTTGTAGATGTCAGAGAGAGCTTTGTTATTGCTGTGTTCCCGTCGTTTGGCAACATTCGTTTCGACATTCGATTTGAAAACAGCTTCCTGGTTAAAAATCCAAACTGAATGTACCTTCGAAATAATATGTCCATGTTGTACATAGAACTGCAATATGAACGAATGAACCAGGTATTCCTTTTTATCACGTAAAGTGGTGCACAACCTGTCGTTGTAATGCTCAGGTGCGAGAGGAAAGTCACAGTGCATATCGTGTAAGCTAGTGGGATAGGTAATGTCTACCAATGCTATAAAACACTTATCGCCTGAGGGTCCCAGGTCAACCAGTCAACCGGCAAATCTGGCACGCTCGTCTGAGCTTGGTCGGCAGTTTATAAGTCATGACCTTGCTATAAAGAGAACTGATAGTCAGAAACAATATGTGCTCATCAGCATTTTTAACATAAGCGCGCCGCAAGCCACATTGCGATAACCCATCACGTATCTGTTTTTGAATCAAGGTGCATAGGTCTTTGTTATTGACTATTCGGATCCTATTCGAATTATGCTTTACTGCACAATACCATGTGTAGGAAGGCAATTCCTGAAAGTAAACAGGATCTATACCATTGGCGGTAATAGCATTGTTTCGAAACGTTTCATACACATCCGCAAGCAACATCACGTCTAGTCGCAAATAATAATTGTGGTAATCTTCGAATTTACTAAAACCCTTCACATACCAGATTCTAAACGCCTTCCCCTTATCCTGCTGCACACCCCTCAATTTGGAGTACCATGCACTATCCTGTGTTGGCAGCGAAAATCCGAGTTTTTCCTTACTATCGAACCAATTGCAAGGAAACGGAGCCTTTGCTGTCGCGTCCAGGGAGGCCTACCGGAAATGAGTGACAGTATCCGTCAGTTTTGCAAGTGGAGCGGCAAGGTAATTGAAGGTGTCCATTAAACGAATTTTATAATTTTCCGTGGGCACTGATAATACATCAAACTTTTCGAATGTTTTTGCTGACACCCTCACGTTCATGCCGAATTTTGCAATTAATGCACGAACGATCAGGTGACAATCGTAGCCTTTAAAGTTGTGAAAGTATACCTGGCAGGAATTTTCAGGTGCCATCCAACACCTCGTGTGATAGGAACCACAGCTACCATCGATGTAATTTCGCCTACCAGATATGAGTTCCGGTTCTTCAATTTTATTGCCACAAATACAACAATTTACGGTGCGAACATCGTGCGCAACCGACCATTCTCGAATATAGGTACAGATACCATCAACAAAGTCCACTGCTACATCGTCACAGTCTGTAATGGTTATAAGAGTTTCATGTATGAATGCATGATTCGATATTGCGCACCAGCAATAACCCGAAGGCTTGTGCCTACCCTCCTGATCAATGTAGCTCTCAAAATCTGCGTAACATACCAATTTATGCAAACAGTTTGGTTTATCCGTAATCCTTACCAGAACATTTGTTCCTACCGTTTCAACGCGAGTACTGCATACGTTCGGTGTATGGTATTTTATACATGCATCGCAAAACTGTCTAATGGTTCTCGACCTGTCATTTAAAAATGCATCCAGTTTAATTATCAATTTATACTTACGGTTATCAGTGTAATACAGGAGAATGTATTCATGTGCGGTATCAAAGGCGCGTTGGTAAACTACATTACCTCATTTGTTAAATATCCTGACGTTAAATCTTTTGCACTGGTCGTGCCAAGCTGGGAGCTCTGACAGGTGAACACCCTCAGTCGTTGCAGTATTCCATCCACCCTCTCGCATCCACTGCCGAACTGCTTGCAGGCGTTGTGTCTTGTTGTGACCTGGTACATAGCAATGCCAGAGGGCGATAATCCCTAGCAGAGTATCTGCTTTTGCCGTCACCATCACGTTCGAGAACGGACCATCGGCTTCATCTATCTCCAACATGGTTACTTCGCTGCTCACCGTAATCCTCGTGGTGGGGGTTGCATTGTGATTTGGTTGACATGCAACCATGGAAAACCACCAGCGATGCAATCGTAGAAAGGTCATTCCTGATCCTGCTACCGAGGGAAAATCATCTGGGTCGGTGAGCTTTGCAAACACCTCCCCGAAAAAGTCCAGCACTTGTAGGTGGTCCACGTCCAAAATGGTGTCCACTGTAGTTTTAATGTGAATGATCACCTCCTCACCATCCTTCAGGAACAATGTAGAGGTGTATATCACCAGCTTAATTGACTGCTCCTGCTCCAGAAACTGAACAATAAAGTACACTGCATCGTCATAGTTATCAGTGGTCCAATAACCAGCGGCAGGGGTTGCAGCGTGTGTCACCGGTTTACCCATTTTCACGACGTTTAAGACAAGTACCAAATATTGCATGAAAATCCTTCCTTTTATAGTGCACAGTGCAAATGATGTCAGTGCGCCAATGCACTTTCGCGGCGCTGCAAAAGTGCAGCCGAGTTCGCGATAGCCCACAATTGCCGGCCCGTTTCGTGACAATCCGTGTCGCCAACGCGGCCGAACACCAATATATCTACGAATGTTATTATCATTAGGAGGATCACAATCGAACTTAATGCGGAACGCACATTGCACACTAACTACAGATTCCGTCTTTGCAAACTGCAAAACACAAAACGCTTTCTGTTTACTAGTCGCCATCTTTGCTACTACCGCTATCTAGCGGATTGCGGCAGAAACATTGCATGCACATGCGCACTGGTGCCAAAAAACAAAACTGTTTGAGTTGCTTTTTCATTTGACATATCATTTATAACTGCAAGTTTAATGTAATAAATATTATAAAGAGTTAACGCCCCGACATTCATTTATATACCCTGTATTTTAGTTCTAGAGACTAATTCCATCCTTCTTATGCAAACAGATCCAATACCTAACGGCTATTAAACTGCAGGGCAAATTGTTTGTGATGCACCTATCATGATGGCACGATACTCCATTCCCGCGAACATAACGGAAAACCTCCATAACAAGTGCATGTAGTTCGCTTGCTCGCACTGTGTCTAAGTATTCCCTTATTTGGTGGCTGATATGTTAGCAAGTAAAGACATTGTGCACTCTCAAGAAATCAGTTTCGTTAATGTCGTGTAACAATTGACAGGCCTTTGTTTTATTTATTTATTTATTTATTTATTTATTTATTTATTTATTTATTTATTTATTTATTTATTTATTTATTTATTTATTTATTTATTTATTTATTTATTTATTTATTTATTTATTTATTTATTTATTTATTTATTTATTTATTTATTTATTTATTTATTTATTTATTTATTTATTTATTTATTTATTTATTTATTTATTTATTTATTTATTTATTTATTTATTTATTTATTTATTTATTTATTTATTTAGTTATTTATTTATTTATTTATTTATTTATTTCTTTCTTTCTTTCTTTCTTTCTTTCTTTCTTTCTTTCTTTATTTATTTATTTATTTATTATTTATTTATTTATTTATTTACTTACTTACTTACTTACTTACTTACTTACTTACTTACTTACTTACTTACTTATTTATTTATTTATTTATTTATTTATTTATTTATTTATTTATTTATTTATTTATTTATTAATTATTTGTAATTTACGTCCTCCAACGTAAAGTCATATCGGACGATGAATGGAATGGGTGAAATGATGCTCAAATGAGCCCAGGGTCCATAAAGCTTAGAGTTACCTGACATTCGTCTTTCAGGATAAGGGAAAACCCAGGGCAAAAACGTTATCCAAGTAACTCGCCCTGACCGATATTCGAACTCGGGACCTCTTGAACGTGAGGCAGGCATGCTACCACCACGCTACCGAGGCGGACACCTTTGTTTTATTATCAAGTTGCACTGCTTAAAATGGTTTCCTTCAACTCACCATATTTACTGTACCGTTTTATATGTGTAATTGTATAGAATGTGTCCTATTACTAAATAAATGCAACAGGTTATGGGCCCAGCACACTTCCACTGCGCATAAAGTGTGAAATATGGGAAAAGAAAACAGTAAATAATATTGTGAAGGGAAAAAGTTGTTTTACCTTTTGTTCTGCTGATTACGTAAGTATCCATCATTTTTACTTTTGCAAAATTGTATGTCCAAAAGAAAACTTTATAAAAATGGCCATATCAGTGGTTGTTGTATAGAACCTCTAAAGAATGATAATAATGATACTTGGAAAATGCAAGCACAAGCCATGCTTACTCGCATTGGACTTTTTATTTATGTGACCGGAGAAAAAACAAAACCCCCAAATGTTGCCAAACCCGAAGACAAAATAAAGTGGGAAACGGACGATTTAAATGCAAAGGCAGAACTAATTCTTATGATTTCACTCCAGAATTAAAACAAATAAAGCATTGCTTAACCTCAAAAGATGTAAGGGATACGCTGAAGAAGAATTTTCATAGTTCAGGCCCTGCTCAGAAAATTACGCTTCTCAAGCAATTAATTGTACAGAAAATGCACAGCACAGATAGTATACGTGATCATCTCAACAAATTCTTGGATATTGTTGACAAACAAAAAGAAATCGATGTCGTGATAAATGAAGACTTATTGGTCATAATTATGCTGTATTCTGTACCATACTCATTTGAAAATTTTGGAATTGCCATTGAATCAAGAGATGAACTACCCAGTGCTGAACATCTAAGAATTAAAATTTTGGAAGAAAATGAAGTCAGACAAGAAGACATTTCAAGTGAAGAAGCACTCTATGCAGGTAATAAAAATATCAACAGAGAAGTGGTAATTATCAGAAGAAACCACCATTCTTAAAACAATTTGCAAGAGGGAATCTCAAAAAGTCTCCCTGTGAAATCTGTTCGAGGACAAATCACAGTACATCTGAATGCTGGTCAAAGAAAAGGAATTTAAAGAAACCTGAGCACACCTTCATGATAGAACAGTGTTCAGTGACAGCCAATTCAAAAATGTTAGACAGCTCAATATGGATCCTTGATTCCGGAAGCACTTCACACATGTGTAATGACGAAAGGAAATTCATGGACTTGTCAATGTCATCTGATCCTGATTCATTGAAACTAGCAGCTAAAAATTAATTCACTTCAATTTACGGAAAAGGAATGGCAAAACTGAACACAAATAAAAGTGGAACTATTAATCTACCAGATACTCTATATGTTTCCGATTTATCCATAAATCTACTTTCTGTTGGAGAAACCACAGAAAAGGGTTATTCTGTTGCCTTCAACAAAGAAGAAGCCACTATCTTAGGTCAAACTGGATGCCCAATATTAAAAGCTATGTAATCCAATGGTTTGTATTATATAAAATCTAAAGAAGAAAACAAATCAAATGAAAAAACCTACCTGTGTTCCGTCATATATCGCTGGCATCAAAAGTTGGGACATTTCAATGAAGCTGATCTAAATCTGGCTCTTCGTGAAGAAAAAGTTAAAGTTTTAAACTTTAAGAGTGATGGATCTTTTGAATGTGAAGTTTGCCTTGCAGGAAAGTTTACAAGACCTTCATTTCCAACCAGACAAAATAACAGATCAAATGAACCACTAGAAATTGTCCGTTCTGATGTTTGTATGTGATTTGCATCACATGGGGGAGCAAAATATTTTTTTACCTTCATTGACGACTTTAGCAGATACTGCAGAATATATTTTTTAAAGGCAAAAACTGAAGTTCTTAACTACTTCAAAGAATTCAAGAACGAAGTGGAAACGCTCACTGGAAAGAAGATAAAGGCACTTCAATATGATAATGAAACTTCAGAGGAATGCGACAAAGAATTCAGCGAATATCAGAAAGCATGTGACATACAGAGAAGACTATCTATGACTTATGCTCAACAACAAAATGGAATAAGTGAAAGGAAAAACAGAACTTTAGTTGGAAAAACTAGAAAGACTACCTGAAAATTTTGGGCAGAAGTTGTAAATACGGCCAACTATCTATGCAACAGATCACCTTCAACAGCTATAAATCATGAAACAACTTCAAGAGATGGCCTGGACGTGTACCTTCTGTAAGACATCTGCTTGGTTTTGGATCAGTTGCCTATATCTTGGACAAAAACCCAAGAGGAGGAAAACTGGAACCAGAAGCAAAACCTGGAATTTTTGTTGCCTATTCAGAAATCTCAACAGCATACAGAATCTGGATGCCTGATCAAAGTAAAGTAGTTGTGACAAGAGATGTAAAAGTCCTCAACAAAATGTATCTTCATGAATCTTCAAATCTACAAAATGATGCTGTTGAAAAGGATCTTGACTATATAATAGAACTGAAACATCAAACTGTTGAAAAGAAACACAAGAAGAAAGTGATGTCAACCAAGAGACACCAGTACAAGCTGACTCCCAGTTAGGAATAAATGAACTCCCACAACACTGAGACCATAACGGAGCAAGAAGGTTCCAACCAGATTTAATGACTTTGTCTGGTCATTAAATCAACATGCGATGAACCAGAAATTCAGACACTTAAGGATAGTGCTACAAGTGACAATGCAATGATTTGTGCTTTTGAAGAAGAATCTTCAGTTGATGAATCACCTTATGTCTGGGACAATGCAATAAAGGAAGAAATAAAAGCTCATCTGGAAAATGATACCTGGATTCTTATTAAAATAGAAAAGGATATGAACATAGTTGGATCCAGATTAATATTAAAATCTAAATATGACGCTGAAGGGAATCTAGAACGTCGGAAAGCTAGACTGATTGCCAAAGGATTTACACAATGTCCAGGAGTAGATTATGAAGAAAACTGTGCACCAGTTGCTAAGCTAAGTTCTATAAAGTTTATTCTTGGTATAGCAGTGGAAGAAGAATTGGAGATAAATCAGCTAGATGTATCAACTGCTTTCCTGAATGGAGAACTAGAAGAAAAAATATACATGCAAGTTCCAGATTCACTTGAAAGATATCTATGTGACATCATTGTTGAAGAGGCTGACAACCCTCAGTCAACAATATATGTGAAAGCAAAAACACTGTTGGAAGACTTGAAGAGCTGTAAAAGTTAAAAAGTCTGTCTTCTGAAACGAGAACGTTATGGCTTAAAACAAGCGGGAAGACAATGGTTTGTCAAACTAGACTCTAAATTGAAAAGTTTAGGTTTGAAACCTCCTCATGCAGACCCTTTTGTATATACATTTGGAGTAGGGGGAGTAAAAGTTCTACTAGCTGTACACGTTGATGACATCCTGATTGCCTTGTCAAACAAATTGACTGTGAGCAACCTCAAGATGGATCTGATGGAAACATTTTAGATGAGAGACTTTAGGCATTTAAAATACTATCTTGGTATTGAATTCAAGAGAATATATGGTAAAATTAAAACCTATCAATCCAGGTATATAGAAAATCTACTCAAGCGTTATAACTTTACAGACTGTAAACCTGCAAATACACCAATGGAAGTTGGTCTAAAACTAACCAAAAATGAAAGAGAAGGTAAAAATCTTCCCTACCAGAATCTTATTGGAAGTCTTATGTAGTTATCTGTAGCAACAAGACCAGATATCACTCATGCTCTAAGTTACCTTAGTCAGTTCAATCAATGTTATGGTAAACAACATTGGAGAGCTGCCAAAAGGGTTCTACGATACTTAAAAGGAACCAAGGAGCTTGGTTTATGTTTCACCAGAACTGGCAAGCCCATAATTCGTCACGCTGATGCAAACTGGGGATCCTGCTCTGTGGACTACAAGTCATACACTGGCTTCTGTTTCAAATTTGCTGGTTCAGTCATCATTTGGTAATCTAGAAAGCAAAGAAAAACAGCTCTATCAACTTCGGAAGCATAATATATGTCTATGATTGATGCTGCAAAAGAGGCACTTCATTTGAAACAACTTGCAAATGATTTTGAACTAAAATACAGTCATATATTAATCCTAAATGATAATCAGGCTGCCAAGAATCTAGTAGAAAATCTAATAATTGGTTCTTGTACAAAACACATAAGCATCAGTGAACACTTCATAAGGGAAACCGTGATGCGAGGAGACATCAAGATTTCCTACTGCAGAACAGAGGAGATGGTTGCAGACATTTTCACCAAAGCTGTGCCTGCATCAAAGTTTGAATCTGTTATGTGTAGAAGTGTAGTTATGTGTAGAAACCGTTTGGAACTTAAATAAAAATGTTATATTTTCTTCTTTGTCCTTGTTCATGAGGGGAAGTGTCGGCAAGTAAAGACCTTGTGCACTCTCAAGGACTTAGTTTTTTTTTATCTTGTGTAACCTGTTTTATAGTCAACAGCTGAGAGGCCTTTGTTTTATTATTATCAAGTTGCACTGCTTAAAGTGGTTGACTTCACCTCACCATATTTACTGTCTCCCTTTTATATGTGTAATTGTATACAGCATGACTTATTACTAAATAAATGCAACATGATATCAGTTTCTTTATTTTGTGTGTGAGTGTGAAATGTGTTATAAATTCACTTTATTCAGAGTATGAGTAATTTAATATTATGATAACTTTAACCAACAAATAATGAACACAGTTAATGAACTTCTGAAAACTGCCCTTTCAAGGCAAGTCTTAGAAGAAAGGGTTAGTATGAAAATGTTAGGGCGAACAATACTCGATCTAAAAACTGAGGAAAAAGGGAAAGGAAGTAGAAATTCTGTTTATATCATGAAGAAACGTTGGGGCATTGATTTCATTTTTCGAAACTTTTTCCCGCAGCATGCCGTTATTTTTTGGCACAAGCAGCCACTGCTTAATAGTGTTAAAATTATAGTGCAGTAGTTAAAAAATATGATACATTTCTGCTAAAATTAACTACTTTCCATGACTTATGCTAAAAAGTTTGAAAATTCCAATGTCATGCATATAAACAATATCTTCCCCTAAACGAATTAAAGTTAAGAAACGCCTAGATGTGGCAATTTAACATATGCATATATACTATGCTCTAATTAAAATTTGATAGTGATACATTGAATCATAAGGTTCAACCATTTATATCATCTCAAAAAGGATAAATTAAAAATAAAGAAATGAACATCTTAAGATAATGTATCAATGAAATTTGGGAAAATGACCATACAAATTTATTTTTACATTTGGAATTTTTTTTGTTAACCATATAACTTGCATTTCAATGGTACACTTGTTTTCTCATTATCTGCCACTTTAAGCTCCAGGAGGGAATTTCAATGTCCCAATGTGGATGGGTGTTCTTCACTGTGCTTTGTTGCTCCAGCTTTCAAATGCAATTTTCATTTTTACCGTTGTCATTCTCATTTGTTTTCAATTTGCTTCTCTGAGTTTGGGAGCTGGCCATGCTAAAATAAATTTGATATATCAAGCTAAGATGCCATGAATATACATGTGTTTTGCTTGAAAACACATAAGAGAAGTTGGTGTTCTGCAATTCTGTAGTGTTGCTAAGTTATTCCAGTATTGCCATTTTTTTTTTAATTTATATCCTCCAATGTTAAGTGATATCGGACGAAGAATGAAATGTTGCTCAAATAAGACTTGGTTATATAGAGCTTAGAGTTACCTGATATTGATTTTTCAGCATAAGAGGAAGCCCCGGAAAAAACCTTATCCAGGTAACTCACCTTGACTGAGATTCGAACTTGGAACCTCTTGAATGTAAGGCAGACACACTAACATATATGTTACCGAGTTGGGCATCGTGCTGTTGTATATATTAGTGTATTACTTGGGTATTTATTTGGTTTTATGTTATTCATTTGTTTTATTAAAGCAAAAATAAGCAAATACTTTATGAGTTTTATGTACAAATTAGATAAAAATTCATAGTGTAGATGTCAGCTAAGAACAGTGCATTTGCAGGTACAAGTGAAGACAAAATGAAGATTTTCATACTAAGAAACTACCAAACAAGCTTACAAACTAAATGCAAAGTTTAGGCTTACATAGAAAATTAAACAGATTGTGATGTTTTAAAACAGGTTAAGCATGTGCCTGAAGTGAACCCTTTTCATCAAACTATTTTCACTTTTCCTCTTCTACTGAACAAGTGTCCACCACCAGCAGGAAATTATCACTGTTTAATAACCCATTTAATGACCAAGCTCAGCAGAATGGAGGCAAGTTATATGTGTTCATGCATGTTATTGTGTGGAAAGAAGGTCAATGTAAGTGCAGAATGTGAAGTAAATGGACTGTGCATTGATGTGAGAAAAAAAAGGAAGAAGAAAAAAATAATGGTCTTTGTAACAAGCTTATGACCATAATTTTTTGTTTTAATTTGCATCACTATGGGATCACCTTTCATATTACTTTATAGTTTTGCTACCTTTGTTCATTATTGTCTTTCATCCCTTCTTTAGCCTTTAAGATGCTATCATTTCTTGTATTATGCTACAGTTTGGTTTACTTTCCAGCATTATTTGAATTATATAATCAGTAGGTATCTGGAGATTGGTTGAGCTTCCCAATACTCTCTAGCGTAATTTCACTCCATTGCAGACATTTCAATATTGTGATAATGTGTAGGCCAAGAATAAAGCAGCACGGATCCCATCAATGGTGCTGGTGAGTTTTAAGTTGATTGGATTTATGTAAACCAAAACAATATGTTCTTGACTTTAAAATCTATTTTTCTACATTATTTTTTTGTCTTTTTTCAGCATTTCTCCTTCGACTGTAGTTAATAAATTGTTAGCTTGAAATTTTAAGGAGTATTTCAAAGATCAAGCCATTAAAATTTGTCATGCACTAGTTAAAAATAGTAAACAATTGAGGTAAAGAAGTATTTTTATAACTCATATTGAAAAAATTGAAAATAGCAATAAATTAAATACAAAAAATGTTTTTCTCTTAAACAAGTTACATCCATGCAATGGACTTTGACAATTTCTTTACATCTGTCCACTGGCTTGAATTAAAAATTTAAGATAAATACATTAAACTGTAGATTCCAAAGTCGTTTTGTATTAGCATTTAAATGTATTTTTAAGATGTTTGGTTTAATCAATGGCTATGTTAGCAGCAGGCGACAGACATAAAAAACACAGCACAATTTTTCCAGTTCCTACTCTTTTTGGTCTCTGGACATAAATATTCAATCATAAACATCAAATTTGCATGGCTATGAAACATATGTATGCTTCACTTGCATGCGTAGGTGTAACCACTGGTTGCTAATGAACCTAAATTTACAAAAGCAGGAGTTGAAATAAATTGAAATCATAAGCATCGTTAAAAAATGTGGGATCAGTTCGCTCAAGTTTTTTGCTAGTATAATATTAACAACTGTCAATTCCACCAGTTGCTTTCAAAGGTTTGTCACCTTTTTCCTCTATGAAAATGATGAGCCGTACTTTGAAGCTAATTTTTGTACTGGAATTTTTCTATTTGAGTGTTATGTATGACTGTTTGCTGATACTGACAATGTTTCTTCTTCCAGATAGATTATGATCTTAAGGTTGAAACTGATTTTTTGACACAAAGTTTAACTTACTCAGTGTTCAACAAATTTTAAAAATGTTAATGTTTATATTTTAGAGAATACTTAGTGACACATTTCAACATAGTCTCTATTTCTTGGAAAAGATTTTCCATATCATTCTGCAAATACCCTTGCAGTAGAACTCCATTTCAGGTGGTGCCATTCCATAACAGTGCTTTGTTCCAAGTTCACAGTGATGGAACAATCTTCCATCGCCTGTCAAATACTTATAAGAAATAATTTGATGATTCTATTTTAAAATTTGTGATTTTTGATAAATAAAATTGGCACCCTAAAAACTTTTCCATAACCTGAACTTTCAATTATTTCTTTTACTGCACTATGTTCCAGTGCAGCAATTTCAACCACAGTCCCAAGCCTGTCCTTCCTAATGAACAATCCACTCCTTCCTTTTATTTCCTGGAAGCACTTTCGGTGCAGCTAGTATGATGCTCATTTTGGACACATTTATGTTTCCCATCTTTGGCGTAACACTATAGATATGTCCATAAAAGTGCTAAAGTCTTAGGTAATTTCAGTAGGTACCAGATTTTTACTGTTTAACAAAGAATTTAGTTATAACACATATTGCCTGTGGTCACTTAATAGAAGATAATGATGTCATGTTTAAAATCTATAGATTATTATCTTGGAAACTATTTTTGTTACATTGTTTGAATTTGAATTTTAAAAGTGGATTGCTCACAAATTTGAGTATGATTTGTATAGTGTTTCAGAAAAACTACTTAGTAATATTGATACTGTTTATGTTTCAGGAAAAATGAAGAGCAATGTGTCAGTATGGACAAGGAAACTCACATCCTCAGTTACAGCTATAAAACAAGAGAAGGCTATGGTTATTGAAAAGACTGCAGACGGTAGGTAGATGCAAAAGTTGTGTCTTGCAAAATGATTATGTTGATGTTTATAATGATGATGATGATGATGATAAACGAGCCTGAAGTAGTAAGGAAACATAATACAATGACTAATAAGCTCAAAGATGTAAACAAATCTAACACAAGTGAATAACAGCAACTATAAAGCTCTTAGCAGTAAGAAAAAGTAATACAGCTAAATAATAACCATAAAGCAATAAATAATCTATGACAAATAAGGTATGTTTAACTCAAAAGAGTAGGTAAATGTAAGACAGTTAAACACTAACCACAAAGCACTAAATCAATCCAAAACAGATTAATGAAAATATATGAAAATCTCAGGGCACTATGCAGATGTAATAAAATTAATGATAACCACAAAACTCTACACAAAACTAACAGAAAAGGATAACAAAAACAAAATCCGAAGGAGCAAGCAAATGTAAAAAAACTAAATAATAACTGCAAAACAGTTAAACAAATCTAATACAAGTGAATAATAATGGCCTTAAATTTCAAAGCAGTAAGAAACTTTAATAACAATAATCTTTATGGTCTGTAAACTTGTGGCTTACAAGCGTTAGACATTGTCACATTCTAAAGTACGTATATGAGAATTAAGCTTTGTTTGAGTTTCCATTTACATTAAAATTTACAATTACTGTGTTACATAGTACAACTACTGCATACAGAGTTATTTTAGCTTATATATTCCTAGTTCTAATCCTTGTTTCACGTAAACTTGCCCAGTATCTCTTACTGCTCACGTGACCTAATCACCTCTCATTGGCTGCTGTTGTGGTAAAGACTGTCGTGCGGTAAAAATTAGTTCGTTATTTAACATGGTGATATATCTGTATATAACTATATGTGTTGGAAGAGAACTGTCAAATTTATATTTTCGTAACTGTTTTAATTAAACATATTACGCGACACAGTTGATTTATCTGAAATGCATGTTAATTCTTAAACGAAGTAAAGAGAAGGTTCCTTTACTCTCAAGCACATGACACGATAGCACGTGCTTCAGCGGTATATATTTGTTTATATGACTTTTATCACTGACCTTGTTTTGAACTGGATTAGTCATATATCGGCATTCGAAGGTTGTTGTGCCTAGTGCGAAAGCTAAATTATTTTATTGATCGTCTATTGCGCGTATACTTCTATGAATAATGGCAGAGTCTACCGCCAGTTTTTCGCTGAAGCATCGCAAGGGTAAATCCTTACAAACAGGCGAAAAAAGAATTGCGGTGCATGTGTTTAATGCACTCATAGAGAAGAATCCGTCTTTTTCAGTGACAGAAGTCGAATAGCTGTGCTCCGAAGTTACAGGTGTGAGTGTTAGATCCGTAGGAATATCGCGATGTGAAATTTAGAAAACAAGAAAACTTATCACTCCAGGCAAAAGCAGGAATAAACAAAAGCGCGTGCTCGGAGAAAATACGTGAAAAGTGCTGTGCGTCGTCATGTGTATAGTTTTTTCTTTAGAAACGAACTCCCTAACATAAATAACATTTCATCTGCTGTAAATGAGGATGCATATTTACCAAATCTCAGCAGATTGCTTATACAGCTGGAGTTTGTGAATGAAAAAAGAGGCAAGAAAAATGTGCTAAAAACAGAGGCGATATTGCTGTGCGGCGAAGACGTTATTTAAGGACAGTCAGACTGTACCGAGATACAAGTCGCAAAATATACTACCTTGACGAAATTTGGGAGAATGAAGAACACACGAAAAGTAAGACTGAAAGACAAGCATTTTTGAAATGTATGTGTGCTGTTTTAAAAAATCCCAGTGGAAAAGGCCGAAGGCCTTTCATTATAAACTTGTTTCAGTTACATTGCTCCGTCATTAAGTTCCAACATGCTCATTTCATTATAAACTTGTATTTTTGCATGCCTTCATATCCTTATTTGTATGATTTTATTTATCTTCCCGGCAATTATTATGACGTTTACTGCAGGTTTAAATGTGACGGAGAGGCACTGCCTATGGCCTATGGCGCGAAAGCATTAGCCAATTAGGACGAGGGGGAAGGTAGTTGGACGCGGAGTGATACATGTCAGCGGGGCAAGGTTATATGAAACAGAGTTTTTTTTATAGTAAGTATATAATAACAACAGCAGTATAAAAGTAATAATAATATAATACAATTCTAATTCGCTTGGAATTTACAAAGATTTATCTATAAGAACTAAGTATAATAATTACAATAAAAATATAAGACAATTATAATTCACTTAGACTGTATAAAAATTTCTCTATAAGGTATTTTTTCAAGAGATTTTTAAATATATTGCCTTGTGCTGATTTACTATATGGAGGAAGCTTATTGTACAAAATGATACCTGCAATGTATGGGTCTTTGTTGCTAGTGGATTTTGCTTTATATTCTCTATGGTAGTTATTTACTCCTCTAGTGTTATAACAATAATGTTCCCTATTTAATGATGTGAACTTACTGTTAGTCTTAACAAGTATGATAACCTTCTACACAAACAACGATACCACAGTTAGAATATATTTCTGTCTAAACATATCCTTTACTGAATGGCGACTTGACAGTTAAGTGCAGAGGATCTACTCCCATTAGATGGAGCACCGGTGGAATGAGATGGCAAGGGAAACCGGAGATCCCGGAGAAAACCCGCCCCAGCGCCATGTTTTCCACCACAAATTTCACTTTGCGGTTACCTGGGATCAAACCAGGGCCGCCTTGGTGAGAGCCAAGCGGTCTAACCCCTGAGCCACGGCGCGGCCATGGCTGTTTTATGATAGCTTTTTATCAATAATAATACCCAAGAATTCTGAGGATGATATTCCTGCAACTACTGTGTTATTTATGTTAATGACTAAATCCTGATTGTTGCTGTCCCTCAGATCAAATAATATATATTTTATTTTTTCACAATTCATGTGCAGTTTTGAGTATTTCAGATAGTTAGCTACATGGGTTAATGAGCTGGAGGCCTTTTCTTCTAGTTGTTTGATAGTTTTGTCTGCACAAGTTAGAGTTGTGTCGTCTCCATATGATGTTAAGCTAC
This sequence comes from Mantis religiosa, assembly GCA_030765055.1. Classification (NCBI taxonomy): domain Eukaryota; kingdom Metazoa; phylum Arthropoda; class Insecta; order Mantodea; family Mantidae; genus Mantis; species Mantis religiosa. Next base: position 209,840,745 of record CM060950.1, read on the forward strand.
ATTGATTTGGGGTTTGTATGTCATTTACATAGAGCAAGAATAACAGGGGTCCCAATACTGAACCCTGAGGAACTCCCGTTGTTACCGCATCATAGTTTGATTTTACTGCCTGACTATTTTGCCCTTGGTTCCAACATATTTCAGTACATTGTTGACGATTTTTCAAGTATGATGTTATGAGTTCGTGTACTTTACCTCTTATTCCATATTTCTGCAGTTTACTTAATAGAAGTTCATGAGAAACTGAGTCGAATGTGTTTGATAAGTCTAGAAATATTCCTACTGTTTTATTTCCTTGTTCCAAATTTATCATAATATTATGTATAAATTCAGCCTCAGCTGTAACACTTGAGAATCCTTTAAGAAAACCGTCTTGTGAGCTAGACATAATACTATTTGACTCAATGAAACTTGTTTACCTTTTATATATAATTTTCTCATACAGTTTTGCTATTATTGATGTTAAGGTTATGGGTCGGTAATTGCTCACCATCTCCTTGTCCCCCTTTTTTATGCACCGGCCTAACTATGCTAATTTTTAACAGTTCTGGGAACACCACATTTTCCATAGAGCAGTTGATCAGATGTACCAGAATTTGCACAAGTAAATGTTTACAATGCTTCAAAATTCTTGATGATATACCATCTCACCCAGGTGAACTGTTACTTTTTAATTTGCTGATAACTAAATCCACTTCCTCAACACTCGTTTCGTACACATATATAACACACATTTACTATTCTAGAGTGGTGATCTTTATTATCACTGTTGTCACTTACTGACCTCCTTTGGGTAAACTATGTGTCTGCCATTGTAATTTAATTGAATGCTATTTTTTACGTGTGTATCAGTTTTCATTTGATTTTTTACAATTTTCCATGCTATTTTGGCGGCATTGTCCGACATAATTATTTCTTTACTATTTCTGAACTTTTTGTAATTTATCAGCGCTTGATTATACTATTTTTTATATTATTTGAAGCTCCTTATAGACGTTAAATTTAGAAGCTTTATAGAATTCGTAAGTACCTTTCATTTTTTCTCAGAGAACCGTTATCTCTGCAGGCAATTTTGTTACTTTGGGTGTATTTTTCCTGAACAACTTCTTTTTTACTGGACAAACTGAGTCTAAATTTATTGAAAAAAGAGCACCACTTTTCGTTTGTAGTTTTTGAATTATAGACACCAAGCCAATTTTCCTGAGATAATCTATCAATTAAGTTCTGTACATTACTTTCTCTAAGATCCCTACTATATGTATATTTTGGTTCTATATTTTCAAGACGTGTCTGTATGTATCTACTACCTGGGCTGTATGATCTGAAATATGAGTCATTATTAAAAATGATGATTGCTTTGGATCAATGTTGGTTATTACATAATAAATTGCCTTGCTCGGACAGTCTGTTATTCTGGTGTAGCCAAAGTTATGATATTGAGATTGTAGCTTATTAGAAGTCCACATAGGGCTTCATTATTAGTTTTAATGTTTAAATCTCCTAATATTAAAATTTCCTTATTCTTTTTATGTGCTTCATTTAAGAACTCATCTAAACTATTTAAAAATTCTGACAGTTTTGAGTTAGGGGATCTATACAATCCAAAAATTAAAATGTTACCCTTGTCTGTTGGAACCTATATGCCAGCAGTTTCAAAGAACATTTCTGTACTGTGTTTGTTTAGCCATTTTACTTTGCTGCAATTGATTTCTTTCATGACAAATATTACTACCCCACCACTCCTATGATTATTTTGGCAAAAGTTATCCATTTGCTTGTCACTGTTAAAATTTACACTATTTAACTGGTTATGTTTAAGACCGTGATAAGTGAATATGGCTACATTTGGTTGTAATTCCGATAAAATCACTTCAAGGATATCTAGCTTATTTCCTATGAACTGAGTATTCTGATGCATTATTCTAATAACCCGTTTACTTTGTACAGTCTTGCTACTATTTATACTGATGGCATTATTGATACTGTCCGATGACTTTATCATACTATCTATACCATTTACATTGATTACATTAGCTACACTGGAGTTTAATATTTATATTGTCATGCCAAATCACTTGATGATAAACCCATTGGTATACTGTCACCGAACGTCCGGACTTCCTGTGGAGCCGACCGGCGGTGGGGCCGGACGGGAGGCGTTCGCCCACGCCCACCCATTTATCTTATAGCGGTAAACAGGGATGACTGGAGAAACATCACTGTGCCGTCTCTTTCCCCTCCCCCTGAGTTCTCGAACATACAGGATATTTAGTCTAATCCGGAACCTTCTAGATTGGCCAGTTGGTCCTATATAAACAATGCGCCGGCTGGAGGAAAGTACAGTTCAGTTCTTGTCAAGCAGCGGCGATGAGCGTCCAGTGGGGGAACAAACTGTGTACGTGCATCGGAGGAGTGTACGTAATTGCGAGAGCAAAGTGGAACTGTAACGGACGAACTGGTGAATTGTAATTGTGTGCATTACGTAATTCTGTGTAATCGGAAAGTGTTCCGATTGTAATTCGGTGGAAATAAAGAACAATTTGGAGTGGTGTAATTGGACTTTTAATTTCAAGAACCCACAAAGTCACACTGGTGTCAGAAGTGCGATGACAACATCACCGAATATTACAACCATGGATGCGGTATTGGAAAAGATTTTGGAGAAGATGATGGAAATGAAGGATGAACTGACCTCGGAAATGAAGGATGAACTGACCTCGGAAATGAAGAAGGCAAATGACAACATCACCGATAAAATGTAAAAGAAGTTGGAGGCGGCAAATAACAACCTGTCCGCAGAGTTGGAACAAATGAAGACGGCCACCGACAACATCACCGAGAAGATGGAAGAAATGAAGGCCGAATTAACAGCAAAACGGAAACGGCAAACAACAACCTGGCCATGACAATGACCGCAAAGATGGCCGAACTGACCACGGAAATGAAGGTGGTGAACGAGGCTCTCGCCACCAAAAATGAGGAACAGTTGGCCGGCGTGAGGGATGACGTGACGGAGCTGGGCACGCGGATGGGCCAAGTGGACGAACGCGTTGAGGACCTGGCGAGCCGCGTTAACGACCTGGAAGGGAAGGCCGACAGCAGCGTCAAGTCCCTGAACGCCATGGTGGAGGACGTCGTCGGCAGGAGGTTGAAGGATTTGAAGGCCGACGCACCGGGAAGCGACACAACATGGGCGCGCGTCAAACCTCCGAAATATGACGGCGCGTCAACATTTGAGGACTTCCGCCGCCAGTTCGACACAGTGGCCAAGCACAACAAATGGTCACCAGAGCAGAAGGCCACACAGTTAATAGCCAGCCTGCAGGGACGGGCCGCGGAAGTCCTGAACGCGGTACAGACAATGGCGGCGCCCAACGCATCTGGGAGGCCCTAAGGAATCGTTTTGGAAACCACCGCTTAGCCGCAGCGTACCGCAGCCAGCTAAAGGCAAGGCCACAGCAGCCAGGGGAGACACTGCAGTAGTTCGCCCTGGCCGTTGAGCAACTGGCTAGCAAGGCCCTAGTCGACCTCCCACCAGAGTTCGTATCCCGCGAAGCTACCTACAACTTCGTTGACGGGGTACGAGACACGGAGATTCGTCAGCGCCTATTGCTCGGCAATCATAAAACCATCCACGAGGCGCTGACAGCAGCATTAAGGATGGAGGCGGCCAAGGTGACAGCTAACCCGACGTCGAGAACGAGGAGTGTCCCATGCACCGGAGACAGAAGACCAGCCGAGGGACGCCGGCAAAGATCTAGTGGCCTGTATTAGGGGTGTGGACAGCCGGGCCTAGAGAGAGACTGCCGACACTAGGAAGGGCAGCCGGAAGAACGAGTAAGCCCCGGAGTGGCGAGGAACACGTCGGCGCCTTCCACACCATCTCCTCGAATGACACGGCGCACTGTCAACCGGCGGATAAATAACAACCTCATTGCGGACGGCTGGGTAAGAGGAAAGCCGTGCCACGTGCTGGTGGACACCGGGGCAGCCGTGACCATCATCAGACCTGACGTGGCGAAGGGTTTGCCGAAGAGGAAGCCGAGCCGACCATACTAGCTTGTGACGGCATCGGGTGACACCTTGCCTGTAGAGAAGGAGGCCCTGCTAAATTTGACCTAGGGAAGGAGTACCGTACGTCTGTGTGTGTTCATCGCGAAAGTGGCTGAGGAGGAGATACTGGGATTGCATGCCCTCAGTAGCCACGAGGCGACGGCTGACGTCGGCAAGAAGGTCCTGCGGCTCAACGGAGAAGAGGTTGTACTCCGTCAAGCAGAAGAGCGCCTTGGAACCTGAAGGGTCGTCTTGAATGAAGACGTGGTTGTCCCCTGAAGAGCGAGGTGGTGGTGACGGCGCGACTGGAAGGCCAGAGAACCAGGAACATGATGCTGTACCAGAATAGTGACTACGGCCGCATGGACAAAGTGCTTCACAGCATCGACTGCTGGGACGCCTGGCCTATTCGGCAACTACCTAGACGCGTTCTGCTGGCGAAACAAGAGGCGGTACGAGACATGCTGGAGGAGATGAGATCCAGGGGAGTGATTGAAGAGTCCGACAGCCCGTGGTGTTCCCCTGTAGCCCTGGTGATGAAGAGGAACGGTGAGCTGCGCTTCTGCGTAGACTACAGAAAGTCGAACGCAGTCACCCGGAAGGACTGTTTCCCCTTACCCCAGATTGTCGGCACCATGGACACGCTAGCTGGTGCACAGTGTTCCTCGACCCTGGACCTGAAGTCGGGCTACTGGCAGGTAGCTCTGGACCCAAGAGACAAGGAGATGACCGCATTCTCGACAGGCCAAGGGCTCTGGCAGTTCACAGTTATGCCCTTCGGCTTCTGCAACGCACCAGCTACCTTCCAAAGCCTCATGGAGTCAGTGATGAGAGGATTGACTTACGACACCTGCGTGCTATACCTGAACGACATCATGATCGTCGGTAAGACTTTTGAAGACCATCTCGAGAGTCTGAGGAGGGTGCTACAGAGATAGCAGGCAACCAACTTGAAGCAGAACGCGAAGAAGTGTCAGCTCTTCCGCAAGGAAGTGAACTACTTGTGCCACATAGTCTCAGCAACTGGAGTGGCCACAGACCCGGGGAAGACGAAGGCGGTGAGAGATTGTCCTCGCCCAAGGGATAAGAAAGGGTTGCGCAGTTTCCTGGGGCTGTGCACTAATTGCCGACACTACATAAAGGGATTCGCTTACATCGCCAAACCCCTCACACGTCTGACAGAGTTACACCGGCCTTATGTGTGGACGGAGGACGCGGAAGTCCCTTCCCAGCACCTCAGGAAGACCCTGTGCAGTGCTCCAATTTTGGGAATCCCACAACCAGGTGGCGCCTTCATTGTGGACACCGAAGCCAGCGACCATTGCATTGGAGGTGTCCTATCACAGATCCAGGACGGCAATGAGCGGGTGATAGTCTACTACAGCAAGACGCTATCCAACGCAGAGAAGCACTACTGCGTCACCCGGCGAGAATTATTGGCGGTAGTAAAGACCTTGGAGCACTTCCACAAGTACCTGTACGGTCAGCCATTCCACCTGAGGACTGACCATTCCGCCTTAACCTGGCTATTGATCTTTAAGAACCTGGAAGGCCAGACAGCACGTTGGCTTCAGAAGCTGCAGGAGTACGGCTTCACCTCGGAACATCGCAGAGGGAAGAGCCACGATAACGTAGGCGCCATGTCCCGAAGACTCTGTCCAGAAGAGTGCGGCCAGTGCACAAGATTGGAAGAGAAGGAGCGTGCCGCAGCAGTTCGAGTAGTCACGGCAGTGCCTGCGGATGGCTGGGATAGCGCAGGCCTGAGGAGGGAGCAGCTGGGGGACGCAGACTTGGGGCCACTTTTGAGGGAAGTGGAGGCAGGGACGAGACCAACCTGGGAGTACAGCGCACCGAGGAGCGCCACCTACAAGTCGTACTGGGCCCAGTGGGACTCGTTAAAGACCAGAGTGGGCGTGCTGTTCCGGGTATAGGTCTCGCCCAATGGGAAGGCGCAGAGAGAACAGTTGGCACTTCCCCGAAGTAAGGTCCCGGAAGTCTTGGAGAAAGTGCACGCCGCTACCGCTGGAGGACACCTGGAATTGAACCGAACGATCGACAAACTACGGCAGCGCTACTACTGGCTGAGGCTCCGAGCAGACGCTGAGAGATTGTGCCGTCAATGTCACGTGTGCGCAGCGGGTCGCGGCCCCCAGACTAGGAGCCGGTGTCGCATGCAGCAGTATAACTTCGGAGCGCCATTCGAACGGATCGCCGTCGACATAGCTGGACCATTGCCGATGTCCGACCTAGGCAACAAGCTCCTGAAGGTGGTCGTGCACTAGGTACTTCACCAAGTGGCCGGAGGTGTATGCCATCCCGAACTAAGAGGAATGGACAATCACAGACTGCCTCGTGGAGTAAGTGTTCTGCCGATTTGGGGTACCGTTAGAGCTGCTCTGTGACAAGGGCACTAATTTTGAGCCCAACCTGGTGAATGAGGCACTACAAAGGCGCTGGGGTGAACAAGACCCGCACGACGCCTCTACATCCCCAGTCGGACGGCATGGCCGAAATATACATCAGCACCTTGGAGGAACACCTGAGGAAGGTCGTGGCCAGCCCTCAGCGAGACTGGGACGTCAAGGTACTCTGTTCTTGCCGGCCTACCGCTCGTCTACCCACGACACAACTGGGATGGCGCCAGCCAGCTTAATTTTCGGCCGAAAGTTACGCCTCCCTTGTGACCTGGCTTTTGGAAGCCCTCCGGAAGCGAAACAACCAGCGACCGAGTATGTGGAGAACTTGGTGGACCATCTCCAGGACATGCACGAGATGGCTCGCCAGAACATCCAGAAGGCGAGCGACCGCCAAGGGTTGCAGCAAGGTGACCTGGTCTGGTTGTACCGTGCAACCCGGACCAAGGGACGCTGCCCGAAGCTACAGAAGCCATGGCAAGGACCGTACCGGGTGCTGAAGAGGATTAATGACGTGGTCTACCGCATCCAGAAGGTTTCCCGAGGGAAGATGTTGGTGGTACACCTGGATTGCCTGGCACTCTACGATGGTGCTGTTCGGGACGACCAGCTTTGAGGAGGGAGCAGTGTCACCCGATCGGCGGGACTTCCTGTGGAGCCGACCGGCGTTGGGGCTGGGCGGGGGGCGTTCGCACACGTCCACCCATTTATCTTATAGCGGCAACGAGGGGTGGCTGTGTGGCTCTTTCCCCTCCCCCTGAGTTCTCGAACATACAGGATATTTAATATAATCCGGAATCTTCTAGATTGGCCATTTGGCTCTATATAAGCAACGCGTCGGGCTGGAGGAAAGTGCAGTTCAGTTCTTGTCGAGCAGTGGTGACGAGCGCCCAGTGAGAGAACAGACTGTGTACGTGCATCGGAGGAGTGTACGTAATTGCGAGAGCAAAGTAGAATTGTAACGGACGAACTGGTGAATTGTAATTGTGTGCATTACGTAATTCTGTGTAATCGGAAAGTGTTCCGATTGTAATTCGGTGGAAATAAAGAACAATTTGGAGTGGTGTAATTGGACTTTTAATTTCAAGAACCCACAAAGTCACACTGTTGTCAGAAGTGCGATGACAACATCACCGAATATTACAACCATGGATGCGGTATTGGAAAAGATTTTGGAGAAGATGATGGAAATGAAGGATGAACTGATCTCGGAAATGAGGGATGAACTAACCTCGGAAATGAAGAAGGCAAATGACAACATCACCGATAAAATGTAAAAGAAGTTGGAGGCGGCAAACAACAACCTGGCCGCAGAGTTGAAACAAATGAAGACGGCCACCGACAACATCACCGAGAAGATGGAAGCAATGAAGGCCGAATTAACAGCAAAGACGGAAACGGCAAACAACAACCTGGCCATGACAATGACCGCAAAATTGGCTGAACTGACCACGGAAATGAAGGTGGTGAACGAGGCTCTTGCCACCAAAAATGAGGAACAGTTGGCCGGCGTGAGGGATGACGTGACGGAGCTGGGCACGCGGATGGGCCAAGTGGACGAACGCGTTGAAGACCTGGCGAGCCGCGTTAACGACCTGGAAGGGAAGGCCGACAGCAGCGTCAAGTCCCTGAACGCCATGGTGGAGGACGTCGTCGGCAGGAGGTTGAAGGATTTGAAGGCCGACGCACCGGGACGCGACACAACATGGGCGCGCGTCAAACCTCCGAAATATGACGGCGCGTCAACATTTGAGGACTTCCGCCGCCAGTTCGACACAGTGGCCAAGCACAACAAATGGTCACCAGAGCAGAAGGCCACACAGTTAATAGCCAGCCTCCAGGGACGGGCCGCGGAAGTCCTGAACGCGGTACAGACAATGGCGGCGCACAACGACATCTGGGAGGCCCTGGTGAATCGTTTTGGAAACCACCGCTTAGCCGCAGCGTACCGCAGCCAGGTAAAGGCAAGGCCACAGCAGCCAGGGGAGACACTGCAGTAGTTCGCCCTGGCAGTTGAGCAACTGGCTAGCAAGGCCCTAGTCGACCTCCCAACAGAGTTCGTATCCCGGGCAGCTACCTACAAATTCGTTGACGGGGTACGAGACACGGAGATTCGTCAGCGCCTATTGCTCGGCGATCATAAAACCATCCACGAGGCGCTGACAGCAGCATTAAGGATGGAGGCGGCCAAGGTGACAGCTAACCCGACGTCGAGAACGAGGAGTGTCCCATACACCGGAGACAGAAGACCAGCCGAGGGACGCCGGCAAAGATCTAGTGGCCTGTGTTAAGGGTGTGGACAGCCGGGACACCTAGAGAGAGACTGCCGACACTAGGAAGGGCAGCCGGAAGAACGAGTAAGACCCGGCATGGCGAGGAACACGTCGGCGCCTTCCACACCATCTCCTCGAATGACACGGCGCACCGTAAACCGGCGGATGAATAACAACCTCATCGCGGACGGCTGGGTAAGAGGAAAGCCGTGCCACGTGCTGGTGGACACCGGGGCAGCCGTGACCATCATCAGACCTGACGTGGCGAAGGGTTTGCCGAAGAGGAAGCCGAGCCGACCATACCAGCTTTTGACGGCATCGGGTGACACCTTGCCTGTAGAGAAGGAGGCCCTGCTAAAGTTGACCTAGGGAAGGAGTACCGTACGTCTGTGTGTGTTCGTCGCGAAAGTGGCTGAGGAGGTGATACTGGGATTGCATGCCCTCAGTAGCCACGAGGCGACGGTTGACGTCGGCAAGAAGGTCCTGCGGCTCAACGGAGAAGAGCTTGTACTCCGTCAAGCAGAAGAGCGCCTTGGAACCTGAAGGGTCGTCTTGAATGAAGACGTGGTTGTCCCCTGAAGAGCGAGGTGGTGGTGACGGCGCGACTGGAAGGCCAGAGAACCAGGAACATGATGCTGTACCAGAAGACGCCTGTACACGGACTGTGTGTAGCCAGAGCATTGCTGCCATGTCGAGAGGAGGTGCCAGTGAGACTGCTAAATCCTACGGACACCGATCACGACGTCCAGGCCGGGACGGATTTGGGAACGCGCAGATCGTGGTGAGCGTAACAGCAGTCGACAAGACACAGAAGCCGGTGCCGGCGCAACACCTGGGGCCCCGGCTAGAAGGCTTACTGGAGATGGCGCCGGCCACCTGACCGCAGGACAGCTGGAGAAAGTTCGACAACTGCTGAGACATATCAGCGCTTCTTCAGCCAAGGTAATAGTGACTACGGCCGGATGGACAAAGTGCTTCACAGCATCGACTGCTGGGTCGCCCGGCCTATTCGGCAACTACCTAGACGCGTTCTGCTGGCGAAGCAAGAGGCGGTACGAGACATGCTGGAGGAGATGAGATCCAGGGGAGTGATTGAAGAGTCCGACAGCCCATGGTGTTCCGCTGTAGCTTTGGTGATGAAGAGGAACGGTGAGCTGCGCTTCTGCGTAGACTACAGAAAGTCGAACGCAGTCACCCGGAAGGACTGTTTCCCCTTACCCCGGATTGTCGGCACCATGGACACGCTAGCTGGTGCACAGTGTTCCTCGACCCTGGACCTGAAGTCGGGCTACTGGCAGGCAGCTCTGGACCCAAGAGACAAGGAGATGACTGCATTCTCGACAGGCCAAGGGCTCTGGCAGTTCACAGTTATGCCCTTCGGCTTCTGCAACGCACCAGCTACCTTCCAAAGCCTCATGGAGTCAGTGATGAGAGGATTGACTTACGACACCTGCGTGCTATACCTGAACGACATCATGATCGTCGGTAAGACTTTTGAAGACCATCTCGAGAGTCTGAGTAGGGTGCTACAGAGATTGCAGGCGACCAACTTGAAGCAGAACGCGAAGAAGTGTCAGCTCTTCCGCAAGTAAGTGAACTACTTGTGCCACATAGTCTCAGCAACTGGAGTGGCCACAGACCCGGGGAAGACGAAGGCGGTGAGAGATTGTCCTCGCCCAAGGGATAAGAAAGGGTTGCGCAGTTTCCTGGGGCTGTGCAGTAATTGCCTACACTACATAAAGGGATTCGCTTACATCGCCAAACCCCTCACACGTCTGACAGAGTTTCACCGGCCTTATGTGTGGACGGAGGACGCCGAAGACGTTTCCCAGCACCTGAGGAAGACCCTGTGCAGTGCTCCAATTTTGGGAATCCCACAACCAGGTGGCGCCTTTATTGTGGACACCGACGCCAGCGACCATTGCATTGGAGGCGTCCTATCACAGATCCAGGACGGCAATGAGCGGGTGATAGTCTACTACAGCAAGACGCTATCCAACGCAGAGAAGCACTACCGCGTCACCCGGCGAGAATTATTGGCGGTAGTAAAGACCTTGGAGCACTTCCAGAAGTACCTGTACGGTCAGCCATTCCACCTGAGGACTGACCATTCCGCCTTAACCTGGCTATTGATCTTTAAGAACCTTGGAAGGCCAGACAGCACGTTGGGTTCAGAAGCTGCAGGAGTACGGCTTCACCTCGGAACATCGCAGAGGGAAGAGCCACGATAACGTAGGCGCCATGTCCCGAAGACTCTGTCCAGAAGAGTGCGGCCAGTGCACAAGATTGGAGGAGAAGGAGCGTGCCGCAGCAGTTCGAGTAGTCACGGCAGTGCCTGCGGATGGCTGGGATAGCGCAGGCCTGAGGAGGGAGCAGCTGGCGGACGCAGACTTGGGACCACTTTTGAGGGAAGTGGAGGCAGGGACGAGACCAACCTGGGAGTACAGCGCACCGAGGAGCGCCACCTACAAGTCGTATTGGGCCCATTGGGACTCGTTAAAGACCAGAGTGGGCGTGCTGTTCCGGGTATAGGTCTCGACCAATGGGAAGGCGCAGAGAGAACAGTTGGCACTTCCTTGAAGTAATGTCCCGGAAGTCTTGGAGGAAGTGCAGGCCGGTACCGCTGGAGGACACCTGGAATTGAACCGAACGATCGACAAACTACGGCAACGCTACTACTGGCTGAGGCTCCGAGCAGACGCTGAGAGATTGTGCCGTCAATGTCACGTGTGCGCAGCGGGTCGCGGCCCCCAGACTAGGAGCCGGTGTCGCATGCAGCAGTATAACTTCGGAGCGCCATTCGAACGGATCGCCGTCGACATAGCTGGACCTTTGCCGATGTCCGACCTAGGCAACAAGTTCCTGATGGTGGTCGTGCACTAGGTACTTCACCAAGTGGCCGGAGGTGTATGCCATCCCGAACTAAGAGGAATGGACAATCACAGACTGCCTCGTGGAGTAAGTGTTCTGCCGATTTGGGGTACCGTTAGAGCTGCTCTGTGACAAGGGCACTAATTTTGAGCCCAACCTGGTGAAGGAGGCACTACACAGGCGCTGGGGTGAACAAGACCCGCACGACGCCTCTACATCCCCAGTCGGACGGCATGGCCGAAATATACATCAGCACCTTGGAGGAACACCTGAGGAAGGTCGTGGCCAGCCCTCAGCGAGACTGGGACGTCAAGGTGCTCTGTTCTTGCCGGCCTACCGCTCGTCTACACACGACACAACTGGGATGGCGCCAGCCAGCTTAATTTTCGGCCGAAAGTTACGCCTCCCTTGTGACCTGGCTTTTGGAAGCCCTCCGGAAGCGAAACAACCAGCGACCGAGTATGTGGAGAACTTGGTGGACCATCTCCAGGACATGCACGAGATGGCTCGCCAGAACATCCAGAAGGCGAGCGACCGCCAAGGGTTGCAGCAAGGTGACCTGGTCTGGTTGTACCGTCCAACCCGGACCAAGGGACGCTGCCCGAAGCTACAGCAGCCATGGCAAGGACCGTACCGGCTGGTGAAGAGGATTAATGACGTGGTCTACCGCATCCAGAAGGTTCCCCGAGGGAAGATGTTGGTGGTACACCTGGATTGCCTGGCACTCTACGATGGTGCTGTTCGGGACGACCAGCTTTGAGGAGGGAGCAGTGTCACCCGATCGGCGGGACTTCCTGTGGAGCCGACCGGCGTTGGGGCTGGGCGGGAGGCGTTCGCACACGTCCACCCATTTGTCTTATAGCGGTAACGAGGGGTTGCTGTGTGGCTCTTTCCCCTCCCCCTGAGTTCTCGAACATACAGGATATTTAATATAATCCGGAATCTTCTAGATTGGCCATTTGGCCCTATATAAGCAACGCGTCGGGCTGGAGGAAAGTGCAGTTCAGTTCTTGTCGAGCAGTGGTGACGAGCGCCCAGTGAGGGAACAGACTGTGTACGTGCATCGGAGGAGTGTACGTAATTGCGAGAGCAAAGTGGAATTGTAACGGACGAACTGGTGAATTGTAATTGTGTGCATTACGTAATTCTGTGTAATCGGCAAGTGTTCCGATTGTAATTCGGTGGAAATAAAGAACAATTTTGAGTGGTGTAATTAGACTTTTATTTTCACGAACCCACAAAGTCACAATACATTTGTTAGCATTTTCAACCCTGTCATTTATTTTATGCAATATTTGCTTTACAAGCAAGCTTTTACCTTTGTGATTAAGATGCAAGCCATGTTTGTTGTGATAATCCCTTTGTAGATCACTAATATTAATTAAGGTAGCATTTGCATAGCTTGCACACAAGAGCTTCAGTTTTTTGTTTGTCTTTCTTATTTCTTTGTTTACACCTGAGTCCGGATGTAAGTCATATCTGCTTGGTATATTTACCACAATTATGTGACCACTATTAACGCTTTGTAACACATTACCTAGACTTGATACGGCTCACTTTGCTTCATTTTTGTACACATCATTTGCACCAGCTATTACAATTCTAACCTCACTTTGACGGAACTTCTCAATTGGCACTATATCACTGATTTTAGCACTGGATTTCACATATTCTACAATTTCAAATTTTGGCAGTTTTTGGGATTCATTCATTTTAGCAGCTACATCTCTTGCATGACTGTCCCCAAATATTATTATATTTGGTTTTTGGCCGACTGTTGCCTTGATTTTTCTTGTAGGGCTGCACACCTTCTTACTTGTTTTATGCCTTGTATGCGATTTGCCAAATTTCGGCCAGTTCATTCCATCTTCGGTATCTTCCACTGTTTCTTCCTGCAAAGCTGCTAATGCCGAGAATGTATTCATTGTTTTCAAAGTCACATGATTTTCTTTTAAGCAAGATTTCACCGTAGTTGCTTTTTTGGGCATTACCATAAGTTACATTCACGCTCTTGTTCTTCTAGTAATTGGATTAGATGTTGCTTCTCCAATACTAATATTTTATTTGCCAGTTTCAGCTCATTTAGTTCTTTGTTGAGTATTTGAATTATGATTTGTAATGACGCTACACTTTCATACTCGCAGCGATTTCTCAATATTTGGTGTTTACCAACGCCATTGTGTTCTCTTACCTTGTGGTTTGAAATTTTTGATGTTGTATCTTCTAGGGCGATAATTTCTCCAAGAGAGCTTGTTCCTGCCTTTTCTTTATTACAGGTTTTATTTAGTTCACTCACTTTTTTAGTAATTGCACTACTTTCGTCATTCTCTTCGATAATTTCATGAGCTGCACCTCGTAGCGCCTTAGTACCGCCAGCCTACTGTTAAGGTTAAAAAATAATCAAAAAGGAGTAAACAAATGTAATGCAAGTAAATAGTAGCAGATGTAAATTTCAGAATAGTAAGGAAATGTAATAAAACTGTGAAGGAAAATGTAATAAAACGATATTGAAAATAAGACGTAAATTCAGGAAAGAATTAAAGAAATTCTGCCTGGAAGGCTGCTTCTATTCACTTGATGAATATCTGCCATTATTTTCCATGCTGATTAGTTAGACCGCTTGGCTCTCACCAATGCGGCCTGGATTTGTGGTGTAAAATTCTCCAGGTGCTCCGGTTTCCCCCGCCAGCATCCCATCAATTGCTCCAATATCATCTTTTATCTCACCTCATCTCTCTCCTACTGTCACTTCCTGCATTGGGCTGATCATGATCCGGGAATCTCTCTGATCAGGAAACCTCTGTTTCTCAACCTGTTGTCTACAGGCCTCGAGTGTACTCAGTTCAAGGATGCTATGTTCCACTTAAGGAAATACAGAAAATTCATTCACTCATTCATTATTTCTGTTTATGTACATAATTTTGACTTGTTGATACTATGAATTGTTTGTATTCACTTAAGCAGATAAAAAAATGAATGAATGAATGAATGAATGAATGAATGAATGAATGAATGAATGAATGAATGAATGAATGAATGAATGAATGAATGAATGAATGAATGAATAGTTTACAAACATGTACCTTAACATTCTTAATGGTGCCTTGGTCAAATGGTTGAATGACACATGCTGGAAATTATTTGCTACTCCACATTAACCATGTGTAGGCGACGATTTGAATAGGTAGAATCAGATTGACAAATTTAATGCCACAGCAATGCCATACACATGTGAGTACTTAAGTACTTACAGCATAGTAAGGCACCACAAAATATGCGTATCTCATTATATTTGAGAATCCCTAGTGGCTCACTGGGAAAATATGAGTCAGCTGGAGAATTTAATGTCATACTGGCATGTTGGCCATAGTAGCTCAATAGTTAAAAGCAACTGGATGGGGACCGGGAGATCCATGTTTCAAATCCCACCTATGGTATTGAATTTTTCAATCTGACACTACTGTTCAAACACTTGTGGAGCTTGGAGGGAACCAAGAAAGTCAGTCATTGGAAAGTTCTATGTGTGGGTGATGTATTATTCAAAAAGTTTAGGGCATGGTTGATTTGCGTCATTGTTTCATGATCTGCGATGTCTCCACTGAATTTTATTTGATCTACATTCAATAGATAGGCTCAGAAAGTCAATGTTATTGAACCATCTCGTCTTAGTGCCTTTATCAATCACCATGGGTATTCCCATTTGAACTGATATAAAACCACCTAGGAAAACAGTTGATCTATCCTTGAAGTTTTACATGTGAGTGCTTCACACACTCTTCCATTATATTGATAATTTATTTTCTCCTCTTTGAATTCTATATATATATTTTTTCTTTTAGGCTTCCCACAGCTTGGAATGGTCCTTATGACAATCTGTCTCTGTTGCAGGATTTAAGATTATATGCTTCATTAGGGAAGCATTAACAAACTATATTTACAGGAAGAAGCTGCAAATGAAGCTCAAATTTTCCAATTTTTCTCAAAATGTGCTCAGACCATCCAGTGATATTTCTTAGTAATGCACTTTTTATCCTTTCTCAGCTTTTATAATCTGATTAAAGGATGTTTGAAGGACACAAGGCTGCAATTAGCAAATGGCATGAAATGTGCGATGCCGTAACTGTTTAGAGGTCTTGCACACACTTCAAATTTTATTGGAATTCATATACATTTGTGCAACAATTAACTCTAAAGTTTCGAAGCCTCCTGATCTGAAACATTGGAGAATCCCCTGATGGTTAACTGAAAGCTTTGGCTACATCATAAATAACCTTGACTCCATATTTGATTAACATTTTAAGATATTCCATTGCTGTTTTGCTTGATTGTATACTAAATGTTATTTTATCATAGTTTACAACATTCATAATTATTGTTAAAATACTACTTCATTGAAAGTTTTAAAATACATTAAGCTGTTTCAGAAATTATAATGAGGTTTATGCTTATAAGAATAACAAACAAATGCAACTGTAAAAAGAAATAAAAAATTAACAAAAATGATCTTGGATTGTGTTGTAACCATTCTGTTGTTATTGTTGTTATTTTACATACTACTTGTGTACAGAAGATAGGAGAAGTTGCATTCCATCTAAAACTTGATAAAGATATTTCACCAAAAATAAGAGTATGTTTGGCAGTCTACCAATCCCTTAAAAATCCAGGTAACTATCTCTCTTGTTGTCTTCCCCTACCACATCACACCTAATGGGATGAGGGAAGGGATTCAGGAAAGTTGTACAGAAAATTACGATGGGAGTAGGACAAGAAGTCATTTGCACCACTTCCCTTACTATTTGTAGCCAATGTGGGAAATCAATCAGTGCTACCACCATATGTTCTAAAACTAGTTGGCAAGAGTGGCAGGATGGGAAGTTTTAGTAAATGAGTTAACATTTAGTGGCATATTATTGAAGTTTGAAAATCCACTCACATGCAGTGGGATATTTTCTGAGGGTAACCTCCCCAATATAAGGATTCTCCTCAACTGTTGTGGTTACAGTCTCCACTGATGGCTATACAGTTGGTGCAGCGATGCTCCAGCTTTTTCATCCTGTCGGATAGGTTCAGTCAATGTGTGGAAAATAGTCATTTATGGTGACTAACACTTCTTCATTTGGTGAAAATTTCTTACCACCAAAACAAAGTTTTAAGTTAATTAAGGGTTAGAAAAGCATAAGTTATCAAATGAATCAAAATATATAAAAGGACTGGAACTATTGCACAAGGGTCCTACACTGATTGTATCTAAATTTGTATGTAAATTTGGAAAACACAGTTTTGTGTTAAAAATATCATAAATATAAAATGGCATAAACAAGCAACTAATCTTCTTGTATTTCTAGCTGTTTCTAATTGATGTCTTGGGTGCAATTTTATTTATAATTCGATTTTCATGCATCATTTTAATGCATGATAAATAATGGTCATTAATCAGAGCGAAGATTTTGTGGTGAGAGCTATTTATAAAAGTTGTATTAATAATTTTAATTGGTGGTATTTTATGGTGAATATTTGGCCATAAATTTGCATTTTACACAAATTTTCAGGTAGAAGAATTGAGTAATGCCATGGCTGAAATGAAAAGTAACATGTAACTAGAGTAACACAATTGTTAAAACCCCTCTTTTTTCCATATTAAAATATTTTATTTTAAATAGTAGACAGTAGGTAACATGAATATAATCAAATATCACACATTAGACAGGGTCAAACTGCAGCATACAACAAGTTGTGATATGTTTGTTTTTCATACTTGTTCTTCTGTCTGTCACAACTAAGTTATGTAGAGAAAAACCTCTCACTGCCAGCGTTTGACATCAGCAACCAAAGTCATTGAAACAGAAATTGCAATAAGAATCAGCTTTTGCCTTCAATGCCAAGAAAGCTGTTACTACATGTAATCTGTTATCGTTACCATCATGGCTTTGCTGTTCAACAATGTCACAAAGCTCTTTGTAACAAAGAAGAATACCACTGGCTTTAAATGCATTTAGTTGCTTAAATGTTGCCATTACATAATTTGAATCACCTATACTTGATTTAGTAACTATCCTAGAAGGGTAAAACGAATTAATTTAAAGCTGTTATGGTTATTCCATCATCAGTCTCTTTTGCCATAATGGAGTTAACTTTAGACAAAGTTATACTGCAGAAAACTTTTAGATTCTGTTCTACTGCTTCTGTGACACTAGGATCCATGATATGAAGTACAAGTGCACTTACTCTGTTTCCAAATTGACCACTCTCTTATATTTCACATTTGACTCCCAGCAAGTTAATTCGGGATAAAACAAGATGATCCACAGGTTTTTGTTTAGATTGAAATTCCAATATTGGATCTGTTACCAATCTGCAATTGTCAGAAACAAATGTTGCCCGTACCTTTACAATATTGCAGCACCTGGCATCACAAATATGTTCTTCTAACAAATTTTGTGCAGGAACTCAGGAACTGGAAGCTTTACAGTTTTAGAAAAACATCGACAATTGCATAAAAATAGCTGGTAATGTAAACTACTGAAATAAACCAGCTAAACCAGCATGTCAGTAGAGACTATGGGAACAGTTTATCTGCTAAATCTGGGTGGTTTTCAGTGAGCTGTTGTTTGTACTCATTTTTTAGTTTTCGGGCAATTCGGAACACATTCTTAAGCCCTGAGGGCCAATATTTTCATATTAATGTAATATCTGAGAGTAGCTTCCTAGAAGTTCAGTACCTTCTCGGTCCCCTGCGTACCCCGCACACCCCACCCACCACGCACAACCCCATGCACCCTCTTCACTGGCTGCATCCCCGGGAGACTTTTATGAACTTACCAGATTGTTGGCTGGTGACAGGACGGCTTTTAATGCGTTGGTGGGCTATGTTAACGCAATGGCCTAAAAACAGGTTATCCTTTCTGCTATTTACTAAGAATACACTGGATTAAAAGTGACGAGATTTTTTCTGGATTGGAGACATGATTAAAGGTCACGTGACTTTAGGAGAAAGAATGGAGAAGCCCAAGTGCCCAGTTGGGCGTCCAAGGATGAAAACAGAGAAAATGAGGTGGGAACACGATTGAACATAAAACAGGAAGTGACGAGTAAGATTTTTGATTGGTTAAAATAAGAATGTTTTTGATTGGACGAGTAGGTTAAAGCCAGAGGTTTGATTTATGGAAATAAAAGCGTTTCTGATTGGTTAAAAAAATGGAGCAAATAAATATGGGGAAATATTTAAATTAGAAGAGTGCAGTGAGAAATGCATGTGAAAGTATAAATTAGAGGAACAAGGAGAGATTTTCATGCAAACGAGGAAATTAGAAGAACGTGGTGAGGAATTCAAGTGAGAGTGAAAATTAGGCACTTGCTTATATTGTAATAGGATATAATTTCTGGAATATTTCTCGTCTTGCCTTTTATCTCATACGTCCGCTGTTTCTAGCAAAAGGAAACAACTTGTCTCTGCACTTCACATGGAAATCTGACCGATTGTTTCCCAAAGTTCAATTATCAACAGAAAGAAGCAGGAAAGTGCCGCGAAAAATTTGGTTGGTTATACTTGAGAAGGTTACCAATGGGTAGCCATTTTCATTTAAACGGCCACTTAAAACGTTTAGTCTCTTCCGGGTAACAGAAAACGCAATCTCAGCAACAGTAGAAAAGCAGTTGTCTATATGCGCACGCAGTTTTCTGCCATCCCACTACCACAAACTGTTAAATGCTGGATAACGGTTTAAACTAATTCTTGACAGTTTGACTTAGTTGCTGATGCTGGTAGTGTGTGCGTACTTGTGTGCGTGAATGATATAACTTTAGAAACGAAATTAAAGATTATCGAAGGAGGATATCGAAGATTTCCAACAAAAGCTTTCCAGCCAAACCTTTTTAAAATTATTAATTTTTTCGAAAACATGGACTATTAAGACATTATAGCGAGACATCTAGGCATTTAAAGGGCACATTAACCCATTTTGTGGAACCGATATAGGCACGTTTTACATTATGACCTGAAAAAGCAAATGCAGGCATTTATCCCTTTATTACAACGTCCAGAATGTCTTGAAACGGAAATATCCCCACTGATTAACTTCTTCTTTCAACTGTTTAATAATAATTATAATAATAATAATAATAATAATAATAATAATAATAATAATAATAATAATAATAATAATAATAATAATAATAATAATAATAATAATAATAATAATAATAATAATAATAATAATAATAATAATAATAATAATAATAATAATAATAATAATAATAATAATAATAATAATAATAATAATAATAATAATAATAATAATAATAATAATAATAATAATAATAATAATAATAATAATAATAATAATAATAATAATAATAATAATAATAATAATAATAATAATAATAATAATAATAATAATAATAATAATAATAATAATAATAATAATAATAATAATAATAATAATAATAATAATAATAATAATAATAATAATAATAATAATAATAATAATAATAATAATAATAATAATAATAATAATAATAATAATAATAATAATAATAATAATAATAATAATAATAATAATAATAATAATAATAATAATAATAATAATAATAATAATAATAATAATAATAATAATAATAATAATAATAATAATAATAATAATAATAATAATAATAATAATAATAATAATAATAATAAACCAAAATGAACCACCAGTAACAAGTTTCCAACGCAGTTCGTTTCTTTGCCAGGGTTTTCCTGTACCAAACACTGCATTTTTATAGCGAGACAATATAAATGAAATTGGTTAACAATAAAGTTTTTCCCACGTCTATTTGCTGATTAAAATGTTTCAGATTCGATTGTTCAGGATTAATAAAGATTTAAAATCGGAACCATTATAGCTCGGAAACTTTCCTTATTTAACACTTGTGTTTGAGTGAAAGCAAATTGGTATTAGAGAATTGTTATTAGACAAATTACATGGCTATAACCTAAAGAAAATTAGGAAGTAGATGGTAAATTAAAAAATATGTATTCTAAATACTTCATAAAGATCTCAAATTTTAGAAAAGTTTAATCATTTCAAAATCTTCTAAATATTCATGAACCAGCTAAACATATTCCTGAACATTAAAAAAACGCCCAAACCCTCCAAAAAAGTCTTAAAATTCCTTAACAAATGCCTATCCTTCCAAAAAATGCACAAACTTCCATAAAATGCCAAAAAATCTTTGCAATGTCTAAACTTTCAACAAATTTCTAGTCTTTTAAAAATGTTTAGACTTTCCAAAATGTCTAAACCTTCAAAGAATTCTAAACTTTCAAAACATTTCTAATCTTACAAAAATGTTGCAACCTACACAAATGTCTAAACATTCTAAAAATTCTAAACTTTAAAAAATTCTAAACCTTCAAAGAGAAAGAGGAAATTAGAAGAGTGAGGTGAAAAATTAATGTGAGAGTGTAAATTAGGCAGTTTGCTATATTGGAAACGGATAAATTTCTGTAATATTGCCCGTCTTGCCATTCGCATGTGCACTCCTACTAGGAAAGTGGTTTGCTCGCATTTCCATTTCTGACGCTCCCCGACACGTGTGGGTGTTTTGCCACTGATGAGGCTGCAGTTCTCACGGTTGAAGAATTTGGTGATTTTTCAAACTGTTAACCACTGCAACTATATCAAGAAGCGCTATCTCACCGCTGATTGGTGGACAACACGGCGCTGGGGCGGGTTTATTTCGGGATTTCCGGTTCCCCCGCCATCTCATTCCACCGGTGCTCCAGCTTCATCTCATGTGTCATTAGTGTCATCGCCTGCGGTGCCGTATGTAGTAAAAGTGGGCGTTAAACACTTCACACATTACCGCTGATTGGATAGTTTGCCTCAGCATTTCTGACGCTTCCCGGCAGGTTTGGGTGTTTTGCTTACGTAACTTCGAGTATAAAAAGCAGGAAGAGACATTTCGCACGGTATTTCAATCTAGGAGAGATGGAGGTGGAAGACTTATCCAAATATTTCGTGAATAAGTACGATATACCTTTTCCAGATGATGTGCTGCCCAAATCAGAGGAGGAGGAAGAGAACGCATCTAGAAATTTCGGGGGTGACGTGGAATCCAAACCCGAGGAGGAGGAGGGGGAGGATGAGGTAGGAGAGGAGGATGAGCTAAGAGAGGAAATGCAATTTGATATTATAGAACATAGGCAATGAACGATGAAAAAAAAAAAGTATTCTGGATACCCGGAAACCCATATAGTGGTGCGTGCAATACCCGAAGGTGCAGATCCAAGGAAATGGTTTCATAGCATGTTTCGGCAATTTTTACAATGTGTTAACGAGAACCTGCTACAAAAATCGTCAGGGTGGTTGGGAATATCGATAACGGATGGTCCACATCCCGAAAGGCCGTTTAACATGAGTGTTAGAAAATTTGACCAGGTAGACCCGGATGTTATTTTGCGCTTTATCGAGCGTGTAATGCAAAATAAGAAGCTCTATTTAATGAAGGGAACTCTTACAATTATTTGCGGGTGGACGAAGGAAGTCTTGGGTTCGGCTTCAAAATGTGTGATGAATGCAAAATTAATAAAGGTGTAATAGGAATACGAATAGCAGAAACAATGTGTTTGGCTAGAGCAATAGCCGTTTGTAAAGCTAAGATAGATAACGATGAAGCTTACATCAGCATTCAGAGGTGGGAGTAAATGCAGCTGAATAGAGAAAAAGCTTTGTGCCATACTATAGGAAAGGGAGATGAAATATGTTCCTTGGACGATGTGAAAGCTTTCGAAGGCATCTTACGTGGGTATTGTATTACAGTGTTTGGATATCATACAGGAAAAAGCGTTCTGTACAAACCAAATACGCTTACCGATAAATGTATTGATATCATGTACCACGAAGGTCACTTTAATGCTATTGTTCAATTGCACAAAGCTTTCAAATGCTGTTGGTGCTGCAGATACTGCAGTGTTCTATGTAACGGAAAAAAAGGAAGAGCACAAGTGCGATAAGCAATGTACTAAATGTCACCTTGACTACCATCTCAATTTTGAAACCAACGTTTCATGCGATGCTTGTAACCGGCAGTTTAATGGGCCGCAGTGCTTCGAAAACCAGTTGAAGAAACGAACCTTTTATTTTAAGCAGTTATCCGTATGTGATGTTGAAAAAGCCTGTTTAAAGTGCGATAAACTGTATAGTACAAGAAACATAAAAACCCAGCACCAGTGAGGAGAGAAATATTGTGGGAACTGTAAGAAATACGTAGAGGCATATCATTTATGCTACATTCAAACGTATAAGGCCTCTTTGTCCAAGAAACCATTTATATTTATGTTTATCGACTTCGAATGTGTACAGGACACCGAGTATGCAGAAAATCCAGAAGTGCGGATGCATGAGCCAAATTTCTGCGTCTTGTATCAGGCATGTCCAAAGGCAGTAACGAAAATGAAAACACTGTCTATTGTACGCAATGTGGCGTGAGGGAGTGGGTGTACAGTAAGGACAGGGGTACGCTACGCAAGCTAGGTTAAAATCACGGGATTCAGTCGTTTTGGCCCACAATTTACGATCCTACGATGGCCAATTTCTTCTGAAACTTATGGTGGTCAACTTGAAATGGGAACTCTAACTGATCATGAATGGAAACAGAATATACCGAATAAGGAACTTAAACGTAGCGTTTCTCGATACTCTAAACGTTATACCTATGGCTCTTTCGCGGTTCTCCGAAACCTTTCGACTTCAGGAGTGCAAGGGGTACTTTCCGCAACTGTTTAACTCCAGGGAAAGTGAAAGATATGTAGGGCCAATTCCGGCTAAAATATTTTATTTGCCCGAAAACATGTTCGAAGCCTTTCGAGGAGTGGCACTTAAACATGGGAACCGATGGATATGTGTTTGGCATGCAAGAAGAAATGGTAAATTATTGCAAGTCGGACGTTCACCTGTTATTTTTGGGGCAACAAAATTTCGAAAGAAATCCATGACCGAAAATGGCATCGACCCTTTAAGAGAATGTGTTACCATAGCCAGTGCCTGCATCAACCTGTACAGGAAAAGGTTTATGCCCGTTAACGAAAGTCCCGTGCTTCCACAAGGAGGGTGTTCCTTGAAGGATA
This sequence comes from Mantis religiosa, assembly GCA_030765055.1. Classification (NCBI taxonomy): domain Eukaryota; kingdom Metazoa; phylum Arthropoda; class Insecta; order Mantodea; family Mantidae; genus Mantis; species Mantis religiosa. The sequence goes on from CM060950.1 coordinate 209,864,462, forward strand.
TTCAATATCGAATGGCTTGTATATGGTTGGCGTGGGTGGTACTAAAAAACCACATCATTCTTCAGTATGCCTATAGGGGCAGAGAAATAAATATCTTGGGTCACGATGTAGATGGCCACAGAGAGGTTCGATCGGTGTATTTTTTCCATGGTTGCATTTTTCATTTGTGTCAAAAGTGTTTCTCTAATCGCCATTCTAAAATATATGCTACGGGTGATGAAACCCATGCCTCAAGGTTTGATAGCACCAATATCATCCTGTGCTACCCTCAAAATTAGGGGAAAGCTTATGTTCCCCCTATGCCTCAAGTCTGCAGAGGAAGAGAGTCCAACTTAGTGTGAACACTCGGACGAAGATAGGTGTTTATCTGGTACCTGGATCTTTGACGAAATAAAGGTTGCCTTGCAAAAGGGGTACTGAATATTATCCATTGACGAAATTTGGGAGAATGGGATGATTCGATACAATCCACATTCTGAACAGCAAGGTCTCTTTGAGAAGTATCTCAATCAGTTCCTTAAAATGAAAACAGTAACGTCCTTTTATGTAATTTTACAATTACATGTATATTTATTGTTATTATATGTTATATATTATATATCTATTATTATATGCTATATATCTATTGTTGTTATAGTCCGGGTGGCCTTCTAACTGCACCATGCAAACGGCAAGTAATGCATGTATCGAAAACTTTCTAAACAGAGAAAATATCCAACTGGACAACAATCCTGGGAAACGGGAGCTAGCCAAATTGATGCTAAATTCCTTTTGAGCTAAATATGAACAGAGAGATAAAATCCCAATTTGCGAGCTGATCAAGGACCCCTTCCGTTTGCTTGAACTCTTGGACGATTCGACGGTGGATGTGCAATCCTACATGCCTGGAACGGACGATATCATGTACGCGACGTAGAAGTATAAAGCCATCGGCGGAAAGATCAACGTCACTTCTAATGTCGTCATTACAGCCTACTCCACAGCGCATGCGCGTTTGGTCTTGTATTCTTATCTTGATCGTTTGAGCGTGTTTTACTTTGTCACTGATTCTGTTATCGCCATCTGTTATCGGGAGATTGGATCCCTCCACCGGGGGCATATTTGAGCGATATGATTGATGGACTTCAAAATTTTGAATCCGGGGCATACATAACGAAATTTACTTCTTGCGGGCCCTAACGTTACAGTTTTGATGTGTGTTGTCCAAACGAACGAAAAAATCATATGGTGTGGAAAAATAAAGTCGAGAACCGTCAATATAGACGTTATGCAAGATATAGTTCTAAACGAACCCTCAAAATCTGTAACATTACACGGAAAGCGAACTGCTCAACGAAAACTGTGGACCGTAACTATCGAATCTTATACGTAAATATTTCGCATAGTAGTGAACAATCGCGTACTTCAGGATAACTGTGACCCATAACTATATGGGTATTAAAGGGTTCGAAACGATGAAGGGTAGTCATGGTTGCTAGAAGGGAAGAGGAGGACATCTTTTGGCCTAAAAATTAAATTCGACTTTCACAACATATCTCAAGCATTAGAGGAAGACGATGTTCCCATGTTATACTTCAGTATTACCTTCTGAAAAGCAATATCACCCCGTTGTCTGGGGACTTTGCCTAAAATGGGCACTGGATAGGGGTCCCATGAACGACCCTTGGTAAATGCTTGTCCAGTCCTTCTTTCCGGCCACGGTAATGGGTGTGGAGCCCCAACGTCAATCTTCTGGACCATGGTCATCGCTTACGCGCACGCGCGCACGTGTACGCGAGCAAGGGAGCGAGTCTGATACTTCAGCTGTGGCCGCTTCCCACGAGCTAGAGAAGTACAACAAAGGTGCCTACGTCTTCCGGTTCTACCGGGTGTGTCAACAAGCGCCTACTACAGAACAATTATGAGTCATACCCATAAGTGTATAAAACGTTTCGAACAGAAGAAGTGCAGTCATTGTCATCTTTAGTCCTAAAATGAAATCGACTTCAACAAAATATCTCAAGCATTACAGGAAGACGATGTTCCCAGGTTATACAACGAGCTCAAAATTCGAAAAGCATCTCGTCCGTTGGAAGAAGACGGTGATCCAATGTTTAAGCATTGGAAGAAGATGAAAATCCTCCGATGAGCTTCAAAAGCACGAAACCCCAATTGGATCCCAGTTTGACTCGTATAGAAACGTCGAGAAGCAGGAAGTCCACAAAAAATCAATCGTACCATGGTATGTTTTGATTGCTGAACCATATACGAAACCCATCAATTGGTACGCCCTTCTTCAGAAAAAGCGTGCCCTGCCACTCGATGATTCACCAATGTTAAAATGGGTCATTACGAAGAAACCCAGACCGTACAGAACGAAAGCAAAAAGGAAACAGTATGTACCGAGGCATTCTCCGGGCGAAAGAATGAAACCGGTGAATTGGCACGCCCTTTTTCCGCACTAACCGGATTCTAGAACTGAAATGTTAGACCATCCGAATTCTCGTGCCCTGGAACCCGAGACTCCTCAAAAAACGGAAAAGACATTGGCTCGCAAAATCCCTAAAGTTAAAAACACATTCTTCCCCACTATCATTCCTGATCAGGAAGATGTTTTAAATGGGGGCGAGGAAATTATTTTAGACTCGGGCAAGAAATTTAAGCGCGTGAACCCGGGACATTCTGTGGAGGAACCTTCCCAGAGATTAGTCATTTTAGACTTGGGCAAAAATTTTAAGCGCGAGAAGTCAAAGCGGAACTTCTATATACGAAGATGTACCTTTCCAAGTACCATGCAGGATGCTGGACCGACCCGATCGGGTAGTTCCATCTTTGTGAAACGCCTAATTGCCAATTCCGAACAAATGTATGACAAACCATAGGAGGAGTCGTTTGGTGTCACCCTCGGGAATACCCTCCAAACCTGGGAAATACTTTCGATCACAGCACGTTTAATGTATACACTCACGCGGGAATTCCACCCCTAGATTCCATAAATTATTATTATTATTATTATTATTATTATTATTATTATTATTATTATTATTATTATTATTATTATTATTATTATTATTATTATTATTATTATTATTATTATTATTATTATTATTATTATTATTATTATTATTATTATTATTATTATTATTATTATTATTATTATTATTATTATTATTATTATTATTATTATTATTATTATTATTATTATTATTATTATTATTATTATTATTATTATTATTATTATTATTATTATTATTATTATTATTATTATTATTATTATTATTATTATTATTATTATTATTATTATTATTATTATTATTATTATTATTATTATTATTATTATTATTATTATTATTATTATTATTATTATTATTATTATTATTATTATTATTATTATTATTATTATTATTATTATTATTATTATTATTATTATTATTATTATTATTATTATTATTATTATTATTATTATTATTATTATTATTATTATTATTATTATTATTATTATTATTATTATTATTATTATTATTATTATTATTATTATTATTATTAAACCGTGTTTAGAGCAACAATTTCGCTGAATATTAAGTTTTGGTACATCAATGACGGCTGCAGGCCTTAGATGTAGAACTGCGCCCTTTTAAATAACCCTAAACTGTAAGCATTTATTTGTCGTATATTCGGTAACTGATCTTGATTTTATGATAATCAGTATAATAACAGTTCATGTAATTGTGCAGGTTGCTTGTGTAACTTACAGAATGTGACGCCGTCTTTCACTTAACACGTTACACTTACACGTGAAGCAAATTTATTGTAGTTCTAACAAAGAATACGTGATTGTATTTTACTTACTTAACTTTTGGATAATCTTGAGCATAAAAATAAATAATGCAACCACACTTTCTTCAAAACTCTGCAGCCCTCGATGTTAATGAGGACTGTTGATCCACGTGAATTAATATACCTGACCATCTGTAAGTAATGGAGAGTGTCGCGTTTCACAAATTAGTTATTTTTATTAAGGCGTATCTCACCTACATCACATGTTTATTACGTGCAGTATCTAGTGTTGCATACTGTATTCAGGGGACCCAAATAATCTCATTGTCGGCGGCCCTTAAACCCCATATCACTCATTCACTCACTGTATTCAGTTATCAATTCCACAACAGTACTGCACTCATGCTGTTTATTTTTCAGCAGACTTTACTTCTACCACTGTACCTGACCAAGGACATATGAAATGCCAGAAATTTGAAAAAAGTGGTTCTGGATTAGGGGCGGAAACTTTCACATTTACAGTTCTGTTCTGCACGCATCCTTTGTAACTTCATGTCTGCCTAACAGTGTAGCTTGAGTAGGCTTCTTCAATGTATTTTAAACTAGTTTTATTTCAAATATTTATTCATTAAAATTAAAATGACAATTCATTTGGGGGGTCCGGACCCCCTGAACCCCTCTTAAATACGACCCTGGTAAGCATGTCTTTATAGATGTATATGATTTACCTATTGCCACTACTTTTTGAAAAGTCTGTTAAAAGACATTGCTTGGTATTTATAGTTTTCGAGACTACCTACTGCTTATCAATATCTCATTCCAGGCCAAAGAAACTTAAAATTTTTTGTATGATCATCTGCAAACTTATAATTTTCTAATTCCCCCAATTCACTTAAAATGGGTAATGCATTTTCAGAAACAGAAATCATATCATTATCTGAAGATGTTCATTCCTGTTATTGTTTGATAAGAGCATACCTAGTATTTTCTGAGTGGTGGCAGCAGCATCTGCATTGGCCCGCCACGAAACTTTCCAATAGCTTTGGCATTAGGAAGACTAATGCAATAAAGTGCTAGCTTCACTACTGTTTATTATGAGAATTATTTCACCAAAATCTTCAATATCCTTGATGCTCTTTCCAACACTATATATATATGATTACTGAACCGGGGAACAGATATCAGCAGTTTTAACCAGAATTATTCTGTATTATTTTGTACTGGGCAAATTGGCAAAAATTTTCCTCCAACTCGCTGAATTGTGGTACCTGGGTGTGTTACTGATCAACAGACTGAGTGATTGAGCTACTGGCAGGCTCAGATACAATTGTTGCTGAGTGCCCCACCCTCAATGGGGTTGAACTGCAGACATATTTTCACTTCATTAATTTTGAGGTAGGGTTAATGATTTTAAAGTTAACATGTTCACAACTGGAATGCTTGTTAACAGAAATGTTTCAGTCTTTCACTTTAATTCCTTCCATTCTTACACTTTACTTTGCTATTCTCTGCAATAGCATGAGCTTTGATGTATATCTGACTTATGAGGATAGATATTAATTAATAAAATGAATATACTTAACCCTCCATTAGGTGAGTCCCTTGGTAGAACACTGTTGTTCGCAAGGGGTCTGTTAGGGCCACGCTATATTTATGGGATTATACGCCTGTATTTATTTTTGTTTTTATTTTTCGTTATTCCTCCCAAATTTTGGCTTTATTTAGGTTAAATATACACGACTTCTATTAGTATAGTCATATTAAATATATTAGCTAAAATATATGAACATAGTGTACATTATAGTTTGTATTAAGTATACATAAAGAGAATATGTTATTCTTTTAAAATACATCTTGTCTTTTGAAATGCTCAGTCACACAGAGTCATCAGCTATTTCTTCCGTTTTCCTCAACTAAGTAGTTATCACAAATAATTTTGGGATGTTTTCCCAAGCAGAGTGGAACTTTGCATTTTCCACTTGCATATTTAGTTTTGATATTCTTTTTGTCTTTATTTCAGGGTTCATATCGTTTCTTTTTCAATGATTCTGGTGCATTTGGTAACTCATCTGCCATTAGTTCTTCAGCTTTATATTTCATTAGCAGCTCTTTCAGTTCATGGCGTAGCTTTGATTCTGTTGCTCTATTCTATAGCTGTTGGGACAGTTAAACTAAGAACAACACTTTAAAATATTTCTGTCTTGTGGAGTATTTCTTTTGGTTTCCAAGAAGGATAACCTTAGAAATAATACCTGCATCATTCAAAATGTGTTAAGAATTACCATTGGCCACCCTCATGTTGTTCTGGCTACATTGTACGTAGTTCACAATTAATCTCTTACATCAACTCCAGATTTAGTATTGTAATATATGATTACTTCAGGCCTTTTTTGGCACTTTATGACGATTGTTCGGACGAAACATGTAGACTTGAGATCAAAAATACTATTTTGCCCATTTTTGGAACTTATGAAACAAGTGTTTTATTTTTTGTGAGACCACATACTTTTTCGTATTGGCAGTGACCTTTTGGAGAAGTAAAATTACAGGGCATACACTTCCATTTTTGGAACTTATGAAACAAGTGTTTTATTTTTTGTGAGACCACATACTTTTTCGTATTGGCAGTGACCTTTTGGAGAAGTAAAATTACAGGGCATACACTTCTTGTTCTTATATATTGTGCCAAAAAATGAAAATTGCCTTTTGTCCAGCTTATTCAACAGGGATATACTAATAAACCAATTATCTGCTGTAACATTTCTGCCAGTGTCATCGATTGATTCAGTTAGTCTTTTTATTACAACTTCTGCAGAAATATTTTGCAAATGTGTTCTGTTCAGCTACTGTCCATGATAAATTTCCATATTAGTGGTGTAAAACAGTTTGCATCACTCAAAAATAATATTTTTATGCCCTACTTGTTTGCTTTAGATGGTAAAGGTATATTTTGTAAAAACCACATCGATTACAAAATGCAGGTAACTGCTCATCAACTGTGACATTTTGTACAAAGAGAATAATGCTTTTGTCATTTATTTACAAACATCGTGAAGATCTCTCTGATATCAGCCAGTTTGTCTAATGGCAATGAATACCATTTGGTACTCAACAACGAAATACTAATGACTCTTTGCACTGGCAAAGCGATATTCCACTATTTAGTATTGAAGAAAATCATGTCATCAACCTGTAACGAGAGTAGGTGCAAGGGGCCCACTAGAACTGTACAATACATAACTGCTGATTTGTCATTCTTGCTGCTACAATAATAAGCATAAAATGTTGTCGCCATAGCAAACATTCAAGTATGGTGTAATGTTAGGTGTCCTAGACAAACAATTACACAGGTGCGTTCATTTGTAAAATACAACTTGTAAATAAAGCTAGGGACCTCCCAAACCCCACACGACTAACGGGGGGTTAAACTATACCATATATCTGATCTTTTCATTTCAACATCTATCTGCATATAGCATCTATCTGCATATATTGCAACGTTCACTCTTGCGCCAAATGGCAGGTAAATTACACTTTCCCATTTAACGTTACTAGAGGGGAGGAGGGAGCTCCGGAGGGAGATGTTCCTACCAAGGTCTGGGTTACCAGGCAGGGTTGGCTTAAGTTAAAATTCGTCATGTAGTTCTGGTTAAATAGTGTTTTTTTCTACAATCCACCCAGAACTAAAAGAAATTATCTATACGAGGACAACTGTGGCTTTTACCTGGCCTAAGGGTCCTGCTCAATGCTTTTTGATGTTCATTCTTGAAGATTATAGACGTGGCCGTCAGAGAATCGGGCGACGCAGATTGCGGTAGCACGTGCGAGAGTGCTCCCGCCTGGGCCAAAACCCTGGGGTTTAAATGCCGAAACTCTGCCGAAGCAGCGACTGACTTACTATTTCGTCAGCTAAGTCAGCAAGGCTTTCGACCTCCGCCTAACAGCCCAACATGACTTGCAAACCTCCGCGACTGGATCTCGCGTGTACCAGTATTATTCCATCTTCCAAGTATACAATTTTTACCAATTTTGTCTTTTTCAAAAGTGTATCAAAGTATTAACGTCACAACCTCCCGTCGCGATAAGAACCACAGCTGTCCTCAGCTGATCACATGGCTATATCACATTTTTTTACCAAATATACATAAAATATACACAATAAGATAAATGGGCTAGACAGACAGGGAAATTGAGGACAGGACTTTGGGCATAGAGGGTAGGCAAGGCTAGAAAAATAAAAGGAACCGAGAGAAAAGGGGACTGGGAAGAAGCAACAAGGGGGAACAGAGAAGCACTCACCAAGGCACACATTCGCGGGACCACCCGTTGCTGTCCTCCAGAGCAATTAAGTCCTGAGGATCACATCACAACAGTCTAGAAGCACCCGTACACGCATCGTCGATCATCCACTTTTGCAGAGCTAAAGTCTGTTCTGCAGGAAAATACCAATAAACATAAGTTCGTGGACGACACTGTAGGCAACCATGCGACACAAATTATCTTGTAGCAATACTGTCTGCTAGGCACTAAAGCTTCCAAAGACAAGTTCAGGCTGTATAGACCTGTGAAGCCGGCCCCACCTCCGAGCAGGATGGAAACACTTGCATGTTCGAAGAAAAAGCACTTGATGTAGTCGCCCGCCGGTGATATCCCTTGAGGCAGAATAAGTCCCACAGCGCCAAAATGAAAGTCGCTGTCGAAAGGGGTGTCCTCACAACAGGAGTCTGGCACGCCGCAGGTTGGAAGGCCCGTCTACGAAGGCGAGTATCCGTGGGGCAGAGAAAGGAGTCCACGTACACAGGAGACTAGATGAAGCAGGAGAGAAACAAAACACAAATTAGTTAGGGTAACGAAATACAAGGGGGGAGAGAGGGAGAAAGAAAAGGGAAAAATGCCCAGTACAATAATATTACTACAATAAAAATGCCCAATACAATGAGATCATTACAATATAAATAAATGTGATACACAGTCTACTGACATTTCCTAACTACACGCATCATAATTGGAGCTGACTATACATCAATAATTTTTTTTTCTGTACAATAAGTGCTCTCAACTTTCGAAGTTATCTCTCACACAGTTTATGTAAACAGGCAGGTGATCTTAAGTCTGATCCCAGGTATTTAAGGATAACTGTAGAGCGGAACAGCGATTAGGATCGAAAAATTAAATTAAATTAAAAAAGTACTAGTTAAATAAATTAAAAAAAAGAATGAAAGTTTTGGGTGTAAACCTGCATGGCAGAAAATTAAGTTTGAACCAAGGCAATGAGCTGAATTTCGATCGTAATCCCTGGTGAACATTCACAGAAAATGAACTGCTGCGTAAGCAATATGTGTCACACAAAGGGATTCTGCGAAAGGCGAAGTTTACAGCTGATTACTACGTAAGCAACACACTCGCCGCCATCAGGAAAGATGAGCTGCCTACCGTACGTGACCTTGCTGAAATAACTGAGTAAGCTCTGTGGCTCTGACATACATAACTACTGTTCATTTTCACTGAAAAGGCGGCAAGATCCACGTGCCTACAGTTCTTCCGTACACAATGGAGGCTATCAGAAACACCAGATATAGATACCATCAAAACAGGTATAACTTTATCTTAAAAACTCAATTACTTATCAGAACGTTAGTACACTCTCATTTTCTCTTCACTTCGGGACCTTGCTGTTTCACACCCGTGTGTAATAAAATTCTCTTAAAAATCTATCACCACAATTAAACAATAATATTCACCGTAAACTCGCCGAAAGAGACCGTGAGGTTTGACACTTCAGAACGAAGTTTACCTATAATCGTCGTCGTCGTCGTCGTCGTCGTCGTCGTCGTCATCATCATCATCATCATCATCATCATATGCATAAAGCTCACACGTCGTCTTACATATAAAACTTATCATAAATGGTGTTTCTGATACTTAAATCTATAAACTAACATAATGAAAATCTATAACAAAATAATGAAATGAAGGGTACCGGCCTTAATATATAAATTCTATAATCCTAATAACATGGGATCCCGAGTTAAAAGTATAACAATATAATTAGCTAAGAGGTACCAGTATAGGCAGTATATAAGGTCTCATAATTCGAATAAAAGTGGCAATTGTGTCACACACCTGGTCCTGACCACAGCACGTACAAATAAGTGCTTACTTCTTTTAAAACAAATTAATTATTATTGTGTATTGCAAGGAACACTATTTCAATTTCTTTGTCTTTCTTGTTTCGGTTTTAGTTGCTTACTCTGACTTAAAACAAAGGGTGGTAGCTACTCCATTTGAAACAAAACAAAACAAATATAGAATTATTTTCTATAATTGGGAGAAAGAGGCAGAGATATCAGTAACTAAAATGGAAAACTGGACTCCCTTAGAGGTTATCCGAGGTTATCCTATAATTCCCGGGGGCGACGAAAGCTGGAGGTGAAGAAGGTTTTCGCAACGCTGACGTCCTTTATAGTACTAGTCGGCCACGATATGAATGCACTCGGTGAGAAGCGTTACTAAACAGTTACGGCACAAGTGGGCGGAGTACCGTAGGTACAGTGCGGATAACGCAAATATCAACAATACCGAGATACTTCCAATGTGACGCGCAGATGTAGTGCAGTTCAACACGGTGTTTCTTTGAACATTTTCTTATGCAGTTGAAATTCTAATAGCATAGTGGCAGTTGCGGTGCTCGCTCTGACGTGTCCTTGTGAAGAATTTAATTACGGTGGCATCTACAAATTTAAGAACAAGAAAGGTATCCCATTCTGATGAAATGCATATCATATATCAGGTTATACAG
>CM060950.1:209880016-209995016 GCA_030765055.1 Mantis religiosa
ATCCATCTAAGCTTGTATAAATAGTCACTCAAACACATAATTTAAGCATCCTAGATAATTAAATGTATTGACCACCTCAATTTCTGTTCCTTGCCAGTACCATGTCTCCTCTTTTCTTAACTTGTTGCCTTTCTTAAATACCATAATGTTGGTATTGTTTATATTAATTCTAAGGCTCTATTCCTTACAAAATGTATCTGTTGCTACAATTGCTCTACCTATTCCCACTTTGGACATTGCTCCTGCTATTAAGTCATCCACAAATAACAATCCAGGTATTTCCCTGCTATTAATTATTGGCACATGTCTTTTTTCATAGTAATATAATTTCCATACAATTTAATTAATATACAAATATTAAATCTTTGTTTAAAACATAAGCTAGTTCCTATCTTCGTTAGAAGAACTATTATATTTGATAATAATAGTGTTCTTTAAAAAGCAGCAGAGACAACGGTAAGTCAAGTCGAAAGCAGTTGACTTTTTAAAGCCTTAAATAATATTGAACTTAAATTACATCTGAAATTAATAAATTCCTTAGGTAATTCATTTTGACTTAATTTGGAATCAAAATTATTCCATATTCCTAATTTATATATGAAAAATAGAATTGATAAACAAAAAAAGAAATGAAATAACTTATGTTTGAAACAACAAAAATTAAACCTAGTTATTAAAAATAATAAAGACAATCAAACAGCCTACACAGGGCTAGTGTGAAAGAAATTATTATTTCCAACAGTGTTTTTAATTCATCAAATTGTAAACTTAATAAGAAAGTGTTACATTTTTTAAAGCAAGGCTCAAAAACATATATAGATTTTTCAAACAATATTGTAACGCGAGCGCTGGAACACCCTATGAAAGCAGCTGAGAGCGGGAGACGAGGGAGGTCCGTGTTAGCTACGGCCTCCCCTCGTTTGTCTTATAGTGGTGACAGGCGGTGGTGACGGAGGAAAAACATGACTGTGCCGTCTGTTTCTCTTACACCTGGTTCTCGATCATTCTTTTACTGGAACATTCTCGCGGACACTGGAAGGCGGCGATATTCCTATATAAAGGGGGGTTGCAGACAGTCAGTGAGTCAGTCAGTTGGTTAGTGAGTGTGAGTGAGGAGACAGTCGCAGTTCTTGGTGTAAGAGTTAGTCAGTGAGGTGTTAATGAACGAGAAGATTGTGCAACGGAAGACTGTACGTAACTGGTATGTGCATCGGAGTTTATGTAATCGCGAGTACAAGTGAAATTGTAACGGACGAACTGGTGAATTGTAATTGTGTGCAGCAAGTAATACTGTGTAATTGGCAAGTGTTAAACTGTAAGTCGGTGGAAATAAAGAACATTTTTGAGTGGTGAAATTGGACTTTTCATTTCACGAACCCACAAAGTCACACTGGTGTCAGGAAGCGGGAAGAAAACAACATCGCCGAACATTACAACCATGGACGCGGCATTGGAAAATTTTTTGGAGAAGATGATGGAAATGAAGGCAGAACTAATCTCGGAAATGAAGACGGCCAACGACAACATCACCGCAGAGTTGAAACAAATGAAGACGGCCAACGACAACATCGCCGGGAAGATGGAAGAAATGAAGGCCGAGTTAACAACGGAAATAGAAGCGGCAAATAACAACCTGGCCGCAAAGCTGGAAGAAATGATGACGGCTAACGATAACCTCACGGAGAAGACGGAAATGAAGGCGGCGAACGAGGCTCTCGCCGCAAAGTTTGAGGAACGGTTGGCCGGCGTGAGGGATGAGGTCACGAACCTGGGCAAGCGGAAGGGTCTAGTAGACGACCGCCTTAATGATTTAGAGGAAAAGGCCGACAACATCGCAAAACCCCTCACCCGCCTGACGGAGGAAAACCGGCCTTATGTGTGGACGGAGGACGCCGAAGACGCTTTCCAGCACCCGAAGGAGACCCTGTGCAGTGCTCCAATTTTGGGTTGCCCACAACCGGGTGGCGCCTTCATTGTGGACACCGACGCTAGGGACCATTGCATTGGAGGTGTCCTATCGCAGATCCAGGACGGCCATGAGCGCACAAGAGTGGAAGAGAAGGAGCGTGCCGCAGCAGTCCGAGTAGTTGTGGCAGTGCCTGCTGAAGGCTGGGATAGCGCAGGCCTGAGGAGGGAGCAGCTGGCGGACGCAGACTTGGGGCCACTCTTGAGGAAAGTGGACGCAGGGACGAGACCAACCTGGGAGGACAACGCACCGAGGAGCGCCACCTACAAGTCGTACTGGGCCCAATGGGACTCGTTGAAGGCCAGAGAGGGCGTGCTGTTCCGGGTATGGGAGTCACCCGATGGGAAGGCGCAGAGATAACAGTTGGTACTTCCCCGGAGCAAGGTCCCGGAAGTCTTGGAGGAAGTGCACGCCGGTACTTCAGGAGGACACCTGGGAGCGAACCGAATGATTCACAAACTACGGCAGCGCTACTTCTGGCTGAGACTCCGAGCAGATGCTGGTGGTACACCTGGACCGCCTCGCACGCTACGATGGGGCTGTTCGGGGCAAACAGCTTTGAGGAGGGAGCAGTGTAACGCGAGCGCTGGAACACCCTATGAAAGCAGCTGAGAGCGGGAGACGAGGGAGGTCCGTGTTAGCTACGCCCTCCCCTCGTTTGTCTTATAGTGGTGACAGGCGGTGGTGACGGAGGAAAAACATGACTGTGCCGTCTGTTTCTCTTACACCTGGTTCTCGATCATTCTTTTACTGGAACATTCTCGCGGACACTGGAAGGCGGCGATATTCCTATATAAAGGGGGGTTGCAGACAGTCAGTGAGTCAGTCAGTTGGTTAGTGAGTGTGAGTGAGGAGACAGTCGCAGTTCTTGGTGTAAGAGTTAGTCAGTGAGGTGTTAATGAACGAGAAGATTGTGCAACGGAAGACTGTACGTAACTGGTATGTGCATCGGAGTTTATGTAATCGCGAGTACAAGTGAAATTGTAACGGACGAACTGGTGAATTGTAATTGTGTGCAGCAAGTAATTCTGTGTAATTGGCAAGTGTTTAACTGTAAGTCGAGGGAAATAAAGAACAATTTTGAGTGGTGAAATTGGACTTTTCATTTCACGAACCCACAAAGTCACAATATAGATGATTATATTGCAGATATAAAAATTGCTAGTAAAGATTTAAGTGAAAATAATAAATCATTGAAAATGAAATGTAGCAAAATATTACAAAATTTGGATAAATACCACTGTAAAAGAAATAATAATAATAAACTGGTTATTAATTCATTAAATGAAAAAGAGTTAATCTTTACTAAAGCCAATAAGGGTACTACGATTGTAATTTTAGATAAATCTGATTATATTAATATAGTACAACTTTTACTTCAAGTTGAAGATTTAATAAAAATTAATAAAGACCCTTAAAAATCTTGTATTTCAAATTGTAATAAAATTCTTAATGAAGTAAAAATTATATCAAATAAAGAAAACATTTTGTAGGAGTACATAAAAAGTTAAATATTTTGATAAATTTGAGAGTTTAAGTGTTAAAAGTTTTTTGAACTGGTAAAAAAGATCATCAATGTAGCATTATATAAGACTGATAAACTTGTTTCTTTTGATGTAACTGCCTTATTTCTTGTACTCTTAGAGGAAAACTTTTGATTTAAAAGAAAATATGTTTGAATTCCATAAATTGATATGAGGACTTAACAGTTCATAATTGCTAAACTTACTAATTTTTGTTTGGATCAAAATCTTTTCACTTTTAATGGTGCATTTTTTCAACAACCTTCTGGCTTAGCAATGAGTAATCCTCTTTCACCTTTTCTTGCGCATCTTTTTATGACTTTTTTTGAAATGCAAGTCACTAAAGCATTCCCTTTAATTTTTAAAACTTGATATAGGTATCTCGATATATTGAACTGACGTCAAGTCAAGAGGAACACGCGAAAGTTAGATCCAGCCAATTTTAAAAAACCGGACAACATGGAGGTAAGAACGTTCACACTTGAAAATTTCAACGAACATTTCGGCAACAAGAAAGAAATAAAACGATATTGAAACTAAAGACAAAAAGAAGGTTAATATCAGCGGATATAAAATTTATCAACAATTGCCTAAAACAAAACATTTCTCCGAAATTTGTAAGAACAATAGTAAAATTTAACAACAGTAGAGAACAATTAGCTGCTGAAAAAGCTGTGTTAAAATCTGAAAAAGCAAATCACTACAGAAAACTAACTAATATAGACCTCTCATTGTACAACCTACATTTCAAACTGCTAAAATTACTAGGAAACACAGCATGGGACCATTTAGAAACCAAATCATTTGAACATATAAATTATAAAGTCAAAGAGAAAGTTTATCGTCAAAAGAAGAAACTAAAACATAATCATAATCATTGGCAACCAAAACATAACAAAATTTCAGCAAAGAACACATCCCTAGACAATGTAATTAATCTCTCAAAGCAAAATTTTAACACTGAAGAAATAGATGTGCTTAACCAAGGCCTAAAAACATGTATAACGTACTCCTGCAACCCGGATGAATTCATTGTAGATATAGAATTAGCAGTAGAAGGCTTGGAAACCATGGACAAAAATATAATTAGGAAAAAATCAGCTCCTATATTGGAAAACATAATAAATAAAAAGACAGGAAAACATTTGAAACAAATTCAGATAGTTAAATCTTTAAGGAAAAAGGATGTAATCAACTCAAGGGCTGATAAAGGGAACAATATAGTAATCTTAGATACAGCTACATACAAGGAAAAAATGTTAGAGTTACTATAACAAAAAGAATTCCAGGAAATAGATTCCAATCCACTCAACCGATGCATAAAAGATGTACAAAAAACCATCATTAATAGTAAAATTTTAACAACTGCAGAACAAAAAACTATCAAACCGGACAGCCCTACCCTTGCAAGAGTATATGGTTTGCCTAAACTACACAAACCCAACTTACCCATGAGACCCATTGTAAGTAATATAAACACTCCTACTTACCTTCTGGCAAAATGGCTGTCCAAAAAATTTCAGTCCTTTCCACAATTCCGTACTCTGAGCATAAAAAACTCTTTAGACCTGGTAGAAAAAATTCAAAATCTTAAACTAAAACCACATGACACTTTAGTATCCTTTGATGTCCGCTCCCTCTTCCCTAGCATTCCATTAGACAAACTTTTGATTCAACTGAAAAAATGGCTAAATTCTATAAACCTAGATGCCAATGCAATAGAAGAATATTTGGCAATGACTGAAATATGTATACATCAAAATTATTTTGTCTTCGATGGAAAATATTATAAACAAATTTCAGGACAAGCTATGGGAAGCTCGCTATCATGAGTTTTGGCCAATCTATACATGAGCTTTTTCGAAACACATATAACTAAAGCCTTCCCTCATATATTTAAAACATGGTACAGATACGTAGACGACATCTTTGCAATAGTGCCCTACAAAAAAATAGATGATGCTTTGAAACTACTCAACCTGCAAGAACCCAGCATACAATTCACAGTGGAAACTGAAGAGGACTGTACTCTACCTTTTTTAGACCTTAAAATCAAAAAAAGCAATGAAAAACTAGAATTTGGTATCCATAGAAAAGCAACACACACAGATAATTACATCAAAGCAAATAGTTTCAACCCAATTCCACACAAACATGCAACCATCAACAGTCTCACACACAGATTAGTAAATCTATCTCTCAGCCAGCAAAAATATCAAAACGAATACCATCAAATCTTAAAATCTGCTATTAAAAAATATATATGGAAAAAACCTTGTAGATAAAAAACTAAAATTATTCAAACTTCAAAAGAGATTAAAACAGATCACAGCTCTCACACCAATAAAACAAGAAATTAGATTTGCTAAATTTACTTACCACCCCTGGGCCACAAAAAAGTTCCAAAAAATATTCAAGAAATACAATATAACATTGGCACCAAAAAACAATTACAACATTAAAAACCTACTTCACAGTAATAATACTGATAAGATAAAACCAGAGGAAAAGTCAGGCATTTACAAGATTAAGTGTAAAGACTGTGAAAAAATTTACATAGGGAGGACAAAAAGAAACATAGGCACTAGAAAGAAAGAACACTTCAGGCACTTAAGATACAAAAATATTGATAAGTCCGCAATAGCAGCTCATTTCTGGTCTGAAAATCATGAAATTGAAGATAGCACAGAGTTACTAAAATACGTAAAAAAACATAGTGAACTCGTCATATGGGAGAAGATATACAGAGAAAAACATAAAAACCAACTTATGAACTTTGAAATCCCGCCAGAAAAGAATCCCACATTTAAGTTCATCACTAAATCAACAGATGGCAGCATTAACCCCAGAATTACCCACACCGCTGGATCAAGCTTTAGTCGCATAAGAGCCGTAGATGCAAACGATGATTTGCAAAACATGTCCTCAAAATAGGTACAAAGTGAAGCAGATGTGTAATAAATACGACTCATCTAAAAATTAATAATTGATATAGGTATGTTGATGACATTCTTGCTATTGTTCCTGACAAACTCAAAAATGGTGCTTTAAAGCTACTAAATTTACAAGATAAAGTTATAAAATTCACATTAGAAATTCAAATTAATGGATTTCTGCCTTTTCTAGATATAAAGATGATAAGGAATAACAATAAACTAAATTTTAATATTTATATTAAATCTACTTATATCGCTAGTTACATTAAAAGTAAAAGTTTTAACCCTTTTTACACAAATTTGCTGTTTTTAAAAGTTTGATTTATAGGTTAATATTTATAGCCCTGAATAAGGAGGAACTGAAGCACTCATATTCAGAAGTTGTTAAGTCAATGTTTTTAAGAAATCCTGTTAAACACATGATAAGCACTCTGAATACCAGTTTTATAATAGTGCTAAAAGATTTGCGGATCAGAAGATGTTAGGTCGAACATATTATGACCTAGGCATGTTGAATGGGCACAAATTTCAGCAATAAAAGCTGTTAAGTCAACCTTTTCAAGTTAGATGTTGTTACGTCAAGTAGTTGCTGCATTAGCCGTTTGGTAGTGCAACTACACTGGGCCACACAAGCTCTCTGATATCAGCTGTTGATACATTTTAGATTAAACATTTAGACATTAGGCATTTTGAGACATTCCTCAAGTGCACTTTCAGAAAGTTTATCTTTACCTCCCAATTCCAGGGCACTCTTTAATGCCTATTGATAGAATTTTTGGGAATATTGAGAAGAAGTAACAATCAATGGATTAGTCTTGGTCCCTTCCACATGGTTGACAATGATCAAAGATTCACTACAGAATAAGCCCATTGATGTTGTCCATGTCAGATGCCCACTCACTGATAACGGAGAACAAGATCCAGTTGTTGAAGTTTTTGAGTTCAAAGATGCCCTTAACTATGTCCTTGGAAGAAGTATTCCTGAATTCACTTTAATTAGGGGTGTGTATTTCCAAAGAGGGTGTGAACCAGAGGTTTGTCACACAATGTCCTCACTTTATGGTTCTCAGTTTCTTTTGAGGAGAGTAGTAAGATTGCAAGCCTTACACAAGGCATTTGATAGTGCGACAAACACACCAGATAGACTTTGGAAGATTAAGAAGGCAAAATATTACAATGTTCATTCACTACTGGGACATGTCACTCTGTCAGAAGGTACCACATTTTATGACACAATGACATATGGAAGTGAGGAAGAAGATGAGTTAATAGAGATAGAGTCATGCTTTGATGACAATGTTGTACGTCAATCCATGAAGTACTTACTGGATCAGTCCATAGTAGAGGATTATTGGTGAAAATAAAGTAATAGTTTATCCATCACTAAATATTATAATATTGTATAATGGAAAAACTCAAACATTAAGAAACAGAAGCAGTTAAGTCAAGTGACTTAACAACTTTTCATCCATTTTAAATTAAAAGTTCTTAAGTCCTAATAATAAAATATCCTGTCAAACATGCTACATATGTCAAAACGCAAGAAACACTTCAACATAGTACTTTGTACCTTCAAATGGACCCATCATATGAAATTCTTTCATTTGTATTACTGTTTTGGTATTTAAAATTAATTTTGAAAACTTTGAGCAGCTCTCCTGCACAATTTTGAAACAGTGACTTAGCAACTCCTGCTTCTGACCGCTTCTGTTTAAGAGAGAATATAAACACATTATTAATACTGCTTTAATGAATGGTTTTAATAAAGACTTTATACACAAAAGATTATAATATGTAAATATCAAAAACTGTTAATGATACTTCTACCCTTAACAAAATAAAAGATGATTATAATTTTAAAAAATTTATTTACCACCCTTGGGTTGATGAACATTTTCTAAAAATTCTTAGAGAATTTGGTATAACTTTGGTTCCTTAAAATAAATATAATATTAAAAGTTTACTACATTTCTCTAAAACATATAAAAGTCTTGATAGTAAAAAATCTGGCATTTATGAATTTAATTTAGATTGCGATCAGGTTTATATTGAAAAGACCAAACGTAATTTACAAACTAGAATGAAACAACATTTTCAAAATATTAAATATTGTCGCGGTGATGCGCACAAAAGGTTTGGTGCCAAGAGATAAGTGCGACTTGTGTACACAAAGAGCCTGCAGTTAAAGATAGCACGAGATAAAAGGACTTGCCAGCAGGATAAAGCTTCCTGTCTAGAAAATTCTTGTGATATCTTGATTGTTTTATAGAACATTCGATTTCTTGATTGTTACAGAACAGTCTCGAATTATCAATGAGGTATTTAAGGGAGTGACGACTAACCAAGAGTCAGTCGTGAACAGATGTTGTAATGATAGCTGATGTAAACAGGTGTAATCAGAACGCTGTTGTGGTCATCGACCTTGGTAGATCGTGATTTTGTATGTGATGTGATACTGCTACTGTGAGTGTATTTCATAAGAAGCATGATTTGAATTTCTGCAAATTGGACTTTTAATTCTATGAACCCACAAATTCCCAATAAAAATGGACTGATAAATTGGCTGTATTAGATCATTTTGTTCATTTAAGCACAAAATAAATCCAGAAGTTAAATTATTGAAACAAATAAATTATGCGATATATTTAATGGGAAAGAGTATTTATTTAAAAACATAGAAACCATGTAATTTATTTTGAAATGCTCAATGTATTTAATTTTCAGAGTTTGGTAGTACTGGCAGAAATCTAGTAACCTCTAGTGAGCATAACATTAACGAGATTGAATGTCACTGAAGATGTAAACAAGAGTTTATGAATTCGCAATCTCACAAATTCCTGAAATTTCCATTACTTTCTTTAAAGATACGTTAAGCTTTTTATTACAAATAATTATATTTGAGTAGTATTTGTTGCTTCACTGTTACTAGCTTCCTTTTTGATGTAATTATATAATTAAATTTATCTCTGGCTACTGCCATGATTTAGTTTTTAAAGGGTACTGATGATCTTGTAGTTGAGTGCCCTTACATACACATCATCTTCATCATCACTCTCATGGGAGTGGTTTAAGAGTCTTGCAATTTCATTGGTGATTGAAATTGATTCCAATTTCATCACATTTGAGAGAGATAAAGCTTCCTGAAGTAGTCTCATGGGTAAACAGCAGCCAAAAGGATACATGGAACTTAGACATCTATTTTGTGCCCATTGTAACCCTAGAAGTCAGCTTCTGTGTCCAAGCCACTATATAATGATGGGGACTATGTGTGCCTGGAAAAGCTGCATCTTACAGCAAACAGGCATTCCAGACCTCTGGATTGGTATCAGAGAAGTGCTGACAGTGAGGCTCATGTAGAGATCTCCCTGACATGTTCCAAAAAGTTAAACCTTTATCCAATTTTGCTCTGAGGAAAGTGATTGAATCCTTTAACTTCTTAACTGCAATTTGGTGTAGTCAGTAAGGGTATGTTTCTTTGTATCTACAACAACATGACTCCTGTTGTGGTTGACAGACATACACCAATGCGGACAGAATTTCTGTACGACGCAGAGATTTTTCTGCACAGAATTAAAGGCTCTTAAACAGAAAGGAATAAGGTCTCAAAGCTTAACCAAACGTATCTTCTGATCTTTGGCCATGCTTAACAGATAACTACCCTCAAGGTCATGTGAGTCAGTTAGCAACCAACAACACTGGAGTGGCCAGAAGTCACTTGCAGTACTCACTTCAGCATGCTCTCTATCCAAACAAAAAATGTATGAACAGCTTATCTATAAATGGCCCTGTAGTTGCAACCAACAAATTAGTTGCTACTGAACATTCACTCAGAGGATTCAGACTATGGCAACACAACTTTCACGGAAGACCATGGCGTATATGCCCAAAAGAATCTATTGCTGTTTATTCTTTGTTTATATAGTCAGCCATTTTCACAGTTTCCAACATTGTTAAACAATATACACAAGCATCTGTTCATTAGAGAAAGAGATGTTGTTTAGTCTGAAGTTCATAGCAGTACAGGTGCAAAGAGAGAAGCAATATTTATAGTTCCTCACTATAAATTAGTCAATACTGGATAGAGGAAACATTTCATTTCCAGCCTCAAAATATATAATCAGATTGTTCACTTTTCCTTTCATAAAAACGATAATCCTTACCTCAAACCTCATTTTTTTCTTCAAGCTTTGCATGAAGTCCTTCAATGAATCCTCCATAATATTGACAACGTTTTTTAAATTTGTTTTTCTTTCAGGTTTTACATTGGTGCTTCAGCTTGTTATATCTAGACTGAATACCACACTTTGAATTGTTTTTATGATAATCTGTCTCTGTTCCAGGATATTAGCTTGGATACTTTACAGAAGATGTCACTAGATTAAGCTTAAGTTTTCCAGCTTACCTCAAAATGAGCTAAAACCTCCTTAGCTGCAGATTTTATTAAAACTTCCAGTTATTCCATTACCAATATTCTTGAGTAAAAACTATCTATAATTCTGCCATAACCCCCCAAAAAAAACTTTTGTTGTACAGGAATAGCTATGCTTTCCATTCTTCTTAACATGTGCAACTGTATCTCATATTGCTGATTTTCATCTTTTGCAGAAACACACCTTTGTATCTAAGTCATCATCTTGGATGTTGGAGAGAACAGTATCATGAAACATATAGCTCCTAAGGACATTTTCATTTTTTCACATCACTAATTGCCTTATGTGCTTTGAACATTCCTTAGGAGAGAAACCTACAAGACTAATACAAGTACAATTCTGGAGCATTTTGCACAAAAGAGTATTTTACTTGAAGAGAAATTTCACCTCCAACTGTACATTACTTTGAGACTGCCTTTGAATATTGTCACCTAATTATTATCGGAAGGCACGGCTAGCTAGCAGCAGGGTAGTGCCAGACGGGAAGCATTCAGCCCACGCGCACCCATTTGTCTCTTGTCACTAACTGAGGGGGATGATTAGAAGAGCAGCATGGGCCCTGTACCGTCTCTTTCCCCTCCCATGACGCCTGGAACCTTCGGGAGGATTCATTGAACCGCTAGCCTTCCAGAAACGGCGATCTTCCCTATAGGCCTGCAGTTGGCGAGTCAGTTCAGTTCTGGGCGAGCAGCCGTGAGGAGCGCCGAGTGAGTGAACGGACCGGAAGACCGTATACGTGCATCGTAGGAGTTGTGCGTAATTTCGAGTGCAGAGTGGACCTATGACAGACGAACTGGTGAATTGTAATTGTGTGCGCCACGTAATTCTGTGTAATCGGCAAGTGCTCCAACTGTAATTCGGTAGAAATAAAGATCATTCTGAGTTTGTGCAATTGGACTTTTAATTTCACGAACCCACAAAGTCACACTGGTGTCAGGAAGCGGGACGACATCACCGAACATTACAACCATGGACGCGGCATTGGAAAAGATTTTGGAGAAGATGATGGAAATGAAGGCCGAACTGACCTCGGAAATGAAAGCGGCAAATGATAGACTGGCCGCGGAACTGACAGAAATAAAGACGGCGAATGACAACCTCGCTGTGAAGACGGAAACGGCAAACAACAACTTCACCACGACAATGACTGCAATGAAGGCTGAATTAACTACAGAAATGAGAGCAGCGAACGACAGTCTGGCCACAGAAATGAAGGTGGCGAACGAGGTCCTCGCCGCCAAATTTGAGGAACAGTTGGCCGGCGTGAGGGATGACGTCGCGAAGCTGGGCAAGCGGATGGGTCAAATAGACGGGTGCCTTAATGATTTAGAGGAAAAGGTCGACAATAACGCCAAGTCCATGAACGCCATGGTAGAAGACGTCGAAGACCTACCGAACCGCGTAAACAACCTGGAGGGAAAGGCCGACAGCAGCGTCAAGTCCCTGAACGCTATGGTGGAGGACGTCGTTGGCAGAAGGTTGAAGGATTTGAAGGCCGACGCGCCAGGTCACGACACATCGGCGCGCGTCAAACCACCGAAATATGAAGGCGCATCAACTTTCGAAGTCTTGCGCTGCCAGTTCGACGCAGTGACCAAGCACAGCATATGGTCACCAGAGGAAGAGGCCGCGCAGTTAATAGCCAACATCCAGGGACGGGCCGCGGAAGTCCTGAACATCTGCGAGGCCCTGGAGAATCGTTATGGAAACCACCACTTAGCCGCAGCGTACCACAGCCAGCTAAAGGCAAGGTCACAGCAGCCAGGGGAGACGATGCAGGAGTTCGCCTTGGCGGTTGAGCAACTGGCTAGCAAGGTACTAGTCGAACTGCCACCAGAGTTCGTATCCCGGGAAGCTGCCTACACATTCGTTGACGGGGTACGAGACACGTAGATTCGTCAGCGCCTAATGCTTGGCGATTACAAAACCATCCACGAGGCGCTAACGGCAGCATTAAGGATGGAGGCGGCCAAGGTGACAGCTATCCCGACGTCGAGAACGTGGAGCGTCCGCTACACCGAATACACAAGACCAGCTGAGGGACACCGGCGAAGACCTAGTGGCCTGTGTTGGGGATGTGCACAGCCGGGACACCTGGAGAGAGACTAAGCACACCAGGAAGAGCAACCGGAAAACGAGTAAGGCCCGTTGTGGAGAGGGGCACGTCGGCAGCATCACTACCATCCCCTCGAGTGACACTGCGCGCCGTCAGCCGGCGTTTGGATGACAGCCTCATCGCGGACGGTTGGGTGGAGGGGAAACCGTGCCGCGTGCCCGAAGAAACCGGGGTGGCCGTGACCATCATCAGACCTGACGTGGCCAAGGGTTTGCCGACGAGGAAACCAAGCCAACAATAACAGATTGTGTTGGCATCGGGTGACGCCATGCCTGTGGAGAAGGAGGCCTGGCTAAAGTTGACCTTGGGAAGGAGTGCCGTACGACTGTGGGTGTTCGTCGCGAAGGTGACTGAGGAGGTGATACTGGGATTGGATGCCCTCAGGGGCCACGAGGTGACGGTCGACCTTGGCAGGAAGGTCCTGCGGCTCAACGGAGAAAAAGTTATACTCCGTCAACCCGAATAGCTTCTTGGAATCTGCAGGGTCATCTTGAACGGAGACGTGGTTGTGCCCGCGAAGAGCGTAAAAATGTGTAGTGTTTAACGCCCGCTTTTACTACATACGGCACCGCAGGCGGTGACACTGATGATGCATGGGATGAAGATGGAGCAGCGGTGGAATGAGATGGCGGGGGAAACCGGAGGTCCCGGAGAAAACCCGCCCCAACGCCGTGTTGTCCACCACAAATCTCACTTTGCGGTCGCCTGGGATTGAACCCGGCCGCCTTGGTGAGAGCCAAGCGGTCTAACCACTGAGCCACGGCGTGGCCACGAAGACCGTGGTGGTGGTGACGGCGCGACTGGAAGGCCAGAGAACCAGGAACATGATGCTGGACCAGAAGACGCCTGTACACGGACTATGTGTAGCTAGGGCATTGTTGCCGTGCCAAGAGGAGGAGCCAGTGAGACTGCTAAATTCAACGGACACCGATCAAGACGTCCAGGTTGCGACGGAGTAGGAAACGTGCGAGCCCGTGGTAAGCGTAACAGCAATCGACAAGCCACAGGAGCCGGTCCCGGCACAGGATCTGGGGCCAAGGCTAGAAGGCCTACTGGAGAGCGCGGCCGACCACCTAACCGCAGAGCAGCTGGAGAAAGTTCGACAACTGCTGAGACGATACCAACGCGCCCTCAGCCAAGGTGATGGTGACTACCGCCGCACGGACAAAGTGTTTCACCGGATCGACACTGGGGACGCTTGGCCTATTCGGCAACCACCTAGACGCGTTCCGCTGGCGAAGCAAGGGGCGGTACGAGACATGCTGGAGCACATGAGATCCAGGGGAGTGATCGAAGAATTTGACAGCCCTTGGTGTTCATCTGTAGTCTTGGTGACGAAGAAGAACGGCGAGTTTTGCTTCTGCGTAGACTACAGAAAGTCGAACGCTGTCACCCAGAAGGACTGTTTTCCCTTACCCCGGATTGACGACACCCTTGACACGCTAGCTGGTGCACAGTGGTTCTCGACCCTGGACCTGAAGTCGGGCTACTACAGGTAGCTATAGACCCGAGAGACACGGAGAAGACCGCATTCTCGAAGGTCCAAGGGCTCTGGCAGTTCACAGTTATGCCCTTTGGCCTCTGTAACACACCAGCTACCTTCCAACGCCTCATTGAGTCAGTGATGAGAAGACTGACTCACGACGCCTGTCTGCTATACCTGGACGACATCATCATCGTCGGTAAGACTTTTGAAGACCATCTTGAGAACCTGAGCAAGGTGCTACAGCGACTGCAGGTAACCAAACTGAAGCTAAACGCGAAGAAGTACCAGCTCTTCCGCAAGGAAGTGAACTACTTGGGCTACATAGTCTCAGCAATCGGAGTGGTCACAGACCCGGAGAAGACACAGGCTGTGACAGATTGGCCTCGCCCAAAGGATAAGAAAGAGTTGCGCAGTTTCCTGGGGCTGTGCAGTTATTACCGACGCTTCATAAAGGGGTTCTCCAACATCGCCAAACCCTTCACCCGCCTGACAGAGGAACACCGGCCTTATGTGTGGACGGAGGACGCCAAAGACGCTTTCCAGCACCTGAAAAAGGCCCTGTGCAGTGCTCCAATTTTGGGTTTTCCACAACCAGGTGGCGCCTTCATTGTGGACACCGATGCCAGCGACCATTGAATTGGAGGCGTCGTATCGCAGATCCAGGACGGCAATGAGCGGGTGATAGCCTACTACAGCAAGACGCTATCCAAGGCAGAGAACTACTGCGTCATCCGGCGAAAATTATTGGCGGTAGTAAAGACCTTGGAGCACCTCCACAAGTACCTGTACGGTCAGCCATTCCACCTGAGGACTGACCATTCACCCCTAACCTGGCTATTGAGCTTTAAGAACCTGGAAGGCCAGACAGCACGTTGGTTTCAGAGCCAGCAGGAGTACGACTTCACCTCGGAACATCGCAGAGGGAAGAGCTACGGTAACGCAGACGCTATGTCCCGAAGACCCTGCCCAGATGAGTGCGGCCAGTGCACAAGAGTGGAAGAGAAGGAGCTTGCCGCAGCAGTCCGAGTAGTCACGGCAGTGCCTGCGGATGGCTGGGATAGCGCAGGCCTGAGAAGGGAGCAACTGGCGGACGCAGAGTTGGGGCCGCTGTTGAGAGAAGTGGAGACACAGGCAAGACCAACCTGGGAGGACATCGCACCGAAGAGCACCACCTACAAGTCGTACTGGGCCCAATGGGACTCGTTGAAGACCATAGAGGGCGCGTTGTTCCGGGTATGAGAGTCACCAGTCGGAGGGCATGGCTGAAAGATACATCAACACCTTAGAGGAACGCCTAAGGAAGGTCGTGGTCGGCCATCAGCGAGACTGGGACGTCAAAGTGCCACTGTTCTTGCTGGTCTACCGCTCGTCTACACAGGATACAACTGGGTTTACGCCAGTCAGCTTAATGTTCGGCCGAGAGTTACGCCTCCCTTGTGACCTGGCTTTTGGAAGCCCTCCGGAGGCGAAGCAAGCAGTGACCGAGTATGTGGAGAACCTGGTGGACCGCCTCCACGACATGCACGAGATGGCTCGCCAGAACATCTAGAAGGCGAGCGACCGCATGAATACCCGATATGACAGGCAAACCAACAGCCAAGGTTTCCAACAAGGTTACCTGGTCTCGTTGTACCGTCCTACCCGGATCAAGGGATGCTGCCCGAAGGTTCAACAGCCATGGCAAGGACAGCACCGGTTGGTGAAGATGATTAACGACGTGGTCTACCGCATCCGGAAGATACCTTGAAGAAAGATGTTGGTGGTACACCTGGATCGCCTGGCCCGCGACGATGGTGCTGTTCAGGACGACCAGCTTTGGGGAGGGAGCAGTGTCACCTAATTATCGGAAGGCACGGCCAACTAGCAGCAGGGTAGGGCCAGACGGGAAGCATTCAACCTACGCGCACCCATTTGTCTCGTGTCACTAACTGAGGGGGATGATTAGAAGAGCAGCGTGGGCCCTGTACCGTCTCTTTCCCGTCCTCTGACGCCTGAAACCTTCGGGAGGATTCATTGAACCACAAGACTTCCAGAAACAGCGATCTTCCCTACATAACGCCTGCAGTTGGCGAGTCAGTTCAGTTCTTGACGAGCAGCCGTGAGGAGCGCCGTCTGAGTGAACGGACCGGAAGACTGTGTACGTGCATCGTAGGAGTTGTGCGTAATTACGAGTGCAGAGTGGACCTGTGACAGACGAACTGGTGAATTTTAATTGTGTGCACTATGTAATTCTGTGTAATCGGCAAGTATTCCAACTGTAATTCGGTGGAAATAAAGAACATTCTGAGTTTGTGCAATTGGACTCTTAATTTCACGAACCCACAAAGTCACAGTTTGAAGAAATAATACTTTTAAATCCTTGTTGCTTTATTTTGTCTTCAT
This sequence comes from Mantis religiosa, assembly GCA_030765055.1. Lineage (NCBI taxonomy): Eukaryota > Metazoa > Arthropoda > Insecta > Mantodea > Mantidae > Mantis > Mantis religiosa. The sequence continues at coordinate 209,896,856 of CM060950.1, forward strand.
GGGATGGGTTGCTGAATTACTTGGATTCATCTAATGCCTCTTGCAATGCTGGACACAATCCTGAATTGGGCAAGGTACTGTACTGTTTGTTGGATGCTTTTTCATTGATCTGCTGGTGGGCTGACCAAAGTTTTCCCTGTTACTTAAAAGTGCCGGCATACCTGGCCATCTGCATTATCCTAATGAAATGAAACCTTGAACCTTACTATATTCTTTCATCCTGTAAAAGAGGCAATCTTTTTGTTGCTGTCAATTTGTTATTCAAATTCCACAACCAATGCAAACTGATATCAACAAGTGATATAGACATAAATACATGCAAAATGAAGTACCTAAATTTCAGAAGAGGAGGAATTACCTCTAAAACAGACATCATCACATGTGATAATAACACACTGGAAACTCTAAAAAGATTTAAAAATGGGTTTCTGCCTCTGATGTTGGTTGGCAAGCTTTGGTTGTGATAGCTCTACGACCTGGCTTCAGGGCACTGTACTTGCATGCACTGACACAGATGTCCTATAGTAGGGTACAAACACTATGCAAAACAAGCATGTATAAATTGTATTTAATAAATAGTGCTTTGAAATGTTGGTAATAGTTTCCCAAGGCTTCAATGAAGATTTTATCAAACATTAATCCATTTCTGAAATTGTAATGAAGTAGAATCTGATAAGAAAAGCAAACCAAGTAACGGTACAAAAGATAAAATAAAGATAATGACGAAAAAGTGATCAGGTTTTTTTTATTGTATGTTTTATATTTAGTTCCTCTATTACTTATATACAGCAGTTAGAAGAATTATTGCATTCTACCGTTCAAACTTGATAGTTAGAATTTACCAAAAATATGTCTCTTGAAAACCTCTATGTCAAAAATATTTATACTGTGATATCAGTATTAGATCTCTCTACCAGTCCCCTAAAAATAAGGGAACCATCTCTCTTCTTGACATCTATTTTAAGCAGGGGATTCCTGATGTAGTCAGGTTGAGAAAATTCATTGAAGTAGTTGTCCATAAAATTATAGTAGGGTTGCAAGAGTGGTTAAATGTGCTTTGTATGCTGCCTTATTAGTAGGGGCAAAAGATATACAAGAAGGTTGAAAACTGACTTGCCTGTTCACCAAGAGTTGTAACAATTAGTGTCAAAGTTGGGAAATCAACTTGCACTTTCAGTAAATATTCAAACCTCTACATCTATATTGATTACTGCATGCAGTGTTATATTTTCTGAAGGTAACAGCTCCAAGAAAGGAAAACCATGTGCTTCTCTGCAGGTTTCATGCTCAGATTCTGGAGACATCGTTCTGACCATATCACATGACCATATGTCACCATACCTTAAACTATATTTGGCATCCAATTAGCTCCACCACTGTTCATACTTGTCCTGCTCATTAGATGGCCCGAAGAGTCCAGACCATGATCAGTGTAATTACTGCTACCAGCAAAGCGGTCTAGAGCATATTCAGGTATGCTTCATACAGGGAGATAGAGTGAAAATGTTTAAGACAGCAGGCCAGTTTTCACCAACAGGCTCAGATAAGGTACCAAAGATTGTATTCTCAAGGATCATTACTCTTAACTCAGATTGTATTAGAAACCCAATTCACACACACACACACACACACACACACACACACACACACACACACACACACACACACACACACACACACACACACACACACACACACACACACACACACACGCACACGCACACACATTTTCAAAGGATTTTCATGTACAACGTAGCATGTGGGGTTTCCTTGAATATCATTATTTTCCATCATTAGAAATGACTGAAATCAAATACCCAGAGTTTTCCTTTTTGGGGTATACTCTCCCAGAGGGAGACACTCGTTTACAGACATTGGTACTGTGGCAAGAAAATGATTCATATTATGAATGTATATGAGATATTGAAATTAGAAGTTTTGTATTCCATACAAATATTGTATAACTTTTCATATGACTTTGTATATGATTTTTAGATATGTATATGATTTTTAGATTCCCTGGAAGAAGGACATTTTTAGAAAATATACATGTAAATGTGTGTGCAAGTATGTGTGTTTGTGAACAGCATAACAGAAAAATGTGATCACCTGAAATACCCAACTTGGAACTTAATTTCACAATCTTCCAAGGAAGTGACAGGAAGATTTCAAAGACATTCTCTAAATGCAGACTCCCATCAGAGACAAAATATTTCAGTATTTGCAATTCTCTCGAAAATTACTTTCAGATTATGATTAAAATAAACTTATCTTTATATTACACAAATACAGATGTTTGCTACAAAGAATTTAAAATTACTAAATTTAGAAGGTAAAGCTATAAAATTCACATGGAAATTGAAATTAATGGATTTCTTCCTTTTCTAGATTTGAACATAATAAGAAATAATAACAAATTAGATTTTGGTATTCATAGGAAGTCTACTCATACTGATTATTACATAAAAATAAAAGCTTTAACCCTTTTTCACATAAGTTTGCTGTTTTTAATAGTTCTAAGTTTTAATAGTTTGATTTATAGATTAATAAATACATCCCTGAATAAAGAAGAATTTAATAAAGAATGTAAACGTATTATTAATACTGCTTTAATTAATGGTTTTAATAAAGACTTTATAAAAAGGAAGATTGAAAAATTTAAATATCAAAAAACTGTTAATGATATTTCCACCCTTAAAAAATAAAAGAAGATTATAATTTTAAAAAATTTACTTACCATCCTTGGGTTAATAAACACTTTCAAAAAAGTTTTAAAAAACTTGGTACAACTTTAGTTCTTCAAAATAAATATAGTATTAACAATTTACTACATGTTTCTAAACAAGTTAAAGTTCCTAATAATAAAAAATATGGAATTTATCAATTTAATTGTTTAGATTGCGATCAGGTTTATATTGGAACGACGAAACGTAATTTGGAAACTAGAATGAAAGAACATTTTCGTAACATTAAGTATAAATAAACTGATAAATCGGCCGTAGCAGATCGTTTTTGATCATTTAACCATGAAATAAATCCTGAAGTTAAATTATTGAAAAAATTAAATGGTCTGATAGATTTAATAGTTTGGAAAAAGATACTTATTTTAAAAAATAAACATCGCGTGATGAATTTTGCAATACCAGCAGTTGATTCTCTTTTTAGGTTGGTTTCGTTTTCAGATTTTGGCAATACTGGAAAAACATAATATCATGGTAATCTGTATCCTTGACGATGAAGTGTGTGGACTGATGGTGCAAACGAATTGTTTGTGAAATTGATATCCATTAGAAAGAAGTATTAACACCAATTTCTTAACATAAGTGAAGACTTTGTAGCAAATATTTGTATTTATGTAGTATTTGTTGCTTCACTGTAGCTAGCTTCATTTTCTATGTTATCTTTATATGTTCTTGAAGAATTAACGTATTTTTTGGGAACAGCATCTGAAGTTCTTTTTCTTCTATAAGTCTTTTCTTAGGCATATGCTATAAATCTCCAAGAGGTTTCTTATTATTGGTTTCAACTTTCCCATAATTATACTATTATCAAATGGGAGGTGCTAGTATTTTCTTTACCACTCTTTTATTGAGAGGTATGTCAATGCCATCAGGGAGCAACGTTTAAAGGACTTGACTATCTCATAACCTTTCTATATTTTTCTATAACTATTATATTATTAGGAAACATGTAATAAAGCTATTTCTATTAATATTCATCTTGATTAATATAAATGGGATACATGTATGATCAAATGACATCACAAGACACTGCGAGATGCACAAGCACAAAACTAGAGGTCAGAGTAATGTATATAGATCTGTACATACAATACAGTTTTCGGACAAAAATCCATTAAACATAAGAGAAATTTCATGTAATAATTTTCCAGTAGAATTTAAAAAACTATGAATGAACTATTTTAAGGTTACGTTAAATATAAACTCTGTAAGCAGATAAACTGGTAGAATTCTGAGCAGAGGTATGTGTGTGCGTGTGTGCGTGTGTGCGTGTGTGGGTGTGTGCGTGTGTGCGTGTGTGCGTGTGTGTTGTGTGTGTGTGTGTGTGTGTGTGTGTGTGTGTGTGTGTGTGTGTGTGTGTGTGTGTGTGTGTGAATTGGGTTTCTAATACAATCTGAGTTAAGAGTAATGATCCTTGAGAATACAATCTTTGGTACCTTATCTGAGCCTGTTGGTGTACACTGTAGTGTATCTAATGCTCTGGAGTTAATGAAATTATTCTTGTTCTTGGTTCCCAATATTTTGATGGTAAAGCTTCCAGTACTAAAACATACAACAGGAAAACAAGAATTGTCCACATGGGAACAAATCTTTATTTCAAAAAATAGGAACAAAGTATTCAATTTTGACATCCCCCAGAAAGATTTGTTCAGCAAGTGCCTCGAACTGCCACCAGAGGAGACCGATGACAAAATATTGCCAGCTACACCAATGAGAACCAGTCGATGTCCGGCTGAAGATAGAGGGAAGGCCTCTGAAACTAGGTCTGGGAAAATTTAAAAGTAAGTGTTGTTTAGTGTCATTAATCGACTCCCAATAAATTTAATTAAAATCATCAAACTTCAAAAGAGATTAAAACAGATCACAGCTCTCACACCAATAAAACAAGAAATTACATTTGCTAAATTTATTTACCACCCCTGGGCCACAAAAAAGTTCCAAAAAGTATTCAAGAAATACAATATCACATTGGCACCAAAAAATAATTACAACATTAAAAACCTACTTAACAGTAATAGTACTGATTAGATAAAACCAGAAGAAAAGTTAGGCATTTACAAGATTAAGTGTAAAGACTGTGAAAAAATATACATAGGGAGGACAAAAGAAACAGAGGGACTAGAAAGAAAGAACACTTCAGGCACATAAGATACAAAACTATTGCTAAGTCCGCAATAGCAGCTCATTTCTGGTCTGAAAATCATGAAATTGAAGATAGCACCGAATTACTAAAATACGTGCAAAAACATAGGGAACTCGTCATATGGGAGAGAATATACATAGAAAAACATAAAAACCAACTAATGAACTTTGAAATCCCACCACACACACACACACACACACACACACACACACACACACACACACACATAACTGGACATTGAAGATCTGAATGCCATACCTTCGGTCTCAAGCCAGATCAAGGCTAGGCCCTCTACTGGCAGTGGAGTGTTTTGTATGGAAGGATAATATGCGGCAGGAGATGAGGTTGGAGTTGTATATAAGCCATCTGATGTGTTATTTTATGTGCCTAGAAGCAGCCTTGTACGTTTGTAGCGCTCTCCAGGATCGATGTCATACTCACCTAAACCGCGGATGAGGGAGTTGAAGTTGTGGGAGAGGTTTTGATAGAAGGAACGTGAAAGGGTATGGATGTCGTCTGTTATTGTGGAGATACGTAGGTCTCGTCGGATAACTAGATTAGGGACGTACAAAGGGGAGTCTGTGGCAATGTGGAGGAATTGAGATTGTAGAAATCCCGCCAGAAGAGAATCCCACATTGAAGTTCATCACTAAATCAACAGATCGCAGCAGCAACTCCAGAATTACCCACACCACTAGATCAAGCTTTAGTCGCATAAGAGCCGATGATGCAAATGATGGTTTGCAAAACATACCCTCAGAATAGGTATGTAAGTGAAGCCGACGTGTAATAAATACGACTCATCTATAAATTAATAATTCCATATTCATTTCTTCTGGTTTGGAGCACAATAAACAATTGGAAATGCCACCATTCCTATACTGAAAAGATGTTTATTCAAGCAATCATCACCCCAAGGGGTGGTAACAGGGATAGAAATACAGGAGCCGCATTAAGGTTCGCGAAACACCTGAGGTCTAAAGGTACATTTCAAGCACTGCATGTACTCTAACAACCGTATGCGAATTATATTCAATGCCGCCAATATAATTATTTTGGCTGCCGTGTTACATACTAACTAATAAATAAGATAACTTCAGTTCAAAATTTAATAGCTTTTGTTTTATTTTACTACTTATAAAGTAATTTCCGTAATATTATTGGTCTATTTTTTACTTTATTTGAGCTCAGTTTACGATATGAATAACACACAACGTTGGTTAACCTGTAAATATTTGAAAGAAATTTTGAAGCTTTAAAGGCATGGCAGCTCAGTCAAATTAAGTTCTGAATAAAATTTTCATTGATTTGTGAAATTGTAAAGATTTGAAAGGCCTGTGAGGACGTATGGGCAGCAGGAAGCAAGAGAATGAATTTTCACAAAGACCTATTGGTAAGTAAGATTTAGCATGTAGCTAAATACCGAAAATTTATATGATATAACCAAATTGTGCCTTAAATTCTTTAAATTCTTTAGATTTATGTGGCACTTTCTAATGGAAAAAGGGTGTTCTACATACAAATGCATTAGTTTCATTAATCTTGCTACTTTATTATTGCAGTAATGAGGTTTTCTGTTTTTTTGTCTCTCAGGGCTCATCATCTCAGGCTACCAGGAATACGATGGCAGAAATCGGGAGTGCAGGATTATTGGATGTTGTGTATGTTTCTTGTTTTGGTGATGTGCAGTGACCTTCAGGAACATTTGTAATGTAGCACAACGCTTTCCTTCCCATTAATACAGCAATTTAAATTGGCATATCAAATATATCTTAAAATTTGAGTTTCATTTCATATCAGTGGAAAATTTAACAAAAACTTTGAGGAATACTGTGGCCAACATGGAAAAGTGAAAAGTGAAGTTATTTTAGACAGTTGATTGGTATATTAGTTTTTGTGTTAGTAGTTTCAAATTTAAATTATTTGAGTCATATATAAGTCCATGTAAGGTAAGTAATATCCAGTTTAAATTACTGAAAAAATAGCTGTGAATTTTCAGATATACCAAAACTGTGGCTGTGGATTTGTACAGAATTCAATTCCCTTTGATTTCAGTATAATTTCATTGCTTATAATTGGCATCATCTGTGTTTACGTATAATCTGGGTAGCTTAAATTAAAATATTTGGGTGAGATGCTTGATATGAATTTTATAAACTTTTTCTTTTAATTGCAATGATAAGTATTTTGAAGAATTAAGTTCTCTTAACCTTACTCATCAGTGTATGTCTACATCATTGATAAAGAATGTCACAGCTTTTAACAGCAATTAAAAGTACGATCTGAGATTCCATAAACCTAATTTGTTCTATATTGTTTAATGCAGTAGTCACTATGCAATGTTATTGTACACACTACACCAAATTATGTACCTAATAACCGTCTTAAAAGAGATCTAGTGGGCTTAGAATTGATTTGAAAAAGTTTTACAAGTTTTTAGGTGTAATTGTTCATTGCAAGAAATGATTAAAATGTCCTTGTGTCATCATCATTATATGCCACTTTTACTGTTATTTCTAGTACTCCAGTTATTCTTAAAACATGTACAATGTTAGCTGTAGCTAGGACCTAAACACAGTGTGGCTTCATCTCAAATTAGTAAAGCTTTACAATTAATAATAAGTCATTAACTCTCTTCCCTGTTAACACACACAGATATATATAAATAGTGTCGAGGCCAAACAAGTGGTCATCTGCAATATATGGTTACTGTTAAAGGCACATAGCTTTGCGCACCTCATATATCGCAACATAATTTAGACAAATGGGTTCAGAAAAATAACAAGTTAAAGTGATATTTGCACAGCATTGAAGTATTACTCTGTGGTACATCTGTTCTGAACAGGTACTTGCCACCATTTATGAGTAATATAGGTACACAGTTTCTGCAATGTTAACCATTTTAAGGGTGATATAATGTTAGTAGCATGAGCCACAGAAGTGTTACATGTGACATGAAACTACACTGTTAGGCATCCTCTCATTGTTCTAAGCTGGAATGAAAATCTCAATCTTTGGCATGAAAAAAAAAAAGATGCTTAACCTAATATATGAGCCATCCGTTACATGCAGTGATGCGAAGTCACATAATAGTTTTGAAAAGTAGTAAAACTGCATATTATTTTGCTATATAATGCACTTCTTGTTTCTTTGTAGTAAACACATAAGGCAATTATGGACTGTCACAAGAAATAATGGTTAGATGTGTGAGCAATTAAATTACATTACTAAATTATTTTTTATTAAATACTCAAACACACAGTTCCATCACTTTCACTTCTTTACTAAAACTACAAACAGCATTAATATTTCAGAGTGTAATCTTTCATCGAGTTATTTATTTGACACACATTCAATTGTATGTCATGGACTGAGAGGTTTACACTATGCAGAGGGCTCCATTTGTCATCTTAGTCAGAAAGTATATTGTTTAAAGTCTTACCAAGTTAAAGCAAGCCATTTATCCAAACAATTGCTCTGCACATTAAGCAAATTATACTTCACAGTCAGATAACTACATGAAATAATCTCTTATTGGAAGATACACTGTGCATTAAATTTTATTATTAAAACCGCACATTTTCTTCTTCAGCATTCATTAGTGTGCATATGCATGTCATTGAAGCATTTAAAAATTCAGCGCTGTAATATTCTTGTGTTGTGAAGACAAAGTTAAGCTTACGGCAATTTTAAATGATGGTATCCTTTCCTGTTTTCCTGTATCTACAGGATCATTATTTTAGTGTTAAGTTATCTTTATTTTAAGTATTACACTAAGAAGCTTGAGGGAAAGGGGATACGGATGTCTTGTATAATCTCAACAGCATCTTGAGTGATCTCACTCTGTCGTTTTTAAAGTTGTAATTGTTTTTAAAGAAAAAATTATCAATTTGCAACAGGAATATTTAAGATATAATGCTTTGTGGAAGTCAATTATTCATATTTAACAGGAAAAGTTGAAGTAGATTCTTGCTATTTTTTTCACAAATTCATCGGACAACTTCTTTCGAAGTCTCATCTCACACACTGATGAATAGTTTACCGCACATTTCCTCAGTGTATTTGATGCGTATTATGCTAATATGCGATAGTTGAAATACGCGTAAACTATTCATGTGTGGCGAGATGTGACTTCGAAAGAAGTTGAGTTGGATTCTATCAGTCGCTAAATACGGTAGGGGAAGGGTAGGGGAAGTGAATGCACCATAGCTCGGTCGCAATAGAAGGTTACTACATTACCGGCCTTAGTTCCCAAGGTCGCCGGGGTCTAAAGGTTCAGGAAAGAGTGCCCTATGCACCATCAAACTTTACCACGAAGTTGAGTATTTGGTATTAATCTGTGATCTCCCCTGATCATTGCAAATGCTGCAACTGAGGATTTTCTTGGCACGTCGTTTTCTTCCATTTTGACCGTTGAGTTTGATGTGTTATTAGATATAATTTGAAGTTATGTTTCTTTTATCAATTGCATTAAATGTTTCCTGGGAGAAATTATTTTACTTAATTGATTTTAGATAGTTTGTTTGCAAATATCAGACATTTCATTTCGAAAAACACAACAGGGTGTAGGAATCCACTGTGAGACTATATTTTGATGTAGGTTTTGTATTTGTTTAACCTAATCACATATTTTGCTTGATCTTCATTACTTTGGGCCAAGTAGTAGAAGCAGTAGTTTGGATGGGAGCTTTGGAATCAGCCAGAATAAACATATTTTCATCTGTATAATCATGGAAATGAATTTTGAAGTGATATGTATAACATCAATTGCAAAATTGATATTATGTGTATATTTCTACTCTTTTTATAAGGGGAAAAGAATGGGAAAAATGCACCCGCTACAGCTCCCTCTTTCTAATCTATAAGAGAGCCCTCCATATTGTTACCCAAGCGGCAAACTCACGATGCGGATCAATAAATGAAGGCCGGTGGAGGGAGGGGAGACCGCAGGGGTAGCTGAGTCTTCGTTTCCCCCTCCTCCTGCTGCCCGAAGGAGGGCGAAGCTTCGAAAATGTTTCCCCTCTCCATAAAAGGAAATCTCGAGAAACTTCGGGCCGCCGATCAATACAAGCGAGGCGACGGTCAGTTGTGTTGAGTGAGCAGTAGGTAAGGCTCGCCGAGTGTACGTGGAAAGTCGAACTGGCTTAGTTGTAATTGTGTACATTAAGAAATTGTAATTGTGACATTGGAATAAGGTGGAAATAAAGAACATTTTTGAGTGGTGTAATTGAACTTTTTAATTTTAGGAACCCACAAAGTCACAACTGGCGTCAGGGAGTGGGTTAACGGCCATGGAATCGGCATTGGAAAAGCTTTTGGAAAAGATGAGCGAATTAACAGCGAAGACGGAGGTGGAAAATAACAACCTGACCGCGAAGATGACCGAATAGACCACGGAGATGAAAGCGGCAAACGAGGCCCTTGCCGTGAAGTTCGAAGAGCAGCTGACCGGCGTAAAAGAGGACGTCACAGAGTTAGGCGAGCGCGTCGAAGACCTGGCGAGCCGCGTTAATGAGCTGGAAGGAAAGACCGACAGTAGCATCAAGTCCCTGAGCGCCATGGTGGAGGACATCGTTGGCAGGAGGTTGAAGGATTGGAAGGTCGACGCACCGGGACGCGACACAACATCGGCGCACCTCAAACCTCCGAAATACGACGGCGCGTCAACGTTTGAGGTCCTCCGCCGCCAATTCGAAGCAGTGGCCAAGCACAGCAAATGGTCACCAGAGGAAGAGGCCACACAGTTAATAACCAGCCTCCAGATAAGGGCCGTGGAAGTCCTAAACGCGATGCAGACAACGGCGGCGCCCAAGAACATCTGGGAGGCCCTGGAGAATCGTTTCGGAAACCACCGCTTAGCCGCAGCGTACCGCAGCCAGCTAAAGGCAAGGTCACAGCAGCCAGGGGAGATGCTGTAGGAGTTCGCCCTGGCAGTTGAACAACTGGCTAGCAAGGCTCTAGTGAACCTCCCACCAGATTTCTTATACCGGGAAGCTGCAGACACATTCGTTGATGGCATACGAGACACGGAGATTCGTCAGCGCCTAATGCTCGGCGATTATAAAGCAACCCACGAGGCGCTAATGGCAGCATTAAGGATGGAGGCGGCTAAGGTAACAGCTATCCCGTCGTCGATATCGAGGAGTGTGCGCTACGCCGGAGACAGAAGTCCAGCCGAGGGACGCTGGCGAAAACCTAGTGGCCTGTGTTGGGGATGTGGAGAGCCCGGGCACCTGCAGAGAGACTGCCCACACCAGGAAGGGCAGCCGGAAGAACGAGTAAACCCCGGCCTGGAGAGGGGCACGTCAGCGCCATTACCACCATCCCCTCGAGTGACACTCCGTGTCGTCTGCCAGCGGATAGATGACAGCCTCATCGCGGACGGCTGGGTAATAGGAAAGCCGTGCCGCGTGCTGGTGAAAACCGGGGCGGCCGTGACCATCACCAGACCTGTCGTGGCGAAGGGTTTGCCGACGAGGTAGCCCAGCCTACCATACCAGCTTGTGTTGGCATCGGGCGACACCTTGCCTGTGGAGAAGGAGGCCCTGCTCTAGCTGACCTTCGGACGGAGTGCCGTGCGTCTGTGTGTGTTCGTCGCGAAGGTGGCTGAGTAGGTGATTCTGGGACTGGATGCCCTTAGGAGCCAGGAGGCGACGGTCGACGTCGGCGGTAAGGTCCTGCGGCTCAACGGAGGAGAGGTTATACTCCGTCAAACCGAAGAGCACCTTGGAATCGGTAGGGTCATCTTGAACGAAGACATGGTTGTCCCCGCGAGGAGTGAGGTGATGGTGATGGCGCGACTGGAAGGCCAGACAGCACGTTGGGTCCAGAGGCTGCAGGTGTACGACTTCACCTCGGAACATCGCAGAGGGAAGAGCCACGGTAACGCAGACGCTATGTCCCGAAGACCCTGTCCAGAAAGTGCGGCCAATGCACAAGAGTGGAGGGGAAGGAGCGTGCCGCAGCAGCTCGAGTAGTCACGGCAGTGCCTGCGGATGGCTGGGATAGCGCAGGCCTGAGGAGGAAGCAGCTGGCGGACGCAGACTTGGGGCCACTCTTGAGGGAAGTGGAGGCAGGGACGAGACCAACCTGGGCGGACATCGCACCGAGGAGCGCCACCTACAAGTCTTACTGGGCCCAATGGGACTCGTTGAAGACCAGAGAGGGCGTGCTGTTCCGGGTATGGGAATCACCCGATGGGAAGACGCAGGGAGAACAGTTGGTACTTCCCCGGAGTAAGGTCCCGGAAGTCTTGGAAGAAGTGCACGCCGGTACTTCAGGAGGACACCTGGGAGCGAACCGGACGATTGACAAACTATGGCAGCGCTACTACTGGCTGAGGCTCCGAGCAGACGCTGAGAGATGGTGCCGTCAGTGTCACGTGTGCGTGGCGAGTCGCGGTCCCCAGACTAGGAGCCGGGGTCTCATGCAGCAGTACAACGTCGGAACGCCATTCGAACGGATCGCCGTTGACAGTGCTGGACCGTTCCCAATATCCGACCGAGGCAACAAGTACCTGATGGTAGTCGTGGACTACTTCACTAAGTGGCCGGAGGTGCATGCTATCCCGAACCAAGAGGCAAGGACAATCACAGACTCCCTCGTGGAGCAAGTGTTCTGTCGATTTGGGGTACCATTAGAGCTGCACAGTGACCAAGGCACCAATTTTGAGTCAAACCTGATGAAGGAGGCACTAGAGAGACTTGGGGTTAACAAGACCCGCACAACACCTCTACATCCCCAGTCGGATGGCATGGTCGAAAGGTACATCAAGACCTTAGAGGAACACTTGAGGAAGGTCGTGGCCAGCCATCAGCGAGACTGGGACTTCAAGGTGCCACTGTTCTTGCTGGCCTACCGCTCGTCAACACACGACACCACGGGGATCACTCCAGCCAGCTTAATGTTCGGTCGAAATTTACGCCTCCCCTGTGACATGGCTTTTGGAAGCCCTCCGGGTGTGAAACAGCCAGCGACCGAGTATGTGTAGAACCTGGTGGACCACCTCCACGACATGCACGAGGTGGCTCGCCAGAACATCCAGAAGGCGAGCGACCGCATGAAAACCCGATACGACAGGCAAGCCAACAGCCAAGGGTTCCAGCAAGGTGACCTGGTCTGGTTCTACCGCCCGACCCGGACCAAGGGACGCTGCCCGAAGCTTCAGCAGCCATAGCAAGGACCCTACCGTGATGTGAAGAGGATTAACGACGTGGTCTACTGCATCCAGAAGGTGCCCCGAGGAAAGATGTTGGTGGTACACCTGGATCGCCTGGCCCGCTACGATGGTGCTGTTCGGGACGACCTAAGGAGGGAGCAGTGTTACCCAAGCGGCAAACTCACGATGCCGATCAATAAATGAAGGCCGGTGGAGGGAGGGGAGACCGCAGGGGTAGCTGAGTCTTCGTTTCCCCCTCCTCCTGCTGCCCGAAGAAGGGCGAAGCTTCGAGAATGTTTTCCCACTCCATAAAAGGAAATCTCGAGAAACTTCGGGCCGCCGATCAATGTAAGCGAGGCGACGGTCAGTTGTGTTGGTAGAGTCGTGGCGAGCAGTAGGTAAGGCGCGCCGAGTGTACGTGGAAAAACGTACTGGCTTAGTTGTAATGGTGTACATTACGAAATAGTAATTGTGATATTGGAATATGGTGGAAATAAAGAACATTTTTGAGTGGTGTAATTGAACTTTTTAATTTTACAAACCCACAAAGTCACAATATAGATAAGAATCCAGTCACTGAGAGGTGAACTTGTATTGATGATTTCAAGTGTAAATCCTCTGACTTGATCAGGATTAACATCACTTTTCTTAAATTCTTCATTAAGATGAAATCGGTAGTCAACCACAATTTTATTGAGTGGATTATAACGAGAATGGAGAATTTTCTGATTCGGATGTATATTCTAAGAGTTTTTTTTTTCCATTTTTAGGAATATCTGTGTAATTCCAATTTGTGTTTCTATATGATATGTAGAATTTTGGACGTGACACCATTTTTAAGTATCTGGTAGTCTTAGTAGTTTTCATATGATGTGTAATATTTTGGGAGCCACCACTTTTTTTAGATTCTGGTAGTCTTATTCATTTCTCATAAGATATCAGGGCTCGTGTTTAAAGTTCTGTCAAGATGGGTTTGCTGGATGTAACAGTGAATAAAGCTTCAATTGGAGTAGATTAAATGGCACCAGTTACTACCTAATAGTAGTATTTGATTTTGATCATTCAAGGATTTTTCTGTTTATGGATGAATAAGTTAGAAGATCAAACCACATTATCTTAATATGTGTTTAATATACATGTTGTAGGTTTTATTTAAAGTTTTCTTAAAACAACTGGACTTCTTAACAGAAAGCCCTTTTAATATTTTGAACATTTTATATGCTTTGTTTACTAATGTTTTCAATATGCTTTCTCTAAAGTAGCTTGTTGTCGACAATTATACCCAGGTATTTAGCCTGGTCATTTGTCAGTGAGTTAACTTTTCCATATGACTAATGATTACAAGCTGGTTTTTTCATAAAGAGATTTGAAAATGATTGTCATAAAAGCAACTCAGATAATTTTGATCAAAATACCACAATCTTAAGACATTTTTGTGAAACATGATATGTACCTGAATAATTTGGGAGCTTTCTCTAAAGTTCTCTTCATATAGAAGGAATTTTATATGTCAGCTCCGTAGTCCTCTTCTTTGCCTGAAGTTTAACAAGGTACATCTAAATGGATGATGAAAGAATAAAATAGGGTGGAATAATCCAGGATAGAGCAAATTGCTTGAAATGTTCACGATGCATCCATGGAAAATGTTGAACTTAGATACCAAATGAAAGAAGCACAAAGACAGTGAAGCACAAGTTAAACATAAAAGTGAATCAAGACACATTATGACACATTACCTCACTCACACTGGTTTTCACAAGACATGTTTCAAGAGCTGTTGCTTCCATTATCAGCTGAGCCTTGACTGGTGCAAATGTTATTGTTTTCCTCGTTCTCCATGTTGATGGTAAAGAGCATTATATATATTAAATATTTGTGGTACTAGAGTTTCAAAATTCATGATTCCATAACAGTTTTTATTAATGAAGTTTTTTTTTTGCACACTCAAAGATCTGTAGTATGACTAACCTGTTTTATTAAAGCTGTCTGCAAGTTAATGTAATGTCTAGCATTTAGAAAATGAAAAGCGACTTCTGATTTTTCTAATTCACAGTTTTTAATATTGTGTATATGTTCATTAGTTCTGATGTCAATGTTTCTTTTGGTTTTTCATATATACAGGGTGTCCATAAATGAATATCGGGGTTTTAACGCTTTATAACATTATAACATTATAACATTATAACATTAATTTTATTAAACTTACAGTAATGAAATATATGTCACATGAAAGAGCAACTCAAACAGTTTTATATACGAGCTTACTGTAAGTTTAATAAAATTAATGTTATAAAGCGTTAAAACCCCGATATTCATTTATGGACACCCGGTATATATTTAAGGGCAAGCTTTTCATCTGATCTCTTAGATTCCTGGTTTTACTTTGAAAGGAGTAAAGGAGTGATCTTCTCTTGGCCAAGAAACTAGGGCAAAGAAAAAAGAAACCGCCCCCCTGGAATCTATTTTAAAGAGAAAAAAAGTTTACTGTCCAACATCAGTCCATAAAAAAATTAATAAATAATATTTATTAGGTGAGGTTTCAAAATTTAATCATTATTTAGATTGCTTGGGCTTCTCTGATAAACATAAGCAACATGTGCAATATCTGCAGTGCAGTGTTTCTTTTCCTTAATCTTGACTACTGGGAGTTTGTTTATTTCAGTTCAATGCTAGCAACTGTCTCTTCTGGATAACAGTGGGAAACACAATTGGAATAATAAACAAGATGGTAGAAATAGAATAATTGACAAATAAGCTTAGGTGTGACCAGCTAAAAAATATTAAACGTGGCTGGTTATGATTTCAAGTCAGATGTGGGGAAAATTCATTTTTTTATTTTACATTTACCTTTTTTTCCCTGATAAACTTATAATTAAAGCCCGGATTCCTAAGTAAAATAAAATAGTAAAATTAACACAAGATATCTACAAAGTAAAGCAGAATGGAATACATGCAAATAAATTTTGTAATGGAAATTCTTTCAAACCAGGATATTATCATCGGTTAGTGGACTGATTGTAATTTCACACGTCACTCATTTTATACACAGGAAAAACATACCTGATTTATTTACGATATAAAAACAAATCAGTAACAAATACTGTCATCAAAGAAAGCAAGAACATTTAGTTTTCAAAAGACTTGCCTTTTCCCTAAGGGCACATAAATCAAACTGTATCTAAAGAAATAATGTAATATTCTGTATGGTAAAAGCTTTAAGGTAAGGAATTGGAGAGATCCAATTCATGCACTACCATCAAATGAACTATGTCAGAACAATTAATTCATTCTCACAATATTATGAAATCCATTCATTTTACTTTTAAAGCTAATGTTGTTGTTGCCGAGTATATTTTCTACACATGTGTTTGCTTTGGTCAATAACACGAAAAACTTATGAATATGCAACAGGATATAAAATAGAAAAACAAACAATGAGGGACTTGAGCATTCCATCATAAACATGTAGGAAAATTATAGGAAATGAGGGACAACACCTTTAAAATATGAACGATTGGCAGCCTTACTTGAGCATCAAGGCTGTGAAGAATCAGCCGTCTCAATCTGTTTACAGGACTTCCAGATGAATACTGCCAGTGGGCATGTGTAACAACGATACGTGGTGTTAACATCTGTGATATCTTGGCCACCTAATTTAAGTACCCTTTGGGTTTTTATATATTAAACAGGTTATAGAACAAACTACACTATAGATTTACATAGGGAAACCTCTTTTATAGTTTAAATTAAAAGTATAATACCGCCCTTTAGAATGGATAATGAATAATAATGTGAGGACTTCTAATCCCATAATTAATGATGTAGAATCTTATGAAGAGAGCAATTCCAAGTTGGATGACAACAATAATAATAAAGGAATGGGCAATCTATATAAGATGCAAGAAATTAAATAAAATTATAAAGCTTCTGGGCCTTATGTGCTAAACATAAATGGTAACCAGAGTAACATGCAAAATTCCATTCAATGAAATTTGATTGGATGATTTATGGAAGTAGTTTTAAGGTTAAAAGGTAAATTCCATTTGGGAGAAACAGATTGTAAATACGCTTCACTACTTATATCAAAGAAAATGAATTTTTGGAATCTAATTTCGATGAAAAATTTCATGCCAAAAGTTACATAATTTATTACAATTGTATCATTAAAGGATTTGATATTGATACTATGGAGAAGGTGATCAAGAATTCTGTAAATGATTATAATTTTGAAATCACAAAATCTTATCGCTTTACAGGAAAAATTGTGGATGATGTGGGTAAAGTTACAATGGTACCTACCCAAACAGTATTACTTACTTTTAGATCTCAAATGTTATCTGCAAGAGTATTCATGTATGGCATTTCTTGTCCAGTATCGGAATTTAAGGAATTCAATGTAAAAAGAGCTTCAGTTTAGGCCACTCAATGAAATGGTGTAGAAATAATCAGGTATGCAAAAACTGCTGTAGAGAACATCATGTGATGTTCCTCAGCTAAAGTTTTCTGTATTAAATGTGAAGGTGAGCATAATGCTAAAACGCATGTATGTCCCACATTCTCATTGGAAACTAATATTTTGGAAACTATAAATAAAATGAGAGTTTCAAGATTTGAGGTTATCAATCTCATCAAACTAAAGCATTCATATGCTAATAAAACAAAGGATTTATACTGGCATTAGGTTTCATACTTTATATGAAGTAGCAACCACAGAGTTACAAAAAATTAATGATAATGGTAGCAATAGATACCTTAGTAAACAAAGAATTCCTGAACAAACAGTGCATTATTTCTCAGCTCCCAAAATGAAAAAGCTGAATGTAGATGTCGGCAAGGTTAACCAAAAAGAGAAAGTAACTGGGTTAAATGAAGAATGAATTTTACCAAATGGTAGGGCTCCACAAGTGGAGAAAACAGTGAATAGCATTATTAATAAAGATTTTTATGCTGGACCAATGAGGAATAGTTTTAAAATGGAGATTTCACCTTATATAAGTGAGAATTCAACAGTGCACAAAGTCAATAATACAACCTACGCAATAACTGTTCACAATAAATCATCAAATCCAAAAGAGAAGAACAAGGAAATTAATAATCATGAGCACACAAGCTCCACATAAAATTGTAGATGTATCTAATTTATTCATTTTGAGTTGGAATGCTAGAAGCCTAACTACAAGAAAACAGGACTTAATCAATTTTATATCACAGCATGACATTGACTTTTTCTGATTATGTAACTTGGTTTAGAGTTGGACACAAATTTAAGCTTAATCATTATAAAATAATAAGGTTTGATAGGAAAAATCAAGGTGGTGGCGTGATGATAAATACAGAGAACATCAGCTAATTGTAAATGATTATTCAATTATAGAAAACACAGAAAATAATGTACAGGGAATTGTGATTCAGGTTGGCAAAATAAAGTATTTGATATATATAGAAATCTGAATATATATGTTACAAATACATTTTGGATCAAATGTTTTCAACTTCAGATTAATGAAAGAGCCTTAATATGTGGAGATTTCAATGTTAATCCTATTCATAAAGATGGAAGCATTAATATTTTAAATATATTGTGACTTTGGTAGGTTTGTGAAATAAAAGTCGAGGTTACAAACACAAAAACTGTACTTTATTCTCGTAGCAAATACACTCTTCAAAATTACAATTTGCTAGATCACCTAAAAACTGTTTATTTTTCAAACACTTCGCTCAACTGTCTCTCGCTTCCGGTCACGAACGGCCCTGAAGTTTCCCGAATCTCCACCGGCCATCATTTATTCATCGGCTTCGCGAATCTGCCGCCAGGGTAACAATATCATTTGTTAAATGGGTGTCTAATTTAAATTTATGTGTGTTAAACAATGGAACACCTACCCTCTTGAAGTCAGGAAGTCAATTGGATACTTCATGAGTTGTAAGTTTTGTCTCAAAATATTTGGTGAATAATGCTCACTGGATGTTTAATAAAGACACTATGGGCACTGATCTTTTCCCATTCTGAATTAATTTTCGTACATAAAAGATTAAAATAATAGCCAAAAATTCTTAAAACCAGAAACAAAATCATCAATAGGAATTTATTTGATTCTCAATTTTGAGAATTTAAGGAATATTCAAAACATCAAAGATGAACAAATATTTAATCAACTCTATGATTTGTAATATAATTTTTTGGATACAAATAATCTCTCAATTAACAGAAGTAAACTTAACAAAATTAAACCTCTTAGATGGCTTAGTTAAGAATGCAAAAATGCTATTTTTCAAAGGTTGGAAAAAATTAAGAAATGTATTAAAAACAAAAACTTTAATAATCTTTTAGAAATGAAAATCCCGATAGCAAGAACTAAAAAGATATAATGACTCCAAAAGAAGTAATTGGCTTACTTTCTGTAATTCATTATCACTACAAAATAAAAATGTGACTCACATATGGAAAGATACATATTTTTGAAAACCCAGAGAAAAACTTTACTCCCATTAATAACAGTGACACAAAAACAAGAAAAATAGCATACCTGGTCCAGATGAAATAACCTATGATATGATCAAACCTCTAGATATAAATGGCTTTAATTTAATTAGGAAGGGTTACAACTACAAATTAAATTCTGGAGAAATACTGCAGATATGGAAAAAGTTTTATATCATACCAATTTTATAACCTGGGTAAAACCCAATGGGCCATAAAAGTTATAGACCTATTGCACTTTCTAGTATTCTAAAGAAGAGTTTTGTGAAAATATTAATAAAATTATTTTCTACTTGGAAAGATATGGAATTTGGCCTAAAATTCACTATGGATACAGGAAAAAATATAGTACTATCAACAGTCTAGCCATTATAACCACAGAAATTCACAATAGCGTCTGTAGCTTCTCTTAGCTACAAGCCTGGATAGTAATTATGCATATGACTCAGTACAAATTAATATTCTAACAACAATAGATATTAAAAGAAATCAAAATTCATCTTAAAATAAGGAAATGTGTAGTAAATCTATTGTCAAATAGAGTAATATTTATTACACCCAAAATGCCACTCAGACCAGGTGAGACCAGCAAATATTGGTCTTCCACAAGGATCATCCTTAAGCCCTATATTATATGTGATATATACTATGGCTATTTCTTCAAAACTTAACTCTACAATCTCATCTGCCTTTGCAGATGATATACTGTATTCAATATGTCCCAAAGATAAACTGGACTCCGAAATTCAAGACCTTTAAACTAATAATAAGGAAATTATAAATGTTATAGAGAATTTAGGAATTACTAGTAACCCTACTAAAAGTAATTCGATGATTTTTAAGAAACGCAGAGCCATACAAAATATAACTCTAAAAATTGGAAACCACGAAATTATTACAAAAACTAATATGAAATTATGTATGTGTACTTGGATAATAAATTATCATGGAAACAATACCTACAGCATTTAAATAATAAACCTGAAAACATACTATATGTATTTAAATTTGTATCTAATAAGAAATGGGGAAGACATATCTATACTTAAAAATCATCTTTAATAATCTTCTGAACTCGAGACTGGAATGTGGATTAGGGAAATTACCAGAAAAAGCCAAGCTATAATTGGACTCTACTGGTTACAAAATTCTCAAGATATGTTTAGGAATAAATGGGAACCCATCAAAAGCATTATTATTTAATGAAGTTAATTTTGAACCAATTAAACTTTGACAATCAATGTTATCATCAAAATTTATTGGTAAAATGATGTACCACTTGGAGGATAAGCTAATGGAATTAGCATATACCACAATTAAAATAGATGAAGCACAAGGTAACTATTTAAAGACAAATTTTGTGCTAATGTACCTTTTTCTTAAATACAAGATGATTCAGGAAAATGGTTTCCCAGGATTACCTTGCTATTGTATATGCTGGAAGAATTTATTTATGTAGATAGACATTAATTTAGAGACCTTCTATAAAGATGATATAGGAATAAAACAAAGTTTTCTTCAAGTCATAGAACATTTTCTCACCAAAGAATGGACTCATATTTATACTGACGCTTCCAGGGACACAGAAATGGGTGAGGGATCAGCTGTTTATAATGGTAATAATGAGGATCTACTAAAAATTAAACTGAACAGTAACTTTTCGATATACTAAGCAGAGCTGATTGCCCTTCGAGCTGCTATCATGTACATTTTGGATAATAATATAGAAAAAGCTGTAATTTTTTCAGATTCTAAAAGTGTATTAATAACATTTAATAATTTAGAACTGAACTCCAAACTCAACATAATTGAAATTGATGTCAAAAATAAGATTTATATAGCGCAAAAGAAAGGTATTATAAAAAAATTCTTTTGGATCCCAGGACACGAAAACATAAGGATATTCTAGCTAAAGAAGTATGAAAGTCAGGAATGATTTAACTGCATACTTAAAAAAAGATGTCAAAAAGATGTGGATAACTGAGAATTCAACTTCCCTTTGAAAAATAACAAATAGTAAAGAACGAAAGTATAAAAAGATATATGGATCAACAGAAAGTTTCTTAAATATTTTAAAAATTAGACCTAATACTGCTATGAATCTGATATTGCTATATAAAATGAAACAAAAAGAAAATCTGTATTATCAGTGTGGGGAACTCGAACCACAGAACACATATTAATTGGATGTCAGACAAATAAGCAAGAAAATGATAATTTTTTGAAATCCTTATATGATATGGGATTACGAGGTCCAATAAAAATCACTAATGTTATACAATATGACCCCAGAATTATATTTACAAAATAAACACATAAGAAAATGCAAAATAAACGTTAACTAGGCATCATTAAACAAAGCGTACTTAAAGAGCCACATTGGTTCAGGGCAAAATAAATATTACAGGGACAGACATCATAAGAAGTAAGCTGATTCGGGGGCGTCCTTAAAGGAAGAAGATGAAGAAGAATATTCACATGTTAGAAAAGATGCACCTGCTCGTTTGTTACTACAAGATGTTACTACACCCAGGCACATATTTAGAAGTCAATTTCCGGGGGGTCCAAATAAATAATTTAATAAATAGTTAATCAGGGATGTGTTTTTTTATGTTAGTAAAAAATATAATCACATATAATATATTATATTCACATGCCTTTCTCCACGCAAGCTTCTACAAATTGTTCTTAGAAAAGTTTGTTTTCGTATTGTTTCTTTGGATAAAGTTTGTTGAAAGGCCTTGCACACAGCACATTTTTTGTTCTTATACCTGGGATAAAGTGATATAAGCAGTAATCAGATATTTAAAAAGCAACCCACTGATTTATGAATTTTAAGTATTAGTTCCCCTTAAATGAAAAAGCAAATAGGAACTTAGAAGTTAAAAATTACATATCTTTAAGTAAGTATCTGGGAATTCTAATCAACAAATTGAAATACATCGGAATTGGTTAACTTTGTAATACATTATTGTAATTGACATTATTTGTGTATTTTAATGAGTTCTACAGCTGTGAATAGAGACATTAAGATAAGGTTGCATAAACTTCTTTGATTTATTTTAAACTAAGTTCCATTTCAACTATTTATTAAAAGATTGAAATGATAAGTCATTTGGGGGTTCCGGTCCCTGAATACACTGTCTTACAATTAGTATTTACATTTATATGAACCATTTTGCTACTCATTTAGATAGGCAGTTCCTATCATGTCTGTGGAGTAGTGGAAATATCATTTTAAACCATAAATTCTAAAGTATGCATACTAAACCTAACCTAACCTGCCATAGATTGAGAACTGTAAGCTTATACGTATAAATCCTGAATCAGAGCATAGTTAATGAAAGGATGCTTGCTTCGGTCACGTATTTTGGTGTTAACATAAGCTTGTATAAAGCTAGACCTAACCTGTCCTCCTGTGAATCAGAAACTCATGGTACATTACATACGAGCATAACTTGACTTTCTATGAATCAGAAACCTAAGCTTTTACAGCATCGTTAAGGAATGCATGCCTGGTATAACGAATTATAATTAATGTAAGGAAATAAATATAAGATGTATATTAAAAGAAATAACGTATGTTTAGGTAAATACTGGGTCATAACATATTTAGGGAACACACGGTCGCTTCCTTCGCGCGCTTTATTCTAGATATGTTAGAATATGCATGCTGACTTATTATTAACTTATGTTCACTACTTACGTGCACTGTTGTATGAGTAAAACACAAGATATAGCAAAATAATTAGCTGTTATAGTCTATTAACCACCTAGCAACATCGCAACCACAATAAAGCAAACGTTACGCAAAGCCATACGAACTGTCAGGGACAACATTCCTGCGGCGGGGATATAATTATTTAAATATGATTTTAAAAAAGGGTCACCAACTTTATAACAAATGGTTAGCTGCGATAGTACTTCCATGGTTCATCGGGGGTGAAGCGTGAAATTACGCACATTACAAGCGTGCCAAAGTGTGTTTCATTGTGTTACATATGTAAAGTGTAGTGTTAGTGTTCAGTATATGTATTCCTTACAGATGGGGAATAAACGGGTTGCACTTACGTCAGAAATATTTGTGCGAGTCCTTTCACAATACGAGATTTTTTGTAGTAACGAAACTTGTAGCAATTTAGGTAGTCACCATTTACTTTGGAATTCGTACTAAACAATGATTTTTAATTTATCTAACGGCCAATAAGGTGTAATTACTTTTATTAAAATTATCAAAACCAATGTGTACATTTCAGTTGTTCTACTCATCCCTCACCTCATTGTTATTACTTTTCCGAAGCAAAACTTTTTTTTTTCTGTGATATAACGCATAGAAATGTATTCACCATTATCTGATATAATATTAAGATAATGTAGGTACAGAAGTTTTGACTGTTTCGAGGCAAACATTTATTTGATCTGCACAAATTATTGAATTTTCACAATCATATAATATAAAACCGTTCAACATACATGTCACTTTAGTTTACTCCAAAATGTCATTGTGTTTGCTCTTCCTTTTATTGTTCTTGCACAAATAGTGTATTTAACAACAATGGCTTTTATCCTTCAAATTTCATTACGAGAGAAAACACGTTTGGCACTTGCAACCATTCTAGGTACACTTCCCAATTTCTGGTTTGTCCCTGAGCCATTAGCGTTAACTTCAAAACGCTTTAGGTTTTGCACTGTGCAAGGTATTCCTTCTGGAAGCACACTGAAGATGGATAATTCATCAGGTAATTCACGAAGTGCACGGGGCAGTGATGAAAAGTAACGATGCTTAAGCGCTTCTTCAGCTCCTATTCTGTTGCGCGGGTTCAGCTGAAGCAAGGCTTCGGTCATACTCTCCCCTTCCTTCACATCAGAGAGACTGGGTAAAAACAAGCTCAACTTCTTTCTACGGTAGAAACCTAATTTATTAGGTATATAACCTGGCAGATCTGTAACTCCTGGCCAGGTAATTTCAGTAGGTGTGCCTAAGATCTTGAAAATTTTGTCAAGCTGATCATAGTAATGAATTCCTGGAAATACTGGTACTCCCGCAATCATTTCAACAAATACACAGCCGACGCTCCATATATCTATAGATGTTGAGTATTCAGTACTTCCTA
This sequence comes from Mantis religiosa, assembly GCA_030765055.1. Taxonomy (NCBI): domain Eukaryota; kingdom Metazoa; phylum Arthropoda; class Insecta; order Mantodea; family Mantidae; genus Mantis; species Mantis religiosa. The sequence continues at coordinate 209,921,493 of CM060950.1, forward strand.
ATAACACATCTGGTGGCCGGTACCATAAGGTTACAACATTATTCGAATATGCGTGTGGCGGCACAGACTGTGCCCGAGCTAAACCAAAGTCAGTCAATTTCAGTTCTCCTTTTGAACTAATGAGCATATTTTGTGGTGTCACATCTCTGTGAAGAATCTTCCGTCGGTGACAATATGCCAAGCCACGAAGCATTTGAAATAGAAATATCAGCACAAAAAAGTGATCCAAGCCGCCAACGTGCCTTTTTATATACTTATACAGGTCTGTAAGTGCATATTCAAGCACTAAAGTAAGTGTTTCCTTAGTGTGTATAATATCATGGAGCGTCATTATGTTGGGATGTTTAAGTTTCTTCAGAATAGATGCCTCCCGGATGGCTGTGAATCGCGTCCCTTCCCTCAGTTTTATTTCCTTTAAGGCTACAATTTGCTTTGTAAGAACATTAAAGCCTTTAAAAACGGTTGCATAAGAGCCTTCTCCTAGTTGCTCCAGCTTTAAGTAAGCATCAGGCCTTCCATATGGCGAATCCCCACCGAATGCTACCGCTCGTTGCGTCCATCTTTGCTCTTTGTTGAGAAAGTTGCTCACCGTTGACTTGGAATTCTTCAAAACGGAGAGCTCTCCGTGGACTCTCTCAGGGTTTTCTAAGTCATGCCAATCATATCGCACATCCCTATCGTTGGTGGTGCTTGGGATGCTGTTTAATTCCAGGTTATCCATCGATTCTTTCTCGGAAATGAATAGCCTTCCCATGCTATGACTTAAGAGTTCCTTCAATTTTTTGTTAGACACATCTTTCTTCTTTCTTTTCGTAATTCCATCACTTGCTGTTGACGATGAAGCATAACGATTCTCATATACATGAGAGTTCATGCTTTTTACAACGCAGTTACAAAGTTTAAACTTAACCAGTTTTAGCGAATCAAAGAAATCAAACTGACCACACCAAATTGATTGCAGCCATTCAACACACAAAAGACGAATGCATGCTTCCTGGCAACCGTCATAGCCCACTCGAAATATTCATACGCAGTTGTGTTTAGTTCACGTGCCTGGCGCATGTGTGGCGCATTAAACGAATAGTAGAACTCCCCTCCATTTGCAAAATCTTAAATTGATTTGCAGCTTTGAAATAAATATATTCTTAGGATAACTATAATCTCCAAATTATTTTAATATTCACCTAAAAACATTAAATTAAAAAAAACACATCGGAAGGCATTCATTACAGCCTCTTCTACGCATTGCATTTTGGGTACAATTCCTGCAGTACTCTATGGCTACGAATCATAGATACACAATATTGAATGCAAAACACACGAAAACCATATGAATATCTACAAAATGAAAATTCCTTAAATCATCCAAGGTTGAATTATTGCATTTACATAACTTTCTCTGTCCATACAACAGAGAAATGTTCTGTCCATAGAAAGCATAGAAATGCTTTATTTGCATATTCCTTTGCAGGTTGATATGTATGGTCATGAAATTCTTTACTCTTTGCCATTAGCGGAATAAAATGAAAAGAGAAGTAAAGGGATATACCTATTTTTTGTTTTACATTTAACACCGTCTAATCGGTTAGATGATATCTGATGAAAGAAATGGGTGAAATGATTATAAAGGGAGCTTAGGTATCCGACATTCATCTTTCACGATAAGGGAAAAAACCTTATCCAGATAACACCCTCTAACAAAATTTCGAACACGTAGTCTCTAGAATGTGAAGCAGATGCCCTACCTCTACATTAAAGGGTGTTCCACTCACATGACATTTTCTGCACTTATACAAACTACTCCTACAAACGATTTTTCCCCTTCTTACTTCATGTTATTGAAACATTTTTGTGAATTCCCTTACTGCTAATGTTCCTGTGGGTATAAATGGTATATGAGAAACATTAGACTTTTAGCGACGTCAAATCATTAGAGCTAGTCGCTGTATAACGAATTTGAAATTCTTATCACTTTACGTGACCAGTATATAAAAATGCTGATGTGTTGCACCCATTTGACTTTCCCTGCTCTTGTATACACCATACTTACAAGCGCTTATTCTTCTATATACTTCATGTTAATCGAAATAAACTTTAGGTACTTTATTGCTAATTTCCTGTAGTTACAACGAGAATACTGGAACACATGATAGTGAAATCCTTTAAGAGCTGATCGCTATATGATTGCATTGACATTCTATTGCCTTTGCATGACAATGAGCTAAAATCTAATGTCTGCTCATTTAAAAAGAGAAATACAAGTTCTAGAAAGTTCAAAAAAATAACAGGTAATAGTTTCTAAATGTTTTTTTATTATCAGTTTATTTTAGGTCGCAGAACTCCTAGGTCTTATAGCAACCACATTGAAAATTACAATACTCCAATAATATTACAACACACAATGAGAACTGAAAATTAATTTGACATAACATGGTAGCAACTAGAATTCTGAGAGTTATATACAACCATATAGACAAATTTCCTTAAAGAACATTAAAAATTAACAAACTTTTGTGTCTTTTAGTGTTAGTAACATGTTACTTAAAATATTGTGTCTTTTCTGGCATAACTGTATTTTGTGCACTGAAATACAGTATGTTTAATTGTAAGAGGTCATGTACATACATCACCAGATGGTGGTGCTTCTTTTAACAGTAAGTAGGAATGTGTTAGTTTTGTATGTCCTATTCTTAGTATTAGTATTTTAACTTGATATTTTTTCTGGAATTTGTTGTAGAGAGCACTCTGGCTGTTTATTGACCTTATTCCATGAAGTTTGCTGGTGGATGTGTTGTTCAAATGGTTTTTCCATGTTGCTTTGAATTTGGTACCTATGACTCATGCAAGGTCTCGATGAGGTATAGGGATGTAAGAGGTAGAGGCTGGGTCCTTCACAATAGTTCTGGTTTCCTTGACAGCTTCCTCATTCCCTGATATACCCCTGTGAGAGGGTATTCATATGAAAATTATCTCCTTATCTGAGTTTTCGGGTTATGGTGTAGTATCTCTATTTCTTTAATCAATTAATCTGTAGACCAAGGGTCACATATTGCCTTTAGCAGAAAGAAGGAAGACATAGTTCTTATCAAAATGTATTATTTGTGGCATGGAATGTTTAATTGCATAAAGCTCAAAGGAAAACACTGAGAAGTCATTTGAAAGCTTTATTGTCATAAACATCAAATGCGCATAGTAATTAAACATATGTATGCTTCACTTGCATGCTTAGGTGTAGCCTCCGGTTGCTAATGAACCTAAATTTACAGACAAATAAAACTAAATATAACCTAATCTCCTGTGATACAAAAACATGAGTTGAAATAAATTGATATTACAAGCATTGTTAAAAAAAATGTAGGATGAATTTGCTCAACTTCTTTGCTAGTATACTGTTGATAGCTGTCTACTTGAGATTACAGTAGCAATAAGAATGAATTTTGGAGTGCCTTTTATTTCAGGAAAATTATTTTCCTTATATTAAAGCTGATATTTTGGCCCAAAGTTTAATATGTACCATGTTCAACAAATTTTAAAAATAGTAAACTATATTTTTAGAGCATTTTTTGTCACTTTTCAACATAGTCTCCATTTCTTTAAACACATTGTCTGTGTAGTTCTCTAAATACATTTGGAATAGAACTCTTTTCTAAGTGATGCTGTTCCATAAGTCAGGGTTTAGCTTCCAGCTTGTTCTGATGGAACATGCTTCCATCGTGTGTCAAATACTTGTCAGAAATCATCCTCTTCATTTAGAACTCCCTGAAAAAAAAGCTTTAGGCGATGGTTCTTTCTTAAAGTTTGTGATTATTGGGCAATAAACTTAGGAACCCACAGATTTTTTCGTAGCCTGAACTTTTAATAATTTCTTATACTGTTCTATGTTCCACTGCAGCAATATGCCACAGTGACATGCCTGTCTTCTCTAATGAGCACATCCACTCCATCCTTGTTGTATTTCATGGAGGCTGTTACAGGTCAACTACTATGAGACTCATCTTGGACACTCATGTTATTTGTCTTAACACTCTAGGCATCTCCATAAAAATGCTGAAGTCTGTGGTAATTTCAGTAAAGTATTTTTACTCTTTAACAAGAAATTTGGTACATGATACAGTACTGTATATGGTCACATGGTAGATGATGATGATGATGATGATGATGATGATGATGATGATGATGATGATGATGATGATGATGATGATGATATGGTTTAAAATATATAGATTATGATTCTGCAGCTTTTTTTTATATTGTTCATCAGTGCTTTGATGCTAATTTTTGGCGGTGCATTTCACACGCATTGGAAAGCAATATATTTCTTGGTTACATAGGTTGAGATATGATTTTTAAGGGCAGGCAACGAAATTCATAAGGTCAGTTACAGCTAGCTATAAAGCAGGAGAAAGCTGTAATTGTTGGAAAAACCTAAAAAGATTTTTACATGTGAAGAGTTGTGCCTATCATCATCATCATCATCATCATCATCATCATCATCATCATCATCATCATCATCATCATCATCATCATCATCATCATCATCATCATCATCATCATCATCATCATCATCATCATCATCATCATCATCATCATCATCATCATCATCATCATCATCATCATCATCATCATCATCATCATCATCATCATCATCATCATCATCATCATCATCATCATCATCATCATCATCATCATCATCATCATCATCATCATCATCATCATCAATCATCATCACGGGCCCAAATGACCTTGTTGTCGACGGGCCCTAAAACACCACACACTCACTCACTCACTCACTCATCATCATCATCATCATCATCATCATCATCATCATCATTGATATTGTTATTATTATAAAGTTTCAAGAAGTAAACATATATAATTCAATTAATAATAGGCTTATAGATCTCAAAAGCCCTAACATAAGTGAATAATACCAGAAATAAAGCTAGAAGCATTAAGGAAGTGTAATAAACTTAAATAAGCACATAGCAGTAAATAAATCTAAAACAAATAATATCATGGGGGACAATATTAATTTACAATATTACCGGCTGCGCCGTGGCTCAGTGGTTACACTGCTTGGCTCTCACCAAGGCGTCCTGGGTTCGATCGCAGGCGACCGCAAAGTGAGATTTGTAGTCGACAACACGGCGCTGGGGCAGGTTTTCTCCGGGATCTCCGGTTTCCCCGGCATCTCATTCCACCGGTGCTCCATCTTCATCTCATGTATCATCAGTGTCATCGCCTGCGGTGCCATATGTAGTAAAAGCGGGCATTAAACACTACACATTTCATTTCATTTTTCACAATATTACCAATAACTGTACAACAGAAAATAATATTGTGTTAATAGGAAACACTGAAGTAATTGGTATTTGGGAAACATTGTACATAGGATTAAAATGGTGGATATCAAACACTTTACATATCACTAACAGCAGATGTGAAACAATAATGAAATGTAATCCAAGTAAATAATAATTGTGAATGTTAAAGAAATGTAATAATGGTGAATAGTGGTACATGTTCAGTTAGAACTGATAACGGAACATGATAAATTTATTGAATAATAGCTGTGAATCTAATGCATGAATTAAATAATCATTGCAAAACAGTAAAAAGTGTAATATAGGTAAAAAATAATACATATAAAGCTGGAAGCAAGCATGTGAAAAATACATTAAATAGTAACAAAAACAATAAACAAAACTAATTTGTCATTATTCAAAACTTTGGACCTTGTAAAGTTGCATAAGCTGTCCAATAATAATCTCCAATTGTTAGGAATGCAGACATGCTATCCTGATTAATTAGATACTATTATGTTCTAGGCTTTAGCAAGCCTGATAGTTTTCTGACATGCCTAATTCAATTTTTACTAGATATTTCATCACCGTTTTCATTGGAGCTTTTCATATAAAAAAAAAAGAAACTTTAGACATTTTAGGTAACTGGAATCATTCATTTGTACATGGAAAACAGTGTTAGAAAATTTGAAAAACTTATCTACAGCTTACTAATTTTAAACAGAAGAAATAAAGAGTACAGTTAATTATTTTCATATACAAATATAATAGTGATTGGTCTATATATATTTAATGCATAATTTTGGCTCAATTGCGATCAAGTTTACAGTTTTACTTTTCAGTTTCATAGGAACGCTAAGCCAATATACACATATATATGCTTTTCACTTTCTCCAATGCTTATATAAAGCGTGTAGAAGATATATAGCATTCCACCCAAAAATTCAGTTCCAAATTTTACCAAAATCAATTGTTTGTGGTCCCCTGAGTATAAATTTTTATTAAAAACTCTTTGTACTTATGTGTACATGGGAATGAGAGACAATATAACTCAAATACAAGTTGGATACATACCAAACTCATATTTTAATTTGAAAAGAATGAAATCACCACCTTAACAGCTTTTAAGTAAAAAAAAAAAAAAAAAAAATTACAAGAACTTCACATATCATCCATGGGCAACCAGAAAATTTCAAGAAAGTTCAAGTGAATTTAACATCACCCTGGCACCAGTTAACAAACTCAATATCAGAAACCTCATCAGCAAACCAAAAATAGACAAAATCCCTCTGGTACAGAATCTGGCATTTATAGAACTAATTGCTCCTACTGAATAAGACATACAGTAGAAAGATGAAACCTAATATTGAAACCAGATTAAAAGAACACTTTAGAAACATCAAGGAAAAAGAAATATATAAATCCACAATAGCAGCACATTTCTGGGATCATAGCCAGAACATAGAACATAAAACCCAACTACTGAGCTCAGTTCACTTGAATCAACAATTATACATCTGGGAAAATATTTATATTAAGAAATTAAAAACACACTTAATACATTTTACATTCCATAAGAAGAACATGTTCTACTTAACCTCATTGGATTATCGCCAGATGTCTTGTCTATGGAGAACCATGATAAACTGGAGCACCAAGGTCTTAGGCAGCTGACAGTTTTTTAATAAAGCCTTTTGTGGAATTTTTGGAATGTGAAGTACAAAGTGTCTCAGTCAACACATTATATAATTTTAGTCATTTCATATTTTAGTTGAATGTTTTCAAGGATATGATGCAAATATTTTCAGAAACCAGCTACTAAACTTAACTACTCCTAGTACGTTACATTTAATTTTCTCAAAAATTGCCTTAATGTGTTTTATTAAAATGCCATATGTATATCTAAGAAAATATTAAGATATTTTGGACTTCCTGCAAAAGGTAGTGCTCATGCTGAATAAGCTGAGTATAATCAGTAAAGCATAATCAGCTGGACAAAATGATACTGCACAAAATATATATTACCTGCACAGAAGTCCAACTTTTAGAAGCAATGCTCCTGCATTAAATGTTCGCAACATGAGCTGATTGCAGCATTACATAGTGGATGGGCATGAAACCAAACTATGAAAACTTGTTCCGCAAAATATTTACATTGTTGGTAACTACTGCTGATGTCATTTTTTCATACCTGCCTAGCTGTCTCTAGATCAGCCAATTGTAAGCTCCAATTGCATTGTTACCAATAACACAAATAGCTAAGTTATGTGAACTTTGGTATTGTGGCTCACATGAGCTATTCAAACTGCTTAAAAAGGTGTGATTAAAGCAATTTGAATAGCTCATATGCAGTCAGGACTTCTAAAGCTCACGTCACCTAAAATTTTGCATCATCAGTACAATACACAATTTGAACACACATATCACATACAATCTCAAACTTTTAGGCTGAATATAAAGTTCAAGATCTTGTAATGATTTTTTTCTGTGTGCTTCACAGAAACCTCTTGTTTACACAAGTATTATGTGAACCTGTATTCAGCTAACTGAATGTGAAACTTCACAGGAAAATGGGAAGAATAAAACTTGAATGTATTTCTTCTAATGTCCATAAAGAACAAAATTGTATATATTTGTGTAACTAACATGCATAATATTCCACTTCTTACAACAAAACTTGTCAAAACTTATTTTGCCATTCACCAGTTTATCACCAATGCAACAAATGTCATTACCAACTGTGTCAGATCATGTCACATATTCACTATCATTTCACTTTGCGTTTGGACTTTAGGCATCAACACTGGACACAATGAACTTGAACTCCAACTTGATATTGTGTACTTCCTCTAAGTAACCAAAAGCACACTGTAGTTAGTAGCAGCATTTAAATATAAATTGTAGTCTGTTAGAAAATTTTAAATGGGTTATACTCAATTTCATTAGTAGTAAATATAATTATTTAGCAAGGAATACATATTCTGCCAGAAGTAGCAGATTCAAAATTTCATCAGTTTTATCAGTCTCATGGAACCTTTAGCATATATGTGGCAACAGTTAATTAAGATTGATTGAACTCTGATTAAAGATGAGGTCCACAAGATTATAAGTTGCCACTGAGGTACAATATATGAAGATCAATTTGAGAATTGGTTTATTAGAAAGAATGTGAGTCATCTGTGGAGTTCTGTAGTGTTGGCATGTTGTCATGCAATTGAAGTGATTACAGCAAGAATATGAATGCATGGTTCTATCCTGGCCATGAGATGTTATACTTTATTACAGGAATATCTTTTATGGATGTTATGAACAATGAAACTACCATTTTCCTGGACCAGGTAACATGAAGGCTGTGTTATATTATGATAGTCATATGAAATTATCTATGATGATTAGACATTGGATTTATATGCAAATGCATATGGTGCATATATTTACATATTTAAGGTACAGTCACATATTTTCTGATTATGGCATATTCGTGCATATATCAAACATTTTTACACCATTGACTCATATTTTATGAATTAACAATATAAATATGTACTTTCTAATTTGTATAATATAAGTAATATACTGTTCATATACAAGCGAAGCAACCCATATCCTGCCTCCTGTGTGTATGTGACTCAGCTTCATTTGATACAATTTAGATGTTTGCAGGATTCTCGATCAAGGACTCCCCGGTTTGCAATCAGCATCTGAAGAGAGCTTTTAGTTCTCCTGTTAAATTATTGATCGTCCCGGTGCATTTTGTAATGAAAAAATTCAATAAACATATAAAAAGTGAACTTTTAAAATAGTGGGTTCAGGACAAGACCATTAAATTATACTACGGATGGAAAAGTAGTTTTTGTAAGGTGTGGAATAAACAAATTGTGTGTATGAAAAAGTTTCAGCTAAGCCAAAATTCAACAGCAAATCAATACCTTGCAGCTAAAAAGAAATAAATTTCCTTGAAGCAAACATTATTGCCACAACAAAAACCCCTTTGTTCTATTTAATTTAATTGATGGAAATTAATCATTTCTTATCACTAGCCATACATAGGCATCGGTTGTAGATCTCCTGGAGTTCAATGGTGCAAATCCCGTCCATGGCATTAAATTTTCAGGTTGACTCTATGTCACTTTTCTTTTAATTTGAAACAGCAATTTTCCAGTGACTTATGACCTAATTGCAGCAAATATCCTATGGAATTCACTTAGTAAACCCACATTCCAGAATTTTTTAGATAAATATTGTAATCATATTTTCCAAATGAATCAGCCCTCAGAAAAAAATATCCTGAAGGCTGTTAATAAACAGCAATTAAAGAAATCTAAGATGATTTGAAAGATTGTTTCATATGGGGTGTGGTGAATGAAACTACTGACTCCTGTGGATATCATGTGGCAAATTTTCTAGTAGATTGGTAAACTCAGTGAACACGAGCCAATTTTTGTTGCAGCTAATGTATTAGAGAAAACTAATAATTCCACCATTGCTCACTTTGTCAAAAAATGCTTTAAGAATATTATGGCCAGAAGCAGGTAATGATCATAAATTTCGAGTTTGCTTGAAGAAGCTGCAGCTTATATGCTGCCAGCTGCTTCGGCTCGGAAAATATTTTATCCCCATTTACTACACGTTATATGTATTGTGCATGTTCTACAAATGGTAGCAGAATTTACACAGGAGCAGTTTCCTGAAGTAAATACCTTAACTTCTACTACGAAGAAAGTCTTTGTAAAAGCCCCCGGCCAAACAGCAGCTTATAGGGAAAAACCCGCGGAATATTCTCTACCCCTGGAACTAATTCATACCCACTGGGGTACATGGAAAAATGGTACTTTCTTTCATGCTGACAATTTCAGTGCAGTTATGGAAGTTGTCTGCAGTATAAATCGAAATAATGCTTTGGGAATTTACAGTTCACAGGACACTTTCAGAAATTAAACATTGCAGAAAGAGTTGCCTATTACAAAGGCACATTTCAGAATTACACCTCAAGCAATAAAAAAGCGGGAAATGCTTGGCTTGTACCTTCATGCATCTATATCAAAATTTGAGGAGGTAGAGTGTACTTCAGTATGCCTGTTTAAACTATGAACAAATATTGAGTGCAAAACTGTGCAGTGTATTACAAAGAAATCCCTATTTTAATATTTTATGTCCTGTTAGCAAATACTCCAAGATTACAGTGCAGAACTTCCAGGAGATATTCCTCCAGAGCTTGTTAGAGCTTATAAATACTGTCCAAACATATCTGTAGATGTTGAAAGGTGCTTTTCTGCATGCAAACTCATATTATCTTCTAAATATCACAAATTTACTCCTGAATATTTGGAATAAATGATTGTATACTGCAAGTCTAATTATAGCATCTAGTCTGACATAATATAAAAAAGAAGGTTCAATGTGAGGAGAAATATCAAATTATTTACTTATGTATATGTAATATATGTAGTGCATATTAGCATATTTTAGTACATATAAACATATTTTAGTACATATTTTAAAGGTTTTAACAGCATAAAAGCATGCATACTTTAGATATTTTTAGTACATATTGTCACGCGAGCGTTGGAACACCCTATAGAAGCAGCTGGGAGCGGACAGCAAGGGAGGTCCGTGTTAGCCACGCCCTCCCCTCGTTTGTCTTATAGTGGTGACAGGCGATGGCCGGGAGAAAAACATCATTGTGCCGTCTGTTTCTGTTCCACCTGTGTTCTCGAAATTACGGGATCTTTCATCTACTGGGGAACCTTCGAGATCGGCAAGCGTACCCTATATAAGCTACACGTCGTGCACGAGGAGTGAGTGAGGAGTCAGTCAGTTCTTGGTGTAAGAATGCAGTGCTAGTTTGCGACAAGAAGACTGTGTGAGAGCATCGGAAGATTGTACGTAATTACGAGTGCAAGTGAAATTGTAACGGACGAACTGGTGAATCGTAATTGTGTGCATTACGTAATTTTGTGTAATTGGCAAGAGTTTAACTGTAAGTCGGTGGAAATAAAGAACATTTTTGAGTGGTGTAATTGGACTTTTCATTTCACGAACCCACAAAGTCACAATATAAAGCCAATATCTAATGATGATGATGATGATGATGATGATGATGATGATGATGATGATGATGATGATGATGATGATGATGATGATGATGATGATGATGATGACAATGATGATGACGACCTATTTTATTTTCAATTTATTAATCTAGTGTAGTAAATGTTTCATTCTTAGGAAATACCAATTATGACTTTGCTATTAAACTAGAATAAAATTATCTAATGTCATAGGCATGCATATGCATGCAATTTTTTCTTCTATATGATATTAATCTATGTATGTAAACTTTGTTTTGGTTCTATAAATACAGCTTACTCTTGAAGTCAATTTGATAACATTTCTGTTACAGTTGTATCGCATGTTGCAATTCCTTATTTGCTGTGGCTTTTGTGGCTGGAGCATTGCCAAAAGTAAAAAATGAGTGAGCTGAAAATGCTGACACTGGGAAACAAAACTAGTGATACAGAACTGCATAGAAGACTGGCGATACTTATAAAAGTGGGGAAGAATAATATAATAAAATGAAAATTTTATGTGTATTAACAAATTGTATTGAAAGTGTGTCATAATTTTTAAATGGATCAATAAAGTTAACTAATTCTCAAATACTTTCATTCTCATGAGGAAGTGGCCCTTAGTAATAAGTATTCCACACATTCATAACTCAGTTTTTCCATCCACTTTGCATTTATCATGATAAATATTGGCCTAAGAAGCTTGAATACATTAAAAAGTAGTGGTGAAGGTTCGTTACTTGGGTAGAGAAAGTTGGGTGTAGTAAACGTAAGTAATATTAATCAGAATATTAATGAATATTAACATATCTTAAAATTTAGTTTCCATTAGGCACTTAAAATTACAAAGTTGCAAAAGATGTCAACTGTAAGTGTATCCCACTCTTTATGGATAGCTGAAAATTAATACAAATATCATTAATAATTACAATATAAAAGCTTAAGGCTAACAATAACCTTGTCTAACGTTTACCTGATTGCAACGAATTTCACAAAAATGAACAGAAAATGCCAATATTAACACAAATATATTCAAGATAAAATAGCACAACCTATAGTAGCATTTCTGATCGTTTCCCAGTGAAAAAGCACCACTCAAAGAAATGTTTTACTAAAATCCACAGACAAAATCAAATATGATTCTTTGCACTTACAGAACTTTTTCAGAACAGCTGCAAATTTCAAACCCGAATCAATCAGTTGCCTTTTGCAATTCTACTACACTAGCACTCCATATTGGCTGAACCCCACATTAAACCTCGTGTTGCCATTTCCCCAGTCTCAGCTTCACCCCTATGATTACCTGTCTGATGAATAAGTATAATTATGATGGGAGATCACTGATGTAGCATGGCATGCTTCATAGAGATCAGAGTAGGCGGAATATAGTAAGGTCTGACCAACATGAGCACAGCATATGTAACACATACTTTTGCATTTGGAATATCAATATCCCATGCTTTTAAGTAATCTCTAGTATGTGTTTTCCTTTTTTTTCTATTTTTGCTATTTATACCCCAATGGTCCCCAATGGTACCCCAATGGATGCAATATGCAATGGTCATATCGGCGGCCGGTCTCCTTTGGAACATATCAAAGGTGTTAACTCGTATTCATTGGGTTTTAATTATTACATCATGCACACATTTACACTCTCATTAATACTTCCAGACTCTGGGGAAGATGTGGAAGTATCTTGGTTGGAGAAAAATCCCTACCCTCAGCCGGGAATCGAATCTGGGACCCCTCGCATGGCAGGCAGATGCTCTACTGACTGAGCTACAGGGCTAGCCAAACAGAATGTGTTCTTACCTTCAAAAGGGATATTTTATTTAACAGCATTTATGAGTTTATGTACTATAGGAATTTCTCTTCTTTGTAAAACTTTACTAAAGCTCTGTACACAACATGTTTTTAAAAATCGAGTTAGAATCTTTTTGGATATAGGCGATGTTTACCAGGTAGTGAAAGATTTTAACCCATGCGCTTTGAATTTTAAACAGTTTTCAATATGCTATGATCAGATTTTTTACTTTTCTTCACTCCCGTTGCTGTCATTTTTATAGCATTATTTAACAAAATAATTAGAAGTTTGTGTTTCTATTCTTTATGAAACTGTAACACATTGAATATTAAATCTCCAGTGTGTGCATGTATAACTTCGTACAGCAAAGTGTGCAATCTGACTTGATTCAAACCCTCCACAGTAAGAGACTGCTGCATTCCATTATTGCTGAATGATACAAGGCATGCACTGGAAATGGTAATGTGGTACCACTTACCTGTGTTTTGCAAGTTTCCATTGTTGGCTGTCTGCATTCATCCTTCAGACAGCCCTCCTTAAAACATAACATTTAATTCAAATAAATTTTGTTTGGGTGTAAACGATTTTCAGGATTTTCATTGCATTGGCTTGAATTTTTTAATCTTTTGTTATATATTTTTTAACTGCTAACTCATCATTCTTTGTTTCTCATTATGTTTTATAAGGCATACTGAATTTCAGAGCCAACCAATGCAAACTTGCATTTTAAATATATTATGACGACTGCTTCAGCCTAACTGATTTCTAATGTAGATAAAATATATATAATGAAATAATTTCTGTAGTTAACATAAACTGCAAAACAGATATAGAGAAAAGCATGGGTGATAGGAACTACCAACCAACATGAGAAGTGAAATTTGCTGTGTTGGGAATGTTTTGATTATATCTTTGGGATTTGTGGCTACCTGTGACTTACTATTTGTATTAGCATAGGTTTCTGAATTATATGCATAATTTCTGTACTGTTAATGAACACATGTTCTCTTCACTTGCATGCTTTGATGCAACGGTAGGTAGTTTATTAACCTAATCTTATTTAAGAAGAAACCTAAACGTACTCTAACCTTCCACTAATCGGAAACTAATCCTACACAAATTATCAAAAACATCATTTGTGCATAGTTCTGAAAAATATGTATGCTTCACTTGCATAATAAAATGGAGATCATGGGCATTGTTAAAAATGCAGAATCAATTCAATTGAGATCTATAATGTTGACAACTGCCCATTTGGGATTGTAGTGTTAGTCTGAATATGGGGGCAGTGCTATTGGAGTTAAAGTGCCAACATTGCTAATACTTTGCTATAAGAAATCCGAGAAGAAGGAGTTTAACTCTACCTCTTGATTGTGGAAGGTTGTTACATTTTTCTTCTAAGAAGATGATTGTTAGTTTGAAGTTAATTTTTGGGCTGGAATTTCGATATTTGAGTGCTCTGTAACACTGTTTCTTGATAGTAGCTATGCTTTTTTCTTCCAGGTAGATTATGCTCTTTAGATTGAAACTGAATTTTTGGCACAAGGTTTGTGTTGTACAGTGTTCAACAAATTTTAAAAATGTTAAGGTTTATATTTTAGAGAATGTTTTGTGGCACTTTTCAACATAGTCTCCATTTCTTGGAACACACTTTCCATATCGATCAGTAAATTATGTTGCAATGAAACTGTATTTCAGGTGCTACCATACCATTCTATAACCATTGTTTTCTTCCAGGCTCATAGTGATGGAACCAGCTTCCATTGTCTCTCAAATTGTTACCAGAAATCATTTGATGGTTCTCTTTTGAAGTTGTGATTCTTGGGAATAAAATTGGTACCCTTTTAACTTTTCGATAACCTGAGATTTCAATCATTTTTTTACTGCATTATATTCCAGTGCTGCAATTACAATCACACTGACATGCCTCTCCTTTCTAATGAGTACATCCAATCCTTCCATGTTGCATTTCATGGAGGCAGTTTCCGGGCAATTAGTATGATGCTTATCTTGGACAATAATGTTTCCCATCATTGAATTAACACTACAGATATCTCCATACAACCAAGCAGGATGTCTCAGGGGGTTTTGTCTGTGGCCTGCATTCAGGAGGCATGGGGTCAATTTCTGTGGCCGATCTACCTGACCCTTGGGTTTTTTGGATAATAATTATCTCTTCAGCAATTATTGGAGCAATTAGAGGTATTAATCAAATTGCCTTATGTAAAAGCTTATCATTTTCCTCTATTAATCATAATGGATGAATATTTATTTATTCCTCAAATAATACCTTTAAATTGATTAATAATTTTCTCCAATTTTATTAATTTTACTATCATCTCACTACATTTAACAGAATTAAACTGTAATCCTAAAATATCAAAAATTTTTGTGCACCTTACACCAAAATGTGTAAGGTCTCCAGGTGAATGTTGGATAGGATAATTACATCCCCTGAATTACCTGCCCCTCTGTTTCATCTCCATTATCATTTTACATCATCTCTCATCCGTAGTCTCTTTCAGGTTAGACGTGTCGGCACGTGTCTTGGTGCCTTGGGTCGGCTGCTCTCTGTCTCCTCTCACCTCATCCTTCCTGCCAGGGTGGTTAGCTAAAAAAAAACCATAGGTTCTGGTGCTGAATCCCCTCCAAACTAACCCTAATTCTAATCTGCATAAAACTGCTGAAATCTGAGGCAATTTCAGTGCCAGATTTTTACTGTTTAACAAGGATTTCAGTGACCATACATATTGCCTGTGGTCACTTAAAAGAAGAAAATTATGTCATGTTTAAAATCTATAGATTATGATCTTGGAAACTAATTTTGTTACATTGCTTGAATATGAACTTCAAGAGTAGACTGCTCACAACTTTGAGTAAGATTCATATAGTGCTTCATAAAACTGCTCAGCAATATTGATACTGTTTTTGTTTCAGGAAAAATAAAGGTTAATGTATCAGCGTGGATCAGGACATTCACAGCCTTGGCTACAGCTATAAAACAAGAGAAGGCAGTGCATCTTGGGAAAGACTACAAAACTTTGGTACACATGAAGGTTGTGCCTTCCAAAATAATGGTGCTTTTTGTAATTTACATCTTCCAACGTTATCTCATATTGGATGACGAATGAAATGGGTGAAATGATGCTCAAATGAGCCCAGGGTCCATAGAGCATAGAGTTACCTGACATTCGTCTTTCAGGATAAGGGAAAACTCCGGAAAAAGCCTTATCCAGGTAAATAAACCTGACCGAGATTCGAACTTGGGACCTCTTGAACGTGAGGGAAACACGTTACCACTACGCTACCGAGGCGCGCAGGTGGTGGTGGTGGTGGTGGTGGTGGTGGTGGTGGTGGTGGTGGTGGTGGTGGTGGTGGTGGTGGTGGTGGTGGTGGTGGTGGTGGTGGTGGTGGTGGTGGTGGTGGTGGTGGTGGTGGTGGTGGTGGTGGTGGTGGTGGTGGTGGTGGTGGTGGTGGTGGTGGTGGTGGTGGTGGTGGTGGTGGTGGTGGTGGTGGTGGTGGTGGTGGTGGTGGTGGTGGTGGTGGTGGTGGTGGTGGTGGTGGTGGTGGTGGTGGTGGTGGTGGTGGTGGTGGTGGTGGTGGTGGTGGTGGTGGTGGTGGTGGTGGTGGTGGTGGTGGTGGTGGTGGTGGTGGTGGTGGTGGTGGTGGTGGTGGTGGTGGTGGTGGTGGTGGTGGTGGTGGTGGTGGTGGTGGTGGTGGTGGTGGTGGTGGTGGTGGTGGTGGTGGTGGTGGTGGTGGTGGTGGTGGTGGTGGTGGTGGTGGTGGTGGTGGTGGTGGTGGTGGTGGTGGTGGTGGTGGTGGTGGTGGTGGTGGTGGTGGTGGTGGTGGTGGTGGTGGTGGTGGTGGTGGTGGTGGTGGTGGTGGTGGTGGTGGTGGTGGTGGTGGTGGTGGTGGTGGTGGTGGTGGTGGTGGTGGTGGTGGTGGTGGTGGTGGTGGTGGTGGTGGTGGTGGTGGTGGTGGTGGTGGTGGTGGTGGTGGTGGTGGTGGTGGTGGTGGTGGTGGTGGTGGTGGTGGTGGTGGTGGTGGTGGTGGTGGTGGTGGTGGTGGTGGTGGTGGTGGTGGTGGTGGTGGTGGTGGTGGTGGTGGTGGTGGTGGTGGTGGTGGTGGTGGTGGTGGTGGTGGTGGTGGTGGTGGTGGTGGTGGTGGTGGTGGTGGTGGTGGTGG
Organism: Mantis religiosa; assembly: GCA_030765055.1. Lineage (NCBI taxonomy): Eukaryota > Metazoa > Arthropoda > Insecta > Mantodea > Mantidae > Mantis > Mantis religiosa. The sequence goes on from CM060950.1 coordinate 209,938,853, forward strand.
TGGTGGTGGTGGTGGTGGTGGTGGTGGTGGTGGTGGTGGTGGTGGTGGTGGTGGTGGTGGTGGTGGTGGTGGTGGTGGTGGTGGTGGTGGTGGTGGTGGTGGTGGTGGTGGTGGTGGTGGTGGTGGTGGTGGTGGTGGTGGTGGTGGTGGTGGTGGTGGTGGTGGTGGTGGTGGTGGTGGTGGTGGTGGTGGTGGTGGTGGTGGTGGTGGTGGTGGTGGTGGTGGTGGTGGTGGTGGTGGTGGTGGTGGTGGTGGTGGTGGTGGTGGTGGTGGTGGTGGTGGTGGTGGTGGTGGTGGTGGTGGTGGTGGTGGTGGTGGTGGTGGTGGTGGTTGAAGTAGCAAGGAAATATAATTCAATGAATAATAAGCATGAGGATGTAAATAAATCTAATAATATATTATATTATATTAAAAATAAATCTAACACAAGTGAATAATGGCAGATAATATCTGCAAAGGAAATTCACGTTACACCATATATGGAATACACAATCCACCAAATAATAATCCTTGTCTGAATATAGTAAATATACACCATAAAACAATTGTGATTGGTGATTTCAATGGTCATTCACCAAAATGGGGATACAAAGATTACAATGGCTGAGGCAAAACTATTGAAGATGTATTAAATTCTAACACTTTAGATCTTATCTACAAGCATGGGGAATGCCCCACATACCTACACTATAATGGCCAGTGCACTAATCCAGACCTGATATTAGTATCTTCAGATTTAAAAGATAAGAAAACACGTGAAATGATTGAAGACATAGGATCTGACCATAGAGCAGTTATTGGATCCATAATACTTCATGACAAACAAAATATTAGCAGGCCAAAGTTGAAATACTCTGGGAATTGTATTAAAGCAAATTGGACAAAATTTACTGAGGAAACTGAACAATATCTTTACTCCGCTCAACATGAAGCACCTTTAGATAAATTAAATAAAACTATAACAAATATAATTCTGTAAGCAGCAAAAAATGGATCCCAAGAGGAAAAATTAAAAATTAAAAACCCTTTTGGAATACCGAACTATCAAAGTTAAAAGAAGAAAGGGACATAGCAAGGAAAAAAGGAAAATTGTCCAATAGCCCAACAGATACACAGGAATGATGAAGAAAGGCAGCAAAATGTAAGAAAGAAATTTATATTGCCAAAAAAGAAAAGCTTTCAGTAAATTTATTGAAAAAGCTGATTATAGAAAAGATGCAAAAAAAGTATACAGATATATAAGTAAAATTGATTGTCAGAAAGAAACAAGGAAAGAACCACTCAAACTAAATAAAAAAACACTTACTTCATATTACTCTATTTCTGAAGCCTTTAATAAGTATTACAGCTCTCAGCATAAACTTTCCTCTGAAGCAAAAACAAAACAGATGCAGATTAAAACAGATCTCAAAAAATTTAAAAAGTGCCCAGAACAAACGAATGATATATTCAGCAAGGAATTGACCATAAGGGAACTAAATCATGCCATACATGAGTTGGAAATAAATAGTCTCCTGGACCAGATAAAATACATGCTGAATTTCTGAATCACCTAGGACCAAAGGGAAGAAAGGTACAACTGAAATTATTTAATATATCATGGACCTCTACTGTACCTACAGAGTTGAGAAAAGCAATAATTATTCCTATTCTAAAAAATGACAAAGCACCTGACAAAATAAATAATTACAGACCAATTTCCTTAACAAATGTCATTGCAAAAACAGCAGAACGTATGATTTCAGCACAGCTAAATTGGTTCCTAGAAAGTAATAACATATTAACAACTGCTCAAACAGGATTCAGACAACCCTTAGCTACTAAAGAAAATCAATTCAACTATCCCAAGATGTCAAAGAATCTTTCAACAAAACTCAAGATATGCCTCAGTTTTCATTGATTTTGAAAAAGCATACGATTCAGTATAGAGGCCTATACTTCTTGAGAAACTTTCAAAACTAGGCATTCAAGATAACATGTTAAATTGGATCACTCAATTTCTCTTTAAATGTTTCTGTGCTACAAAATACAACGACAGTACATCCAAATTCCGAGAAATAAAAATGGGATTACTACAAGGTGCAGTACTGAGTACAACCTTGTTCAACATCTACATCAATGATCTTCCTGCAGCTGTATCAAACACAGAAATAAAGACAGCTCTTTTTGCAGATGACATGATCATGTGGACATCTTCCCCACAAATAGAGAAATCCAAAACTTCAATGGAAAAGGCTCTGATACTATTGGAAAAGTGGACTGACAACAATTTGATGAAAATATATACTGATAAAACAACATTCCAAATATTTAGCTTAAAAAAGAAAATCCCCAAACGGAATCTGCAGTTCAAGAAAACAAGCCTGAAATAAACATATGAAACAAAATATTTAGGAACAATTTTTGATTATAAATTATCTTGGAGACATCATATTGAAGCAGCAGTAAACAAATCAACAAAAAAATTTTAAATTTTGAAAAGATTCTCTGGGGTAAAGTGGGGCAGCAATCGGGAGACAATGAACACCACACACAAAACATTCATTAACCAATACTTTCTTATAATGCAAAGGTAATAATTACAGCAAACAGTTCTAGCATAAATCACCTAGAAGTATGCAAAAATCAGGCCCTGTGACTAATAACCAGTGCAGCAAAACCAACTTCAGTCGCAACAATGCAAGCCTTAACTCAGAACTATCCAATACATCTAACCTTAGAGGAGCAGGCACTAATACAACATGAAAAAATGTTGAGGTTAAAAACAACAAAATGGGAGAAAAGTTTACTACAACCAATCAAGATGAAAACACAAACAAGTTTCCTACACAAAGTTATGGAATTAAAAACAGATCTGAATCTTCCTAATTCTAAAGAAAGAATTTTAATCAAAGAAAACCCATTGACTTTTAAACCAATTAATATATCAATTCGATTTAGAACAAATAGTTGCAAAATCTGAAAGTTCCAAACCTGTACTAAAAGCACTAGCATTAGAAACTGTGAACAATAGATACCCACCTGAAGAATGGTTACATATCTAAACAGATGGATCTAACTTGTACAACAACTCAGGAGCAGGAGTTAAGTGTGGACTGTTCTCATTCTATCAACCAAACTATCAACCAGCAGGATACCACACAACAAATTTTGATGCAGAAGTAACGGATATTCATATTTTACTCCAACAACTTCTATACAGAATAGATAAATTTAAAAATGCTGTCATACTTTCTGATTCTAAAGCAGCATTATGTGCAATAAGTTCATATAAAATGAGGTCAATCCAAATTAAAGAATATCACAAAATTATCCAACAACTTCAAAAACTACAGAAAATAATTATATTACAATGGATACATGCACATTGTGGAATTGCTGGAAATGAATCAGCTGATTTTCTTGCCAAATAAGGTACAAATTTAATTCAGAAGAAAAGTAAAAGCTTACCCTTTACATCCATAAAAGGATTAATAAAAAACAAGTATAAAAACAAACAAAACCAATCAATATCTAACAAGGCCAAAGATAAAAACTGGAACATTTTAATTAAAAATCCAGAAATTATTCCAGAAATCTCATGTAAAGCGGCAGTAGCAAATTTTAGATTACTTACAGAACAGGATTATTTGGACAAACACTTACACAGAATAGAAATCTATACAAGTCCAAATTGTCCTCTGTGCAACAAAGAAGAAAAACTGACTGAAGAACTCTTTTAACCTGTGAAGCCCTACCTGTCGCATCCACTACACAGAAATATTGGAGAGCAAGAGAGCTAATGACTTCATTGCCAAAGCCTAGCATTTGAAAAAAACAACATAATGGCAGATATAAATCTCTTAACAGTAAGGAATAGTAATATAGCTAAATAATAACCATAAAACAATAAATAGTTTAATACAAATAAGTAAGGTAAGTTTAGCTTAACAGAATAAGGAAATGTAATAGAATTAATGGTAACTATAAAACACTACACAAATCTAACAGAAATGAATAATAATGGAAAATAAATCCACAGCAGTGAGCAAATGTAATAAAACCAAATAAGAACTGCAAAAGACTAAAAAATCTAATACAAGTGTAGGTATAATATTCAAAGCAGTAAGGAACTTTAATAAAACTAAACAATAACCACAAAAGAGTAAACAAATCTAATACAAGTAAGTAATAACAGTTTTGAATTTCAAACCAGTAGGAAAATGTAATAAATCTAAATAATGACCGCAAGGTAAAACAAGTCTTATACAGTTGAATAATAAAGGATGTTAAGTTTGAAGCAGTAAGGAAATGTAATATGATTAAAGAATAGCAGTGATGTAATAAACAAATTAATAAAAGTGCATTATAATACATCTAAAACTTGAAGTTTAAGGAACTGCAATAAAACTAAATAATAACAATGAAGCAGTAAAAAATTGAAAAGTAATTTATAATGAAAAATTTCCATAATTAAGATTTGCAACTTGAAGATCCCACTTTACTCATAATCTAACATATCTCTTAGCTTTCTAACTTTAAGGAACTAACATTTATAAAGGAAGGTTTATTCATTGTTTTTCATTAAATACAGTAAAAACCATTTTCAGTGAATTGAATGGGATTTTTGAACATTTCCATTAAAGGCAGATTTCCATTTAATGAAGCTAGCTCTTGGCTCTCTACAAAATTAAGCCATAAAAATATATAAATGAACAAAATCAGATAGAAAGTGCACCTATGTTATTTAATTGTGTATATTTAGATATTTATGCTGCAATAAATATATGAAATATATGCCAAAATATATGAATGAATGAAATGGATGTATGAAAAGCCCGTAAATCCCTTGAAGGCAAAGGCCTCCTGCTGCACAGGGAGTAGTAATTGGGAAGCTCATTAAGGTTTCAACTCCTAAGAGCCTTGTGCAGGTGCCACACTCCAGTAATGGCATACCTTCTTGTCCTTAGCACTTCAATGTTTACTTCACAGACTTATCACACACAACACTGTTGGGCATATTTAGCTATGATATACACACACTTTTGGTTTATAGCAACTGGGTAGATACTTCTTCCAGTGTGCTTCATCTATCCCTGTTTTAAGCTTGTGTTGTCCGCTATGTCCCTGCTATCATTTTGAAGCTATCTGCCCATCTCATCTTTAGTCTCCCTGCCATTCAACATCCTAATCAGGAATCCCACATTGTCATTTGTTGTATTCATCAGAGGTGGTGCATTCTGATGACATGCCCACCTCAACTTAAATACAGCTGCTGGGCTTATGAGTCTGTCTTCCTCCTGACTTTTCTATGTGGCATCCTGTTCTTCCATTTCACATTTTATATCTTCTGCTCCATTTTGCACTGACAGATTTGCAGGTTTTTGTCAAGCACCATGTTTGGGATCCATACAATAACAATGGTAGTAGACAGGTTTCAATGACTACTTTTCCTATGCTTTGTTTGTGGAATCTATCCTCCAGCATGAACTTGAGACTCCTTTTTATTTCTACTGTGGAATTATTCGAAAAGGGCATTGTTTGGCCTAAGTAGATATATTCTCTGACTTACTCCATGTCCTCCCGTTGACCCTGATTTGCTCCTCCACAGAGTTTGTCATTACTTTACATTTTTCTTAGGGTTCAAACAGAGGCGGCTCGTTATAAGGGCAAAGAAATGGTTCGTCAATGGTTTGTCAAAGAAATCTTACGGAAATCAATGAACAATGGCCTTTCAACAAGTAAGGACACTTTAGTTTAAAAATATGAGAAAGCTTCAATAGGTGGTAAAAGTGATGTCTTCATACCTACACTATATGGCTCAGCACGGTAGGATTAGCACCGGCCTGCTGCATTTCCACGTAACAGAAGGTATGTAGCTCTGAAGCTGGCAAGGGAGTGGGGGAAGGACCTGCGCCTGTGCTCATCCGGCGAGGTTCTGTTCGCGCCTAAAGCAGTCCGCAGAGCAGTTTTGTATTGCTAAAATGCACGTGTTTCTTATTTTAGTGTTCCTTGTGGAGTTACAAACATTAACAGAGTGTTACAGGTGGCTTTAAAAAATGCGGTGACTAAAGAATGATGGATAACTTTGTAAAATCACTAATGTAAGTGCAATTTTCAAGGTTGACTCTTGAAGAAAAAGTACAATTGAAACCTTTGGGTAGATCAGTGCCCGAATTCTTAATGAGAAAAGAAAAAACTAAGAAAAATTAAAACCGGGTGTTTAAGATGCACCTAGTTCTAAGGTCATGTATGGGAAATGTGACTGGAATTCACATGGCTGTGGCTGCGAAGTTCTCAAGTCCTTTTTCTGCTATCCGTGTGTTTTGTTTGTTCCTAAATTTGTCAATTGTTTGTGGACAGTTAAGGCAGTGAGAAATATAAAAACATTTAACAGAAAAAATCATTAACATTCAGTGCACCACATGATTAGTATGGTACATATGTCACTCCCAGGAAAACAAAACATTGCATCATGTCTTGACTCCGTGTTCAAAGAAAATGTTAAGAAACATAACATTCAAGTGAGTAAAAATAAACATATTTTAAAAAGGCTTATTTCATGTTCGAAGTTTCGCTCTGTGTTTGAACTAATTTTGAACTAACACATGGTCGATGTTCTTCTTCCAATCCAGGGGTGTACAGGGACCTCATTGATTATATAGTTGAACGGGATACAGTGATGAAGAAACATTTAGAAACAGCCACAGTATTTAGAGGAACTTAGAAAACAGTGCAGAATGATCTATTAGACTGCATGTTGAAAGTCTTTACGGAGAAAATAGAGCAAAAGATATGAGCACCTGAGTTTGTTTCCATTCAGTGTGATGAGACAACTGATGTTTCAAACCACTCTCAGATGGTTTTGGTATTCCGGTAGGTATATGAGGGATTCGTAAATGAGAAACTTTAGACTTTTGTAAACCATAAAGGAATCTCGGACAAAGTGCATAGTGTCACCCAATTATCAGAAGGCACGACCAACTGACAGCTGAGTGGGGGACAGGAGGCATTTAGGCCACGCCTACCTATTTATCTTGTGGCACTAACTGAATGGATGGTTAGGAAAGTATCATGGGCACTACTGTCTCTTTATCCTCCCCTGACGTCTGGAACAGTCGGAATGATGTTCTGAGCAGCAAAGCTTCCAGAAACAGCGATCTTCCTATATGAGGGCTGCAGTGGACGAGTCAGTTCAGTTCCTGGCGAGCAGCCGTAGAGAGCGCAGTGCTAGAAAACAGACTGAAAGACTGCGTACGTGTACCAGAGGAGTTGCACGTAATTGAGAGTGTGGAGTGAACCTGTGACAGACGAACTGGTGGATTGTAATTGTGGGCGCTACGTAATTCTATGCAATCGGCACGTGTTCCAACTGTAATCGATGGAAATAATGAAAATTTTGAGTTTGTGCAATTGGACTTTTAATTCTAGGAACCCACAAAGTCACAATAAGGAATGAAATCTACCAGCCTCTTGGAAATACCAAAGAAAAGCACATTCTCAAACCTTTGACTGGCCCAGTGTTAACAGTGAAAAGACTGGTGGAGTGCAGACCAAGATAAGGGAAACATATCCATATGCATACTTTGTCTGTGTATATGCACACCAGTTGAATTTACTCATACAAAAGGCAACTAACCCTAATTTCCAGGAATGCGTGTTCTTTACAGATCTATCGAATATTCCAGCAATGTTTTCCAAATCCTTTTTGCAATCTGATATTTTAGAAGAAGCAGTGCAAGCAAGATTATCCAGAGTTGCTTTAACAAGGTGGAGTTACAACATTCGTACCATCAATGTTATGTACGAAAACATAGAAAACCTGAAACATTGCTTCGAAATTATTGAAGAGATTTGCACTAATACAACCACAATCAATGAAGCCAGTAGCTATAGAACAGCTCTTGAAGAACCAAACTTTATTTTTTGTTTAAGAGTTTTCCATGAAATCCTCACTCATGTATACATTTTGTACCAGCAGCTTTAAAAGAAGAACAAAGATAGTGTAACATTACAGAATTACATCCTTATATTTGAACAACAAATGGAGAAGGAAAGATTGAATATTGATCAAGTACAGAAAAACTGAAGTGAAGCATTTCCACATCCGCCAAAGAAAAGAAAAAGTATGGAATATGCAAGGGTTGGAGATACCGAAGGAGGTGTGTGACGTTATCACAGCTACTGTTACAGAAAGATCTGCTTGTATGGACATCTGGGAGTTACATCTTTGCTGCGTAACGACTTATTTAAGGATTTTTGTGCACGTTTCCTAGAAGATATTTTCACACAAGTGATGCAATGCTATCCTTTTCTACACCAAGGAGAACTGGGCACAGAGATGCAGCTAATTTAAAGACGAAACGATTTTAACATTCAAGGAGCATTAAAACTTTTTCATTTCATATACGAAAATGAACTTTCGTCACTGTTCAGTGAAGTCACAAAACTTTTGAAGATTGTCATAACCCCGAGGAGACTGCGGAACCTGAACGTTGCTTTTCCAATGTGAAAAGGATAAAAACGCTTTTAAGAAATACAGTGACGAACGACTGATTCAATGCTTTAGCAATGCTGTCAATAAATAAGGCCCCTGTCAGTAACATGCAGGATTTTGGTGAAAGAGTGATGGAAAATTTCATTAAATTAAAGAACATATAAATTGGTCAAAAGTGCAATTCATGATAAACTAAACAAATGCCAAATACGAGAATTAATGTGTGTACATTCCATAGATTTGCGTGAGCTTGAATGATGTTCTAATAACATCCTTTTATATTTTTCAGTCTGACTCTACGTTTCCATAATTTATCCTACACACGGCCAGTGTGAAAGAACAATTAATTTCCATCATTTTATATGTTGCATGCATATCAATATCCAGCTTTGGGGAAAGATATATTGGGCTGCTTGTACCTATTTCTGAGGTATATATATCACAACTTGAGAACCACTATTTCCGTGGGTTGTAGAAGTAGAATTAAAAAAAAATGGTTCTTAAATTTTACAAGTGTAATAATTTATTGTTGTCAATACTTAGCAAGCAAAACCGTTTCCGCGACCCCCAAACATTTTGGCTCGAGCCGCCATAGGTTCATAGGTTCATAGTTAATCTCGTTTCTGCGCTAAATCTGTCTTGATTGTAGTCCTTTGCAGAAGTTACCACCAGAAAATTGTTATCTACAAACCTTGAATAAAAATAGCTGTATACCCAAGATTTATTTTTCCTGCCGTCAAGGAGAGTTTTCTGGACATATTGCTGCTAACTGCTCAACATATTCAAGTTTTTTCTTCATAGCATTAATTGCAGCAGTTTCAATAGAATTTTGACAGCAGCCCAATAAGCCTTTGGCCTACACTCTTCTTCCAAATGAGGGGCATATTCCTCTTCATCTTCCTCTAACTTCTCTTTTTCTTTCTGGCTTTGCATATTCTGAATTAAGGCATCTATATTAAATTGGTCTGTTTCAATTTACACATGACTAGCTGTATTTACATGTTCCATGGCATTGCAATTGAAAGCATTTTCATTGATGTAGTTTTACATTCTTTGCCTTATTCTCATTTTCACCACTGTGAATAACTTGACCCAGTAGAAACCCCGTTTATCCAAAACACTTTGTCACTGTTTCTCTTTTAAGTTTCTGTACAACTTGGCTTATTTAAATTACCGCATCTAGAACCAATATGGTTTTGGTTAGCTCAGAGGTGAATGATGTGGAATTTACTTAACCTATTTCTGCTGCACATGAGTTGTATAATAAGCTTCCTAACTATTTAACAATATTGATAATATGAATAACTCAGGAAAGTGTTAAACAAATTCTGCCTGTAAGGCTGTTTCTATTCACTTGACGGCTATCTTAAAGGATTTAATTACTGTCTAAATAAGCAGTACTTGCTATGTGAATTGTAATTTATTATATACCGTAACATGGTATCTTACTGTATATATGTTTACTCTAAATTTTGCTTTAGTATATATTAATCACTAGGCTAAGGATTTCTTAAGCGCTAATGCCAGAATGAACGGAAATTAGGTTGAGCTGCAACTGAAGTATAGAGAGTGCCGTCAGAAATTCCACCCATTCCCCCACTCTCTGGACAGTCTGTGTGCATATAAATTGCACCGTGTCTTGCTCTCTTCATTGGCGGAATTGATGTCAAATATTACCAATTTGCATCTATAACGTCTAGTGACGTAGAACACAGTTTTCCACGATATAAGGAATGTCTTACTGAAAATCGTAAAAGATTTAGCTTCAATAACTTCAAGATGCTCATGGTGATTCATTGCAAATATTGCATGCACAGGAGCAACTAATAATAACAATGCACATCTTGTGGAGGATTGCATCACTAAAGATACAAACTAAGATAATCTCGAAAATGTGTAGCTTGCATATTAAAATGTATGCATTGTATATTAAAGCAATATACGTGTTTATACTATACCAACATTGTATTCCAAATATTGTCAGGATGAAATAAATATTGAATAGAATGCGTCCGTGTAGTATACATTGTTTGTACCATATATATTGCATAAGGTAATAGGAAATATGTAAACATGAGACGCATGCATTTCGTAATTGATAGCATTGCCAGGCTGTAGTTGTTTATTTACATGACTGTACGCTTACCGTGGTCAGCTGATCGTGCTCCCTTCCCTACCTGTGATTGCACATACATGACTGTTTACATTTTGTGTGAAAGATCTAATACTTTTTGTGTAGACAACCTGAAGCAAACTGCTTGAGAAATCTGCAGCCTACTAATCACTGTCTTATTTCTGCATAGGTACCTAAGTTTGACATGATGGTGCTATGAATAATTTGTATTCTCTTAAGCAGATAATAATTGGATGAATTAATATTAGCAAGCAAAGACTGCCATAACAGTTTACAAAAGTGTACTTTAACATTCTTAATGAGGACTTAGTCCAATGTTTGTTTAACATTTGTGGTGTTTGGAGGGAACAAAGCAAATCAGGCATTGGAAAATTCTATGTGTGGGTGATGTGTTATATTATCCAAAAAAGAAGTAGAACATGATGGTTTTGTCTCCTCATTCTTCTATGAATTGTGATGTCTTCCATACCTTTTTATTTGATCTCCAGTCAATAGATAGGTTCTGAAGGTCTTGGTTTTTGAAGCATCTTCGCTTAGTACACTTGTCAATCACTATGCATTTCACTTAATATAAAATCACTTTGGAAAACAGTTGATCTTTCGTTGACTTTGCTCCTAAACATTTCCTATCTTTTAAACACGACAATTTATTTGGTAATGTGCAGAAGAATAGTCCCATCTTGTCACTCTTGCTGTTTTCAGGTTCATGTACTTCGATTATTATTAAGGGTAGTCTAGGAATGCCATCAGTGATGGTTTCAGTGTTTCAGTATTAGTATTATTTGATTCACCACAAAGTTCATTGAAAACTATCTGATATCTTTTGTAAAACTCTCCAACATCCATTAGATGATTTGGGTTTGTTGTTGTCGAGCTTTTCAGCTAACTTTTTAGCATTTTCCTGTAACATAGGCCCCAATATGCAGTGATTATTCGCACTAACACTAGAAAACCACTCCTACACAATTAATGTCCTGGCTTTCAATTTTTCTAAGTTCTGTCTTTACTTTCCCATTAGCACAACTTCTCTGTTTTTTTCTTTAGAAGCTTGTAAACTTGTGTTTTGCCTACATTGAACACCCTCATAATCCGCTTTACAATCAGTTTATCATTTTACTAACATAAGTCGCTCTCACCCTATATTAAAATCTAGTAATTTTTGTAGTTTTCGAAGTCATGGTGACTACAACTGATTTAAACCACCACATTGGTCTAAATTTACATGTGTACTGTTATGAGCTCTGTATTCTGTCCTGTCTGACAATTCATTAGAGCAGGAATTGGAAAGCAAAGAGAAAACAATAAAAAACAATCAACCATGCTTTATTGTTAACTATGCAGTTAAGTTTGGATACTATGCAGCATTTTGGACCATCATTAGAGCACCCAACCTCGCAAAATGGTCAGGTAGCCAGACTTTCTCCAGGTGACTGAAAATGTTCAAATCTCTGCATTCCGGATTTGAAATTGTCTATTATAATGTGTACTTTGATTTCCATTGTCCACATAAGACAGTTCCATTTAATAAAAGAATTACAGCATGTTTTTCACAACTTAATTCTTGAGGCCATGAAATATTTTGCATTTAAGACAGATTTCCACTTAACAAGGAGTCTGTTGGAGGCTAGTTTTACTGTATTTGTTTGGTTCATGCGGCAACTCTATAACGCATCTTTTAATTTACTGTTATCAAAATATGCTTTACTACAGCAGGCTTTCTAATTAGCTAAGTAGGTTCACAGACCAATGGCTAACCAGGACATAAAAAACCAGCAGCCAATCAGAATTACTTTGCTAAGGCATAATGAAGGCTAGTCAAACTTTCATAGTACTAGTTATGCTTCCACCATATAGACAAATAATTCTCAATAAGGTTAATTATTGTAGAGTTATTATAACAACCGGTTATAAATGTCTGTAATAGTATATAATGTTAAACTGTGGAAAGAGTCGCTTTGAATCTGTGTAAGCCTAAAATAATGAGGAAATTTATCGTAGAAGAGCATTATCCTCCTGCATAACATATCTCAAAGATTCTACCATATTTTTATTATTTCCCTAAAGGAAGACTTGAGATGACTTTCCGTGTATGTTAGCCAAATAAATTAAGTTGAAAATTGAAGAAAAGCAAAAGGGTACTATGACCTTCACTTCACTGTGGGCTCATCTTGGGGTCCGTCAGTTGGTCATCTTCAGAAGCCTTCACCCTTTACCTGCAGTCACAATGCAGATGAAACATTTGTAGGTATCATGAACCAACCAATTAATATCCTACAAGGGGTTCCTAGATAATGGGTGTGGCGCTACATATGTGTATCCATAATTAATGCAACCTAGAGGCCATGGCATATTTTTATATAAATGGGTGGGCAACACCCTTCTTAAAATCGAACACAAGTTAATAATTATAGACAGAAGGCAATAAGCATTTCTGCATGGCTAAAGAACGCTCAGTTGCAAGGTGAGCATTATTGGCATATCATTATGAATTAAAACTTTATTTCACTCTCATATTTTGCTTTAACCAATGGTTGCTAATTAATCTAAGCTTATTATAAAAAGAAAAATAAACTTAATCTAACTTTCTTGAATCAGAAACACAAGCTTAAAAACTTAGTTGGACAAATTCAACATTTGCATGTTGTGACTTTGTCGGTTCGTGAAATGATAAAACGAGGTTACAAAACACAAAAACTACACTTTATTCTCCTCGAAATACACTGTTCAACATTACAGAATTGCTAGAACCTCAAACTGTTTATTTTTCCAACTCTACATTCAACTGTCTGTCGCTACCGGTAACGATTGGTTCCGAAGTTTTCCGAATCTCCACCGGCCATCATTTGTCATCGGCTTCGCGATTCTACCGCCAGGGTGACACTGATCCCTCCTCAAGGCTGGGCGTCCCGAACAGCGCCTTCGTAGCGGGCCAGGCGATCCAGGTGTACCACCAACATCTTTCCTCGGGGTACCTTCTTGATGCGGTAGACCACGTCGTTAATCCTCTTCACCACACGGTACGGTCCTTGCCATGACTGCTGAAGCTTCGGGCAGCGTCCCTTGGTCCGGGTCGAGCGGTACAACCAGACCAGGTCACCTTGCTGGAACCCTTGACTGTTGGCTTGCCTGTCGTATCGGGTTTTCATGCGGTCGCTCGCCTTCTGGATGTTCTGGCGAGCCATCTCGTGCATGTCGTGGAGGTGGTCCACCAAATTCTCCCCATCCCTCAAGAGTGGCCCCAAGTCTGCGTCCGCCAGCTGCTCCCTTTTCAGGCCTGCGCTATCCCAGCCATCCGCAGCCACTGCCGTTACTACTCGAACTGCTGCGGCACGCTCCTTCCCTTCCACTCTTGTGCATTGGCCGCAATCTTCTGGACAGGGTCTTCCGGACATAGCGTCCGCGTTACCGTGACTCTTCCCTCTGTGATGTTCCGAGGTGAAGTCGTACTCCTGCTGCCTCTGGACCCAACGTGCTGTCTGGCCTTCCGGTCGCGCCGTCACTATCACTTCGCTCCTCGCGGAGACACCCACGTCTTCGCTCAATACGATCCTGCCATTTCCAAGGCGCTCTTCTGGTTGACGGAGTATAACCTCTTCTCCGTTGAGCCTCAGGACATTCCTGCCGACGTCGACCGTCGCCTCATGGCTCCTGAGGGCATCCAGTCCCAGAATCACTTCCTCAGCCACCTTCGCGATGAACACCCACAGATGCACGGCACTCCGTCCCAAGTTCAGCTCCAGTAGGGCCTCCTTCTCTACAGGCATGGTGTCGCCCGATGCTGTCACAAGCTCGTATGGTCGGCTCGGCTTCCTCGTCGGCAAACCCTTCGCCACGTCAGGTCTGATGATGGTCACGGCCGCCCCGGTATCCTCCAGCACGCGGCACGGCTTTCCTCTTACCCAGCCGTCCGCGATGAGGTTGTCATCCATCCGCTGGCTGACGGCACGGATCGTCACTCGAGGGGATGGTGGTAATGGCGCCGACGTGCCCCTCTCCACGACGGCCCTTACTCGTTTTCCGGCTGCTCTTCCTGGTGTGGGCAGTCTCTCCGCAGGTGTCCGGGCTGTCCACTGGTGTGGGCAGTCTCTCCGCAGGTGTCCGGGCTGTCCACACCCCCAACACAGGCCACTAGGTGTTCGCCGGCGTCCCTCAGTTGGTCTTCTGTCTCCGGCGTAGCGGACACTCCTCGCCGCCTCCATCCTTAATGCCGCTGTCAGCGCCTCGTGGATGGTTTAATAATCGCCGAGCATTAGGCGCTGACGAATCTCCGTGTCCCGTACCCCGTCGACAAAGTTGTAGGCGGCTTCCCGGTATACGAACTCCAGTGGCAGGTCAACCAAGGCCTTACTAGCCAGCTGCTCGATCGCTATGGCGAACTCCTGCAGCGTCTCCCCCGGCTGCTGCGACCTTGCATTTAGCTGGCTGCGGTATGCTGCGGCTAAGCGGTGGTTCCCGAAGCGATTCTCCCGGGCCTCCCAGATGTCCTTGGGCGCCGCCGTCGTCTGCACCGCGTTTAGGATTTCCGCGGCCCGTCCCTGGAGGCTGGCTATTAACTGTGTGGCCTCCTCCTCCGGTGACCATCTGTTGTGCTGGGCCACTGTGTCGAACTGGCGGCGGAAGACCTCGAATGTTGACGCGCCGTCATATTCCGGAGGTTTGACGCGCGCCAATGTGTCGCGTCCCGGCGCGTCGGCCTTCAAGTCCTTCAGCCTCCTGCCGACGACGTCCTCCACCATGGCGTTCAGGGACTTGACGCTGCTGTCGGCCTTTCCCTCCAGGTTGTTTACGCGGTTCGCGAGGTCTTCGACGTCTTCAACCATGGCGTTCAGGGACTTGGAGTTATTGTCTGCCTTGTCCTCTAGGTCATTGAAGCGGTTTGCCAGGTCCTCGACGCGCTCGTCCACTTGGCCCATCCGCTTGCCCAGCTCCGTCACGTCATCCCTCACGCCGGCCAACTGTTCCTCAAATTTGGCGGCGAGGACCTCGTTCGCCTCCTTCATTTCCGTGGCCAGACTGTCGTTCGCTGCCTTCATTTCTGTGGTCAATTCGGTCTTTATTTCTTTCAACTCTACGGCCAGGTTGTTATTTGCCGCTTCTGTTTTTGTTGTTAACTCGTTCATCTTCGCGGCCAAGTTGTTATTTGCTGCTTCCGACTTCGCTGTTAATTAGTTCATCTTCTGCAAAAGCATTTCCAATGCCGATTCCTTGGCCATAATGTTCGGTGATGTAGTTATCCCGCTTCCTGACACCAGTTGTGACTCTGTGGGTTCGTGGAATGATAAAACGAGGTTACAAAACACAAAAACTACACTTTATTCTCCTCGAAATACACTGTTCAACATTACAAAATTGCTAGAACCTCAAACTGTTTATTTTTCCAACTCTACATTCAACTGTCTGTCGCTACCGGTAACGATTGGTTCCGAAGTTTTCCGAATCTCCACCGGCCATCATTTGTCATCGGCTTCGTGATTCTACCGCCAGGGTGACAATATCATTATGGAAAGCATGTTTGTTTTTCTCATGTACTCAGGTGTAATTATTGTTTACTAGTTAACCTAATCTAACATAAGGAGTTGCTCAAACACATAATCTGTGGATGTTTATGAAATCACATTGACATCGTCTGTGTACTTTGGAGTAACACTGTGTATCTTTCATAATATTGACAATTTCCTTTCTCTTCTTTGATTTCTCCTTGTTTCTCTTTCTCTCAGGCTTCACACTGGTGTTCTGGTTTGTTAAGTCTAGATTCATTACTGTGCTTGGAATTGTTCTTATGACAATCTGTCTCTGTTCCAAGATTTTGGCTTGGATGCTTCATTAGGGAAGTAACAACCAATTATATTTAAAAGAAGAAGCTTCAGATGTAGCACATATTTTCCAGTTAATCTCAAAATGTGTTCAGAAGTTTCAGTGACAGTTTGTAGTAATGTGTATGTGATCCTTTCTAAGCTTTTCTATATTGATTAAAGGATGTTTGAAGGACACAAGACCGCAATCAAGAAATGGTGTGAAATGTGTAGTGCTGTAACTGTTTAGAGGTTTTCAGCACATTTAACATTTTTTTGGACTTCATATACATTTGTGCAATAATTTAACTCTACAGGTTTGAATCGTCCTGATCTGAAACATTGGAGAATCCTCTGATGGTTAACTGAAAGCTCTTTCTGCATCTGAATCTTCAATCCAGATTTTATTAACACCTAGCTATTCCATTGCTCTATGCTAAATCTTATTTTATCACTGTTTCATACATTTATAATTACTGTTGAAAACTCACTTCACTGAAAGTTTTAAATCACATTAAGCTGTTTCAGAAAATATAATGAAGAATACGCTTATAAGAATAACAAACAAATGCAACTCTAAAAGAAATAAAAAAATAAAAAATAAAAAAAGAGCTTGGATTATGTTATAACCATTTTTTGTTTTACACACTACTTATGTACAGTAGATAGAAGAGGTATTGCATTCCATCTAAAACTTGATAAAGGTATATCCCCAGAAAAAAATGTGTATATTTTTAATTGGTGATATTAACGTCTGTGTACCATTCCCCTAAAAGCAAGGTTACTAAACCTCTTGTTGTTTTTCCCAATCACAACACACCTGTTGGGGTGAAGGAAAGGAATCAAGGCAGCTGTACAGAAAATTTTGATGTGAATGGTAGGACAAGAAAAGATACATGCACCACTTCCCTTAGTACTTGTGATAAATGTGGGAAATTGACTAGTGCCACCACGAAATGAGGTAAAAATTATTGGTGAGAATTGGAAATAGACCAGTGCCAAGTACTAGCAAGGGTGGCAGGATGGGAACATGACTAGCACTTTTTCTAATTGTCTTAACATTTGGTGACAAATGCTTGAAGGTTATAAATCCACTCATATGATGTGGGATGTTTTCTGAGGGAAACTTCACCCAGATAAGGACATCTTCTCAAGTGTGGGGGTTACAGTTTACCGTCACTGATATGGCAATGACAGCGCTAATAGCAAAGTCCACCACTTGTTCAATCATCTCATGCAGGCATCTTTCTGACCATATCACACAACTATAGATTGCTTCCTTAAAGCATAATTGGTGTATCAGCACCTGCAGCATTTGTCATGGTCATCCTGCTCAGGTGATGACCTCTGAACTCAGGGTTGTGATTAATTTTCTTGCGTCTAAGAAAAGAAGGGATCTTATATACATTGGACTGGTTGAGAATGGTGTGAATGTGATTAAGAAAGTAAGACACTGCCCTAATATACCCAAATAAAGTACTAAAGTTCCCATTTATTCTGAAACCAGATTGGACTGGAAACATATGGTAGATGATGGAGATCGTTGGACTTTGTTAGAATGAACTTCTATGAATTCATTTTATACATGGATTTTTGTGGCACCTTGGGACTACAAGTTCAAAAATCCAGGCAAATTAAATAAATGTCATTTTGCATTTAAGCATTACATCATTCCTGAAGGAAATGTCATTTGAACCAAGGTCAATGCTTCTAAAGCAAATAAGCACAGCATTAGTGCTGCTGGTTAATGAGCACTCTAATGATGCATTGCTTACATATTGTTCTATTCCGAATTTTGTGGAGAGTTACACAAATAATCTGATATCTGACTCATGTCAGTTTCTTTTATCACTTTTGTACATACATTTCCTAAAGTATATCTCCTGTATGTGCATTATATTACTCAGATATAAATATTGGTAGAAATTGTTGTTTTACATGTTTCCTAACATGTATAGCCCTAATAGAAGAATACAGTAGGCTTAAGTGATGCAAGATCTTTTAAGAACCGATTGCTAAATAATGCCATTGGTATTCCACTCTCTTTGCATATCCAGGTGATACAAAAAGGAATAATGCCATCTTATTTTCCAAATGTGTGGGAAATTTCGAAATCAACAAAGAATATTTTAGAAACAGTTCACCCCATTAACTAGTGCATTTGACATTAAGTAGTTTCATATACTAGGATTTTGTGTATTTCTTATAGTTAGCATTTATACTAAAGCCATTCAGAATGAAGTTGGCAGAGGTGCCCTTTCCAAAACTTCAAGATGTACAGTTAATTGTTATGAAGATATAGATATGATATTTTAGTCAGAATCCTTAGCAACATTTTTGAGAAAATCATAATTTGCAAAACAGCTTCGCTCTAAATGATGGTCTGGGGTGGAGGAACGTTTTTGGAAATGCTCCTCTGCCATCCTGGGATGTTCACTCACTCACTTAGTCACTCACTCACTCACTCACTCACTCACTCACTCACTTTCTCTCTCTTACTCACTCACTCTCTCTTACTCACTCACTCGCTCACTCACTCAGTCACTCACACATGCACAACCATATAAACACATAAATACAGATAAACATACAGAGATATTTTCTAAAATGCTCTTTTTGATTACAGTGAGACTAAAACCATACTGGGAGTCCCAACTAACTCTGCTACCTCAAATATTTCCGAAATGAAACAAAATATGCAGACTTCAACTGGCCGGGAATGTACATATATCAGGGGCTCACACAATGAGAAGGTATGCACAAACCATAAAGGTAAACACATAACATTTCCAACACCAAGTTGCATTTTTTGAAATGGAACTTGTATGCTTATTCTAGCATAATGAAAACTAGAGCTACAATTAGTGTTAAAACTCCTGGCTATACGTTTCTAAATCCCATACGGTATGGCAATGGTGCCACAGTTTCTGACGTAATGCAACGCATGTACTGTGCTCAGAGCAGGGGTTGCTTGCACTGGCCTGTATCCTGTAGGTAAACAAACCGATATCAACTCGGCACGTTCTAGTTTCAATGTACTAGTGTCTCCTGATTTGGTTTGCTGTAAAGTAATTCATGTAAGTTTCGGATATTGCTTTCCATATTGAATATTAAACCGTGTTTTCATGTGGCGTGTAGCGGTTGCTATCATCTAGTCGATACGACCGCCTTCAGTAACGAAGAATACATGGATATTAGTTTAATTTGCGGCAAAGGTCACAGAAATGCTACCGCAGCTGTGCCATTGCACGCTGCACGCTATCCAGATCGACCGTGTCCTTCGCCTCGTACCATTACCAACGTCTGCACGAAACCTGCGGAAACAGAAAGCAGGACACCCACGAAGCGACAACGTACAAAGACAGCGACTGGCACTGGAAACGAAATTGCTAATTTGGCTGCTGTGGCGCACAATCCTGAGGTGAGTGTCCGACAGATTGCACGAGGTTCAGGAATAAGTCGCAGTAGATTGAGCAGAATTTTTTCAAATGCATTGGTTACCTCCATTTCCTATCTCACTGCACCAAGAAAAGTACGAGAATGACTTTGAATCCCGCATTGTATTCCTCCGTTTTGCACTTCAACAATTGTTTAAGGAGGAATCTTCATTCACAAATCATGGTCATGTGAATCTGCGGAACATGCACTACTGGTCCGTGTAAAATCCCCACTGGATTCGCCAAGTTGCTCATCAAAGGCAGCGAAGTGTCAATTTTTGATGTGGTATCATTACTACCCGTATTTCATGTCCCTATTTTTATCAGGGAACATTACACAGACAGCTATATGCATCATTTCTGCAACACACCCTACCCATCTTCATGGAGGGTGTGGGATTGGAAACGCATGTATCAATGTAGTTCCAGCAAGATGGATGTCCCGCACATTATGTACAAGTTTCCAGAGACGTTGTGGATACGTAGTTTTCAAATAGATGGATAGGACGGGGAGGTTCTGTGCGATGGCCAGCTAGGTTCCCAGACTTGGTGCCATTAGAGTTCTTTCTCTAGGGCACAGTGATAGATAGAGTGTACCAAGAACCGCAAACGACAATAGAGGGTATGCAGAATCGTACTACTGCGGCGTGTATGGCAATATCTTTAGAAACACTGCAATCCGTGCAGCACATTCTTGTTACCAGATTCCAAAAGAATGTTGCCAGATGTTACTGAGGTTACCAGATCTAAAGGTAGGGGAGCTTCAAAAATCTGTTGAAGTGACAGGGCTTCATCGGACAAGATGCTACTGGTGATTTTTGGGTGCATTTTCCACTCCGAATGTAACGAACAACAATGACGTTTATGAGGGCTGTAGGCCACTAGTAAATGTGTTTAGAAAAGCGAAAGCAAGTGTGTTATCACTAATAATTTGTAGCTCTAGTTGTCATTTTGATAGAATAAACAAATATGCTCCATATAAAAACTGCAACTTGGTGTTGAACATTTTATTTGTTTACCTTTATGGATTGTGCATATCTTCTCATTGTGTGACTCCCTTGACATAGGTACCTTCCTGGCCAATTGGAGTTTTCATATTTTGTTTCACTTCTGAGATATTTGAGATCGCAGGGTTAGGTAGGACAACCTGTATATTTACAGTGAAATAAAACTTTTGAGTGGAATACAACACTTCCTCTATTTTCTGTGTATATTAGAGGAAAAATAATATGTATCACAACTATTTCATTGCCATAATTTTAAGATCTGTAAATGTTTGTTGAACAGCATAATTCAAAAAGGAAAAGTCTCGTATTTGAAATCAGTATTTTCTAAGAATGGGACATAAAAATATTAAAAAACTTCCCCATACCATATTTTACCTGGTAAAAGCTTTAAAAATTTGGATTATTGTGAAAACAGTTCAGAGAATTTTGATTACAATACTGTTTGTTTAAGATATTTTCATGACAAATGAAGCATACACCTCATATAATCTGGGAATACCCTCTAATGTCCTCTTCACTCAGAAGGAGCTTTGTACAATTTTGTTTTCTGTTTTGTCAGAAGTTTAAAGAGTTACCTAATATTAGATAATGAAGCATGAAATAAATAAACTATATTGAATGTGTGTGTGGTCCAGAGAGCTAAGGTTACCTAACATTTGTCTTTCTACGACAAGACCTCCCCGGCGGATACCGCCTTATCGTAGCACTGCCTATGCGGGCGGAGAGGTTTGTGTGCTCTAACGAGGCTGAGAGCTATACCGACGGTAGCTATGCTACCAGAAGGGTCACCCATGTCGGGCAGGTCTCATGAGGAGGAGCCGGACGAAGAACGTCCCACAACGACCTATCTCTCCTACCCTATCCTATTTCAATCTCCTATTTCCCTACCCAGGCTAAGGTGAAAGGCATCGTGCTGAGGGCTCAATGGCACCTGGGGTATGTGGTGTCTTGAACGATCCTCTTGGGGAACCAGATCGAACCCCATTGTATTGTAGACCTTCTATTTCTGCAGTGGGCTCCAGGGGTAAGGACAGATTATCCCTCATACTAGTTGACAGCAATTGATCCTAATAAGTTTAAACAGCCAGAGTGCTCCTTAAGCGGGGACTCTGACAGAGCCACGGGATAGGGCTCTGGCAATGGAGCTCGGTGAATCAGAGAATTCCTTTATTGGGGACTCAGGTTCTAAGGGGAACATTCCCAGGGAGAGTAGGCGGCCGGAGGGCTCCCTAACGTGGGACTCCAAGGCAGAGGCCTCTGGGGCCTCGCAAGAAGGGGAACCAGAAGCTGATGTAGGTAAAGATATCGAACTAGGAGAGCTAGCCAGTGAGGTGGGCTCTCTAAAGAGAAAGAGGAAAAGGAAATCTGGAGCGGAGAAGAAGAGGAGGAGCCTGGCCAGGCTAGTGGCGGAGGGAGGTGCGGGGGTAGCTGTGCCCTCTTCTTCTGCTGTGGCAGGTCTGCTATCCTGGGCATCTCTAATTAGGGAACCACCCCTTCTTTGCACAAGAAATGACCAAGACCTTCAACCACTCCGAAGGAAGGGTAACCATTGAAACGACCTAGGGCTCAGGATGGCTAACGTAAATGAATAATATTCTGAGGCACAGATTACTGTGGAACAGCTAGTGAATATTGAAACAGCTATCGGCAAGCTGGTTCATGAGCTACCGGATGATTCCGAAGGGGTTCCCAAGTTTGTTGACTGCTACCTAGCTAAGGGGGCAGCCATAGCGGTTTGCCAGGTTGAGAATTCTCAGTCTTGGCTTACCGGTATGGTGCCGAAAATGAAGGCGTAAGAGGGCTCCAATCTAAAAGCGGTTGGTATGTATGCCCTCCCTACGTATAAGAGGTTGATGGTCTGGATCCCAGGACCACCTGTGGAGACGGACATCATCTTCAGACGTCTGGTTCTTAAAAACTTAATATTGAGGTGCGGCAGTGGAGGGTGCTAGAGCGCAAGGTAGAGCCCAGAGAGATTCGACTTGTGATCAGCATAGACTCGGCTGCTGCAATGGAAATCCTAGAAGAAAGGAAAGGAAGCTCTTCTGCGGCACTGGCCTAGCAGTATTCACTTTGCTTGGGGCTGGAGCTAACAAGGAGGATAAGAAGACAGCATGATGCACAAGGTGAGTTCAAATGTAATTCAATGTTTGCTCGCCAACCTATAGCATAGCTTCATAGCATCTAGGATACTCGTGCGAAGGCTAATGACTGAAAGGATACAAATTGCTCTGATACAGGAACCATTGACTCGTGAGTGCCGTATCATGGGGCTGACAGTTGCAGGCTTTTCTATCTTTAGTGCTTGCACTATAGATAGGCATAGGCACTACCACAGTTCTGTTCACAGGATGTGGTGGCGGTTCTCGTGAGATGTAAAGAGGAAGGTTCAGAGACGAAAGTAGTAGTCTGCTCTGCATATTTTCCTTATGATTCTGAGGATACTCCTCCCCCTAGTGAGTTTGAGGACCTAGGATTCTTTTGAGGACAACTGCCCACTCAGAGTAATTAGGCCAGTGAATGGGAAGTTCCGATGGACCTCGATTTTGAGTGGACTTCAGAAATCCACGCGTCCGCTCTGTAATAGAGCCAAAGATAAATATGATACGAAGAGCTGGGACCTTCACAAGGATGTACAGCGTAGTATAAGCAAGAACTGAGGAAATCCTCCAGGGAAGCCTGGACAGATTTCTTTCAGGGTATAAACGACCCACCAAGTATGGCTATGTGGCATAGAATCTTAATGCAGATTTTTAGAGCCACTTTAGGTTCACTAAGAACCTCCTCTGGGACATTTACTGGCAGGAAGAGGGCACTTTACGAACCTTAGAAGAGATACATTTCCCTGTATCACAGGTAGTTAATGAGGAGGCGGTTTCTGGGCAAGCTTGCCGACCTGTTATGCAGGGTTGGCGAACTGCCAAAGAAACTGTCACCTATAGGCGTATTAAGTGGGCAATCCAAACTTTTACCCATTTCAAAAGTCCAGGTATGGATGGGATTTACCTGGGACAGGATATACTCATTCCAAAACAGGTAAGAATTTTTAGAGTTTACCTGGCGATGGATTATGTACACCCATTGTGGAAACAGGCAAGAATAGTTTTCATTCGTAATCCCGGGAGTAGCTCCTACCCTGGGCCTAAGGATTTTAGACCTTTTAGTCTGACTTCCTTTCTGTCTTTTAGTCTGACTTTGGAAAGGCCAGTGGATAGACATATTAGAGGACTCATACTTATTGAAAGGCCTCTGAGAACTGAACAGCATGCCTACAAGGCTGGCAAATCTGTGGATACGGAGCTTCATCAGCTGGATTTTACAGCTGAGGAAGTGCTTGACCAAGGAGAGCTGGCTATGGCAGTAATTTTAGACATAGAAGGGGCCTTCAACTTTACTTCGTATGGCTCTAACTATAGAGGACTGATTAGACATGGAGTTAAATTATGTGTAACTCGATGGATTATGGCATCCGTGGAGGGCCGCCGGGCAATAGTGTCCCTCAACCAGAGTAGGTTGGTGTGTACTATGACCAGAGAATGCCCTCAGGGAGGTGTCCTATCTGCACTCATTTGGTGCCTGGTGGTAAATGGGTTACTTGTCAGGCCCAATGAAAGTGGAGTATATGCCAAGGCTACACAGATGACATCTGCATTGTAGTCAGAGGCAACATTGCAGATACAGTTTCGGGCCTTATACAAAAGGCCCTTGAAGCTGTTGAAAAGTGGTGCCGTGAGGTAGAATTGTCAGCTGACCGTGATAAAACTAATCTCATTGTATTTACAAGGAAGAGGCGGCTTGATGGTTTGTGCGAGCCAGCTTTTTGGGGGGAAGAAGTTGCTTCGATCCGGGTCGGTGAGGTATTTGGGAGTTATACTGGATTCTAGACTGACGTAGAGAGAGCATATTGCACATAAGGTGATTAAGGCCAGCAATACTTTGTAGGCATGTTGGAGGGGGCTAAAACCACGAGTGGTTTATTGGCTCTATGTCTCCATCATCAGGCCCTCCATCACTTATGCTGTGATAGTATGGTAGCCTTGTGTTATGGCACAGACTACCAAAAACAAAATAAATAATATCCAACGCTTAGCGTGTTTGGGGATTACCGGAGCTGTGCGGACCACCCCACTCAGTGCCCTAGAGGCACGACATGGTTTGCCTCCTCTGTATTTGTTTATCCAAGAAGAGGCCGGGGTGACTGCTCATCGTCTCTGGAGTCTGGGCTGTTGGTCTTTTAAAAATCCGGTTAAAGAGATATGGAACAGGCTTCAGAAGTCGTGGACTATCCTAGCGATGGTTTGCGACAGTGTGAAACCCATTTATAATTATAGCTCTGAATATAGAGTTAGTTTTCTGCCCAGAGAGGAATGGAGTCGTGGCCCACGGGTTCCTGGGTGTGGCAAGGGGTCCGTCCGGTATACAGACGGCTCCAAGACTCACTCGGGGACCAGGGCTGACATTTATGGGCCTTAGACGAGGCTATCGTACTCACTGGAAGGTTACTCTACAGTATTCCAGGCCGAAATATATGCGGTTTTGGCCTGTGTTTATCATATCTTAGGGATGCCCTGGCTGCATGGTTGGATTAGTATCCGTTCTGACAGCCAGGCTGCCCTGAAGGCACTATGTGCTAGCACAACATGCTCTAAGTTGGTACGAGTGTGCCAAGAGGCATTGAATATTCTCTGTTCTTGCTGACCAGTAGAGCTTTGCTGGTTTCCTGGGCTTGTTGGGATCAGAAGAAATGAACTAGCTGATAAGCTAGCCAGGGAGGGCTCGGCCAACAAGTTTATTGGCAAATAACCTTTCCTTTGTATTACCCGAGAAGAGTCAGATGTGAGATCCTTGATTGGGTATCACTTCAACATGGCACTTTATTGTGTAATCTTACCACGGCTAGGCAGATTTGACCTATGATCGAGCGCCCTAGCAAAATGAACAGCAGGATTCTGCTAATCTCCAGTCAGGTTCAAATTAGAAGTGTTGTCCTGTTGACAGGGCACAGCACACTAAGGGACACCTGCATGTGATGATGCTTAGAGCAGATTCTGTATGCAGGAAGTGCGGTGGAGAGGATGAGTCTTCTTTACATACTTTGTGTGAATGTGAAGCACTTGCTGCACATAGGCACCTCATTGTGGGCTCATATAAACTGAGACCAGATGATATGAGGAATGCTCATCCAAGAATCTTAATGTCCTTTTTGAGGCAACGGGACTTGAATAAGCACTCCAGTAACAGGGCACAATGGGCCTAATACTCGGCCTACGTTCACGGGACCGAAAGGGCTCAATCCATTTATTTTCATTCATTCATACACGGCCAGCCTCAAGGTACCTACTGCGCATAAATAGGTACCATGGCAGGCGATCGGTACCTACTGCGCATCCAAAGGTACTCGGCCAGGCTTTCGGCAACTACTGCGCATACCTAGGAACCGGGCCAGTCTGTCGGTACCTATAGCGCTCCCAGAGATACCTGGCCAGCATCTGGGTATCTACTGTGCATGGATAGGTTCCACGATAGTTTCTCGCTCCCTTCTGTGAATGCATAATATCCGGTCAGTTTTTCGGTACCTACTGCTCAACCAGAGGTCCCCGGGCAATTTCCGGGCACCTACCGCGCATCCGTGGCTACCCGAACAGTTTCTCGCCAACTACTGCGCATCCATAGTTACCCAGCCAGCCTTTCGCTACCTACTGCGCATCCATAGGTGCCCGAACTGCTTCTCGGTAGCTACTGCACATCCATAGGTACCCGATCTGTCTCTCGGGACCACCTGCGCATACATAGGAACCAGTCCCTACTGGGTGTCCAGAGGTACAGCGCCAGTCCTTCGGTACCCACTGCACATGCATAGGTACCACGCCAGTCCCTCGGTACCCACTGCGCATCCTTAGTTATCCGAAAACCCTCTTGGAACCTACTGCGCATCCCTTGGCTCCCGTACATTCTCTCGGAATCCACCCGCGCAACCATAGGTGCCACGCCGGTCTGTCGGTATCATCTGCGCATGCATAGGTACCACGGCAGCCCATCAGTACCTATTTGCGCATACAAAGGTAACACGCCAGTCTCTCGTAACCTACTACGCATCCACAGTTAACACACCAGCCTCTCTGTACCATTATATACATCTATATGTCATCTATATGCAGCCATCCAGTCCTTCGGCACCTACTGTGCATCCATAGGTACCTGGCCAGGCTCTCGGCACCTCTACGCATTCATAGGTACCGAGCCAGTCTCTCCGTACTCATTGAGCAACATATGCAACCGTCTCTCGGTACCCACTGCACATACTTAGTTACGCGGACACTCTCTCGTACCTACTCGTAACTCTCGTACCTACTGCGTATCCCCAGGAAGCCGTACAGTCTCTCGGATACTACTCCGCATCCATAGTTACCCGGCCAAATTCTAGGTACCTATTGTGCAACTATAGGTACCATGCCAGTCTCTCGGTGCCTACCGTGCATCCATAGTTACCCGACCAGTCTCTCGGCACCTGCTGCGCATCCGTAGGTACCCGGCGAATTTCTTGGTAACTACTGTGCATCCAAAGATTCCCGGACCCTTTCTCGGGACCTATTGCGCCTCTGTAGGTACCCAACGAATCTTCCGGCACCTACTCAGCATCCATACGTAACCGGACGGTCTCTCGGTACCAACTTAGCGTCTATAGGTACCACGCCAGTCTGTCGATGGCTACTGCGCATCCATAAGTACCCATCTAGTCTCTCGGTAGCTATTGCGCTTCACGGCGAATCTCTCGGCATCTATCGCTCATCCATAGGTGCCCGAACAGTTTCTCGGTACCTACTGCGCATCCATAAGTAACACGCCAGTCTCTCGGTAGCTACTGCACTGCAATAGGTACCACGAAAATCTCGCGGTACCTACAAGGCATCTATAGGTACAGCCACATACTCTCGGTACCTACTGCGCATCCATAGATATCTGCCAGTCCCTTGGTACCTCCTGCGCCTTCAAAGGTAACCGGCCAGTCTGTCGGCACCTACTGCGCATCCATCGGTACCCCGCCAGCCTCTCGGTACTACTGCGCATCCATAGACAACCGTACAGTCTCTCGGAGGTTACTGCGCATCCATAGGTACCCATCCAGATTCTCGGCTTCTACTACGCATCTATAGGTGCCCGGCCAGGCCCTTGGCACCTACTGCGCATCCATTGGAACCCGGCCAGTCTCTCGGTAAAAACTGCACGTCCATGGGCGACCGGCCGGGCTCTCTTTAACCACTGGCCATCCACAATTAACCGGACACTATCTGGGTACCCACTGCGCATCTCCAGGTACCCGTACAGGATCTCGGAGCCTACGTCGCATCTAGGGGCACCACGCATGTCACTCTGCACCTACTGCGCATTCATACGTACCATGCCAGTCTCTCGGTATTGACTGCGCATCCATAGGTAACACGCCAGGCTCTCGGTACCTACTGCGCGTCTATAGGTACCCATCCGGTCTCTCGGCCGCTACTGCACACCTATAGTCACCCGGCCAGGCCCACGGCACCTATTGCGCATCCAGTGGGACCCTGCCAGTCTGTCGGTACCCAGTATGCATTCATAGGATACCGGCTGGACTCTCTTTAACCACTGCCCATCCATAGTTAACCGGACACTATCTGGGTACCTACTGTGTATCTCCAGGTACCCGTGCAGGTTCTCGGCACCTACGTAGCATCTAGGGGCACCATGCCTGTCTCTCGGCACCTACTGCTCATTCATAGGTACCGGGTGGGTCTATCGGTATACCTACCGTGCATTCACAAGCACCACGCCAATCTGTCGATAAGTACTGCATCCATTGGTACCACGGCAAAATCTCGGTACCTACTATGCATCCATAGGTACGCTGTCATTATCTTGGTAGCTATCGGGCATCCATAGGTACCCGACCAAGCTGTCGGCACCTACTTCGCATCCCTAGCTGCCCAGCCAGTCTCTCGGTACCCACTGCGCTTCCACAGGCAACCGGCTACTATCTGGGTACCCATTGCACATCCGTAGATACCCGCACGTCCTCTCGAAACCTACTGCGCATTCCTTGGAGCCCGTTGACTCTCTCGGAACCTACTTAGCAACCATAGGTACCACGCCAGTCTCTTTGTACGTACTGCGAATGCCTGTGTAGCACGCAATTATCTCAGCACCTACTCATGCATAGGTCACCGCCCTTGTTCTGGGCGACCACTGAGCATCTATAGGCACCCAGCCAAGATCTCGGTACCCACCATCCATCCATAGGCAACTGGCCAGACTCTCGCTACCCACGTCGCATCCGTAGTTACTCGAACAACTTCTCGGTTCCTACTGCGCATCTCCAGGTACCCGTAAAGGATCTGGTTAGGAACTACGCATCCATGAGCACCATGCCGGTGTCCCGGTACCTACTGTTTATCCATAGGTACTCGACCTTCCTATCGGTACCTACTTTGCATCCATAAGTGCACTGCCAGTCTCTTGGTACCCACTGGGCAGTGAGAGTTACCACGCAATTTCTCAATACCTGCTGCGTATTCATAGGTACCAACTCAAACTCTTGGTACCTACTTTGCCTCCATACGTACCACGCCAATCTCTTGGGAGCCTCTGGACATTGATAGGTACCACGCAATATCTCGATACCCACTGCGCAACCATACTTATTCGGCCATTCTCTCGGTATCTACTGTGAATCCATACGTACCTGGTCATTCTGTTGGCATCTACTGCGCATCCCTAGGTACATGGCCAGACTTTCGGTAACCACTAAGCATACACAGCCATCCGGCCAGGCTCTGGGAACCCAATAAGCTTCGAAGTTACCCGGCCACCCTGTCGGTACCTAATGCGCATCCTTTGGTATTCGTACAGTCTCTCGGAACCTGTTGCGCCTGTATAGATACCCGGCCACAATCTCGATAGGTACTGCGCATCCATAGATTTTCGGCCAGTATTTCGGCACCTACTGCGCATCGATAGGTAGCCGGCCAATCTCTCGGTACCTACTGTGCATTCATAGGTATCCGGCCAGCCCCTCGGATCCTAATGCGCATCTACAGATACCCGGACAGTTTCTTGGTACTTACTGCACATCTATAGGTACCCATCC
This sequence comes from Mantis religiosa, assembly GCA_030765055.1. Lineage (NCBI taxonomy): Eukaryota > Metazoa > Arthropoda > Insecta > Mantodea > Mantidae > Mantis > Mantis religiosa. The sequence continues at coordinate 209,968,817 of CM060950.1, forward strand.
AGTTTCTCGACACCTACTGCGCATCCATAGGCAACAGGCCAGTCTCTCGGTACCCAATAAGCTTGTCTAGTTACCCGGAAACTCCTTCGGTACCTACTGCGCATCCCTAGTTAGTGGTACAGTATCTCGGTACCTACAGCGCATCCAAGGGCACCACGCCGGTCTCTCGGTACCAACTGCGCATCCATGGGGAACCGGTCAATCCCTTGGCACCTACTGGACATCCAGAGGTAACCGGGTAGTCTCTCGGCAACTACCGAGCATCCATAGTTACCCGGTCAGTATCTATGTACCTACTGCGCATCCATAGGTACCATGCCAGACTATCGGTACCTTCTGTGCATCCATAGGTATCCGGCCAGTGCCTCGGATCCTACTGCGCATCCACAGATACTCGGACGGTTTCTTGGTAACTAATGCACATTTATAGGTACCCATCCAGTTTCTCGACACCTACTGCGCATCCATAGGCCAGAGGCCATTCTCTCGGTACCCAATATGCTTGCCTAGTTACCCAGTAGCTCCTTCGGTACCTAATGCGTATCCTTAGTTAGTGGTACAGTATATCGGTACCTACAGTGCATCCAAGGGCACCACCCCGGTCTGTCTGTACCAATTGCGCATCCATAGAGAACCAGTCAATCCCTCGGCACCTACTGTACATCCAGAGGAAACCGGCTAGTCTCTCGGTAACTATTGTGCATCTGTAGGTTTCACAAATTTCTCTCGGTACCCACTGCGTATCCATAGGTACTCGGCCAGCTTCACACTGCCTACTGCCCTTCCATAGATTTCCGGACAGACTCTCGGTACCTACTGCGCATCTATGGGTACGCAGTCAGTCTCTCGGCACCGACTCCGCATTCATAGGAACCCGCTCGGTCTCTCGGCACCTACTCCGCATCCATGGGTAACACGCCAGTCTCTCTGTACGTACTGCACATGTATAGGTAATTCGCCAACCTATCGGTACGTACTGCACAACTATAGGTAACAGGCCAGTCTCTCGGAACCTAGTACCAAACATAGGTGCCACGCGAGTCTCTCGGTACCTACTGCGGAACCCTAGGTACCTCGCTAGCCTCTCGGTACGTACTGTTTGAGCAATTAGGTACCGGCCGCGCCATGGCTCAGTGGTTAGACTGCTTGGCTCTCACCAAGGCGGCCCGGGTTCAATCCCAGGCGACCGCAAAGTGAGATTTGTGGTCGGCAACACGGCGCTGGGGCGGGTTTTCTCCAGGATCTCCGGTTTCCCCCACCATCTCATTCCACCGGTGCTCCATCTTCATCTCACGTATGATCAGTGTCACCGCCTGAGGTGCCGTATGTAGTAAAAGCGGGCGTTAAACACTACACACGTTGAGCAATTAGGTGAAAGAGCTTCACGTAGTTGCCACTGTTATTTGAATTTTAGAACTCTTCACTACCCCTGAATGGGAGTTCTTGCTGAGCTAAATAGCAAACAGAATTTATCAATCGCTCCATTATATATTTATTTCCTTGCACATTTTAATTATGCTTTTCAACTGCATTCTTAAACTCATCACTTACAGAAATCTCAATTCTTGTTTTCCCAAGCTTTGCTAACATTACAATAGAAGCAATATCAGTTTTTGAAATGTCATGACGAGTCCTCAAGGTGCGAAAACCAAACATGTTGCTTATGCCATCTATCGTCCACACATCCTTTTCATTAGAAAAACGCAGACATGGTCATTGCTTATGCCATCTATCGTCCACACATCCTTTTCATTAGAAAAACGCAGACATGGTCAAAAAATAGTTTCAATAATTTGTCACAATTACACATCCAAGGAAACTTGTTATTCCAAGAGAAACTGAAATGCCGTTTGAAACCCATGTGTAACTTAGTTTTTAAATATTTAAATCCGGAGTTGACCTTCCTGTTGAATTCGTGTGACATTATTCACCAAAGAACGTGAACTCAAGTACCGATTTAAAAGGTTTTCGATCACTCAATCACAGTCACTTTTACCGGCAAATTCTGATGCCATTCTTCTTCTTTCTTTAATTTATACCCCTCCTTTAACTTTAGTGGTCATATCGGCGGCCGTTCTCCTTTGGAACGTATTGATGGTGTTAACTCGTAACCGTTGAATTCCATCATTATATCATGCACACATTCACACTCTCATTCATACTTCCAGACTATGGGGAAGATGAGGAATCATCTTTATTGAAGAAAACAACCCACCCCCAGCCTAAAAACGAACCTGAGACCCCTAGCGGGACAGGCAGGTGCTCTACCGACGGAGCTACGAAGCCAGCCTCTACTTATTGTGCCTTTAACATTACATAATTGAGTATATTACTGTTATACGTGAGGAAATAACACTAAAACACAACGTTTGACCTTTCACTGCACTGGTAACAATCGTGCGCTAACGACGTAACTGCCCCTCTAAATCCAACCTCTGTAGTCCTTGTCCCGAGTGGTGGGTAACACGAAGTAGGGGATTGACTGATGGGGTGATTATGGCTGTGACTCGGTGTGCCCCAGGATCGCTACGCTGCCGAGAAGGCCCATCATTAACCCCGAAATCTGGCAGAAGAGGCTCTAGTATAATCCCTCGATTGGGTTCCTCTGCGAGGTGAGAGTGCTCCTTCAAACGTCCAAACCAGGGTGCACTTTGGTGTTTGACCCCATTTATTTATATTTTACTTTTCTTTTCCTACCTGAACACACGTCTGACGGATAACATAGTGCGGGTGGTTGAAGTGGGAAGCGCAAAGGGTGACTGGGTAACGCGTTATTCCCAACCCCTTGTTATCATGTAGGACTGTGTTCGTATCCGCTGATAAAGATCAGCATGAGCTGTTACACTCCTGTAGGCAATTGGGTCCCTCTCTTTTTTCACTGGGAGGTGTGACCCTGAGGTGAGCAAGGTCCAGAACAGGACTCTCACCTATGCTAGGACGGTGCCCAGGATGTGAGCACGCCATCGGAGACGTTTGCAATGGTGGAGGACATGTCCGCTATGGCACCGAAATTTAAACCAAAAACTGTGAAGGGTAATGTACAGGAAATAGTCAAGCCCTGTGGTCCTCGCTACTTAGTCGTAACTAGAACAGAGGAAGGCAAGAACTTTCTCTGCCTGAAACCTTTCGTCATCCAAAATGGTTTGGATAAGATGGCTGGTCCTGTAAAATCTTGTACTCGTTCACGAAAGGGTACGCTCCTGGTGGAAGCACATTCTGCCTCCCAGGCAGCAATCCTATTGAAGGCGAATTTGTTAAGCAGCTACCCGGTGACCGTCAGAGTCCACAAGAGCCTGAACTCCTCGGGCGGAGTGCTCATCACCCGTGCTTTGGATGGTATGACTAACGAGGAAATCACGGACAACCTACAAGACCAAGGTGTGACGGCTGTGTACCATGTGCATCGAAGAGAGCGAAGGTAATTGGTGCCTATACGTACCCTGCTCCTGACCTTTGATCAGGTAGATCCCCCACAAAGGATTAGGGCAGGGTATGAGACCACTGAGGTACGCCCCTATGTCCCAAATCCGCTAAGATGCTACAAGTGTCAGCACTTCGGACACACTAGCGCGCTCTACAACGGAATGCCTACGTGTTGTAGCTGTGTGATGTCGCAGCATGAGAGTTGGTGCACATCGCCAGCTACATGTGTGAACTGTGCTGGAGAACATCCATCCAGCTCTCGAGATTGCTCACCTTCTTCGAGGAAAAGGCGATCCAGTGTTCCGGGCGAAGGAGAATCTGTCCTTCTTGGAAGCCCGGAAACTCGCGTGTACTCGTATACCGTCCCTCCCGCGGTCCGCTACTTATAGCTAAGCCGGTGACGAGGAGAGAGATCGCCACTCAGAACAGCGTAATAAATGAGTCATCGATATCGTATAAAGCCCTTATTCCATCGCTAACTCCGAAGCCTGCCAAAACAACACTATTCTGTGCACCTTTGACGCCTAAGCCTCCATCCAGCACTGTCACCGGCTAAAGCATCAACATCCAAGAATTGCAAGCCCGTTGTGTACGATGCACCTCCAAAACAATTCAGGACCAGCTAAAAGAGGTCCGATTTCCTCAGGGATACCACTAAACCAGCCAACCGCAAGAAGGACCCCAGGGCTTCTAAAAGATCCTCCTCTGAGGAGTCTTCAGGTGAGGACACTGATCGAAGCTTGTCATTCTCGTCAATCTCCGTGTTCAATCGGTTTAAGATCATTGAACCAAAGCTTTCTATCGGGAAAGGGGCCTCATCTGTAGAGGAGATAGATCAGGAGGAAACGGACCACACTGCCAAGAAGATTTCGAGAAAACGACCCGATATTCTGGATACTAAAGATGTTAGCCCGAAACCTAAAAACAAGGGTGAATTGATTCGGCCACCTTCGAAGTCGTTGGAATAACTCTTAACAGCCTATTCAAACGTTCCAATGTCGATCCTACAGTGGAACATAGGTGGACTTAGGACACATCGCCCCGAGTTCGATTTGTTACTCTGTAAGCACGATCCATTGGTCGTTTGCTTACAGGAGACTGAGCTAGATCCTCAGGATTCCTTCCAACTAAGGAAGGAACCTTCAGGCGTGATCTTGCTCCTTAATAGGCTGTTCCTGCGCACGAAGGCACTATGGTACTCATCAGAGATGAAGTATATGTGGACGTTATACCCTTACGCATTAACATCCAGTCAGTTGCTGCCGTATAGCACTGCCGACGATACAATTGGTTGTTTGCAACATCTATATTCCACCTTTAGATGACTTATCACTTACTGACCTACAAGCTCAGGTTGTTCAGTTACCAACCCCCTTCCTGTTGGCGGGAGACCTCAATGCTCATCACCCTCTCTGGGGTTCAACCCGAACTTGTGCGAGAGGCACAGGAATGACAAACTTCCTGGACAATAATAACCTGGTTCTCCTGAACACCGGAGAACCTACTTTTCTTTCTGATGCATTCAACAACTTCTCGCATCTGGATTTGGCAGTATGTTCACTACAGTTAGCACTGTCCCTCCAATGAAACGTTATCTCTCACCTGCACTCTAGTGACCACGCCCCCTGTATTATTAGTCTCCTGACCCATAAAGGGCGCTCCAAGCGCTTGTCAACCTGGCGTTTTCATAACGCCAACTGGAACCTTTGCACCCAGTTGGCGGTTTTTAGTTATGAGGAGCACACCTCTGTGAACGAGTTGATAGGACATCTTACCGAGCATATACTTTCCGCCGCAGAACGGTCTAATCCCCGTTCGACTCCCAATCCTCATCGCCGTCCTGTCCCATGGTGGACGGATGACTGCCGGAGTGCAATCCGTGCTGGTAGGTGTGCTCTTAGGATTTTCCAACGCCACCCTACACGGGAGAACATGATTCAGTACAAGAAGATGCGTGAAAGATCTAGGCAAGCAATTAAGGATTACAAAAAGAAATCATGGACTGCTTTTGTGCCATCTTTTAATCGCTATACACCTTCCTCTATTCATGGGGTAGGTTAAGGCGCGTGGCCGGAAAATCGACTCACATGCCGATAGCTGGTCTGAAAACTGCTGGAGGAGTTGTGAATCCGTTTGACGTGGCTCACACCCTTGGCAGTGCTTTTGCTTATGTGCCTAGCTCAGATAAATATGCACCTGAGTTTCTCTCAGTTAAGAACGAGGTGGAGTCTCAAGATTTCTGCTTTCTTTTTGGAAACCTTGAAGATTATAATCGCCTTTTCACCACGGCAGAGCTAGAACACCCACTTTTATCTTCACGCCTCTCTGCACCAGGACCAGACGGTATGCGTTGCGATTCTTACAATATCTCTCGCCCGAAGGTACGGCTTTCCTAATCGAGGCCTATAATCGTGTCTGAGTTGTTGGAAGATTTCCTGAGAAGTGGCTAGAAGCCACCATTATACCCAGTTTGAAAGCTGGGAAGGACCGCCGTCTGCCTTCCAGCTACCATCCTATCTCTCTCACCAGTTGCGTCTGCAAGGTAATGGGTGGTTGGTGTGGTGGTTGGCAACTCACAACCTACTGAGGAACATCCAGTGCAGTTTCCGACGCCACCGTTTCACAGTAGACCATCTCGTGTCGATGTCAACATAGAGCATGAGCGGTTTCCTGAAGAACTGTTAGATCATCGGCATATATTTCGACATTGAGAGAACTTATGATACCCATTGGCGTGCAGGTTTGTTACGCACCCTGCACAGCTGGAATATTCGTGGACGCCTACCTGTGTTCCTTCGGGAGTTCATGAATGATCGTCTTTTCTGAATCAGGGTCGGCGTGGTATTTTCAGACCATTTTATCCAAGAGAACGGGATCCCACAAGGCTCGGTACTGAGTGTTACACTGTTTGCTATGGTTATTAATTCTATCGCTGTGTTCTTCGGGGGTTTCATCGTGCTTATTCGTGGACGATTTCGCTGTCTACTGTAGTTATCAGCACACTCCGTTCCTAGAGCGTCGTCTACAGAAACGCTTAGACAGCCTTCACTACTGGGGCTCTAAGAACGGCTTTAGGTTCTTCACTAAGAGGGCAGTCTGCGTTACCTTCTGGCGTCGCAAGAGTCAGTTAGCATCCTTCCTCCGACTAGGTGGCCATGTTTTACCATTTACCGATGAAACTAGGTTCCTCGGACAGGTTTTTGATGGAAAGCTTAGCTGGACGTCGCATATAGCGCAGCTGAGAACCCGTTGTGTGCGTTCTCTCAATCTCTTGCGGGTGCTTAGTGGGAAATCATGAGGAAGAGGATCTCGCAGTGCTGCTTCGTTTATATCGCACACTGATCCGATCCAAGCTGGATTATGGATGCATCGTTTATGCTTCAGCTCGTCCATCTGTGCTGAAGGTCTTAGACACGGTCAATAACTCTGGCATTCGTTTAGCAACTGGGGCATTTACAACTATCCCAGTTGTAATTCTCTACGCCGAAGCGGCAGAACCTCCTGTGCAATATCCGCGGGACGTTATGCTGGGGAATTATGGCTGTGGGTTAAATACCATGGCTGCGCATCCGACGTTTGCACCCTTTTCTGACAACGTCTTTGACGCCCATTATAGCAGCACCCATCTAAGTCCAAAGCCACCAGGTTCTAATTTCCGGGAGCTCCTTAGGCGGCATGCCCTTGAACTGACTAGGATGCTTCCTAGCGGCGAGCGAGCGTACCCTCTGTAGTTGCGTGCTGTACCTCAAGTAGATCTGGGTCTGATGGTTTACAGCCTGTCTACGACGCCCACGAGTAGTATCCGCAGTTTATTTTTAGAGCTTTTATCAGGCTATAAAGATATTAAATTGCTTTACACCGTCGGGTCCAAGAGCTGTGATGGTATTAGATGTGCGTATGTTCATGGGCCGAACTCTTTATATTCGGTCTCCATGGCAGCACTTCCATCTACACTGCAGAGCTCCATGCAATATACCGAGCCATTTTACATGTTCGCCGCAGAAGGCTGGGTGACTGCTTTATCGCTACTGATTCCCCGAGCGCCCTTCAGAGCCTTCGTGAGCTGTACAACCACCATCCCCTTTTACAGCGTATCTAGGACACCCTCCACGTTTTGCACGCCTCTGGCGCTAGTGTGGTGTGTGCATGGGTCCCTGTTCACGTGGGCTTGTGGGGAAACGAACTCGCGGATTCGGCAGCTAAGGAGGCAACGATAAAATCCGGTTGTACCATCCAGTATGTTACAGCGGAAGGACGGCGCTCTCGTGCTGGCGCGATGAGTGGTCCGCCCTGCGTGGCAAGAGGCTTTGCACGGTGAAGGAGCTTCCGGTCAAATGGGCGACCTTTCGTTAATCGCGGCGGGAGGAAATTACTTTGGCTCGGTTGCGCATTGGACACTGTTGTTTTAGCCATATTTCTATTAACTAGGGCCCTGGATCCCATTTGCCCACTGTGCGGTGCTGACCTGAGAGTCCCTCACTTGCTTTTAGATTGTTTTAGCTTGACACATCTCCGCAGGTCTCTCTAGCTGCTGGCCAGCTTGGCGGAGATCCTCGCGGATGACGAGACGGTGGTGGACAAAGTTTAGGCCTTTGTTTTAGCGGTAGGTTTTAGAATATAGGCCCAAGCACTTAGGGCACTGCAGCCATTTTAACCTTTTTCTGGTTTTATAGTTTTGAGATTTTAGTCTTTGCCTCATTGTTATGTGGGTGTTTTATCTTGAGTATATTTGTCTTGTAGTCTTCTAGTGATTTAGAGTTTTACTTTGTTTTTTTAACCCAATTGTTTTTAAGGGCCCTGATGACACAGAAGTTGAGCGCCCTTAAACACAATCATCATCATCATCATCATCATCATCATCATCATCATCATCATCCTCATCATCACCATCATCATCAACGAAGTAACTGAAGCCTCGCAAGGTCACTGGCACCCCACACAAATTTGTAAGCTCCGAGTTTGACGGTGAGCGCCACTGGCAAAATAACGAGCTATTTAGATTTCAAGGTTGCTAGATAGCCGACCACAGGGGAACTATCACCGACCAATCCCGGCGAATCGGTCCCAAATTAACACAATTAAAATCTGAAAGTGAGATCGCTTGGACTTTCCATTATTCTTTTAACAAAAATTAATGTAAAATTTGGATACACTTTCTTGAATTTATTAACACCACGCCGCTGTGTACTGGAAGAGAAACTAAAAAGCCAGGGGAATTCCAAACGTGTATTTAAAATAATAAATCTGTATGCAACTTTAGTTGAAATACACTACCTTCCCCATCTATTAATTACACGGCAGAAAAGCTAATCTAAAATGATATTCGGCCTGGAATGATAATTTTATGCTTTCTCATGAATTGAAAATCAATACAAATGCACTAAGTACATGAGCACTGCAATTATTGATCTTATCAATTTCCCTAGAATATTAAATTCCTAGAGTAAATGAAAATGCCAAATGTCACATGTCAAATATAACATTGAGAGGGCGTTATGTTTATATTGCTTGGACTTGAAATTTTAGCCTTTATATATCATCCAGCAGCCGAAGAAGTAAATCTGTTTTATCTGAGGGCCAGGTTTGTACCACTGCCGCGCTCTTAGGCAGTGTTGTATTTCCTTGTATCGTGAAGCTCAGAAAACTTTAGGCATTGATACTTAAAGCATTTGTGTATATCCAGAAATGTGACTTACCTTTTCTTCCCATTGAGCTTTTTAGGCACAGCTCCTTGGTTTGGTTTACATTGTAGTAAACGAGGAAATAAAGCAACGTTGTCTTATTGCAAAGCGTTTATTAACCAACTGTTTTCTTTTACAAAAGTTGTACAAAATGTCTTAATATTTTCAGAATGTGATTAAAACTTTCACCGCTATTTTTACTGACAGATCAGAAAACATTGGACCCTTTTTTGAACTAGAAACCACTTTCCCTGACATTGTGCGCTGATTATGTATTTTGGAGATACGTATAAAAAAGCGATTATAGGCCTTCAATGATGAAAAACATGATGTAATATCCCATACTGATATGTTATCATATATGATATGCTTTCATTTAAAAAAAGTGAATTTACATACCTATTATACCTATTACTAGTGACATAATTTTAGGTACAAATTTTATAAAATCTTTGAGTAATAATATGATGTTCACGTATACATTTTATGAAACGTCATACAGTTGAAGACTAAGATTTAAAACAAAATTCTGTGTTTGTTTTATTTATGTCCTTTAACTTTTTAAGTAATTGCGGACGATGAATGGAATTCGTGAAATGGTGCTCAAATGGGCACAGGGTCCATGGAGCTTAGAGTTACCCGACATTCGTGTTTTAGGATAAGGGTAAACTCCAGGTAACTCACCCTAACCGAGATTCGAACTTGGGACCTCTTGAACGTGAGGCAGACATGCTAGCATCTTCACTACCGAGACGGGCAAAATTTTGTCTTCTTTGCTACTGTTTGTTTGTTTGTCTTTTTTTTTTTTTTTTTTTTTTTTTTTTTTTTTTTTTTTTTGCTAATTTTATCTTGTTCATGTCTCTAGACACTTTTATCTTCATTTTCTGAACTATTTCTTTATTGTTATGTTACATTTTTCTTCTCCTTTATGGTTTGAAAGTATTCAGTATTTTATTTTGAAGTAACATACTGGAAATTTAGTTTTGAATTGCTATGTATTTTCATACATCTGAAAATCTATAGAGTGCATTTATAAAGCAAATAAGATACAAATATATATTAGGACATTTAAAGTTCATGACTCATTATATTTGTAGACGTAATTAACACACATATGTTAACAATTAAAGGAGAGAATCAATAGAGAGATAAACATAGAGACACCTGTCATGTTATGAAAGTAAGGAGTAGAGATGTTACGCATGTGACATTACAACAAATCTTTGTTGACATTCCGCTCGCTGCATTATCCTTAATTCTTGTCCACCGATGGAACTACTTCAATAATAGTCTGTCCCAACCTAGAACAATTATAAACATATGTGAGGGGAGACACATACATTTCCCTTTAACAACCAACACCCTAAGAGCATTCTGTTAAAGTAGATATCTCTGTCTCTCTGTCTCCCCTCCATTATGTTTACAACAGAATAATTCCAGTTTCAGACACTTTCTAAACCCTCTGCGTACTTAGGTTTCACAACATTAATTCATCAATGTTTATAGTTTCATTGTCAGTGCATTTTTTAGGCAAATGTGTGAAGTTATTTTTAGTAAAATATAAAAATGTTGTACGTACCATTGTGTGATTGTAGGTCTTTTAACATTTCGGCACCACCAGAAAAGTTTTAAACTTATTAGTTAAGTGCTACAATTTAACGAGCGAGATGGCTCTGCGGTAATGTATGATACTCGCATTTAGGATGTCCCAAGTTCGATTCTTATCAACCGATTACTCTGATCTTGGGTTTTCGTGGTTTTTCTTGGACGGTACTAGAATGTTTAAGTCTTACTAACTAAGATTTATTTCCATGAATACCTTTAATTCCTTTCCTTTTTTATATTTAAAGTCTACTTTGAGGTTCCGAGGGAATGGTGATGTAGAACAAATGGCGCGGATACTCCCCGTTGGCAGCATGGATGGTAGCATGTCTGCCTCACGTTCAACAGGTCCCGAGTTCGAATCTCGGTCAGGGTGAGTTACCTAGATAAGGTTTTTCCGGGGTTTTCCCTTATCCTTCAAGACGAATGTCGGGTAACTCTAAGCTCCTTGGACCCTGAAGGCATTTGAGCATCATTTCACCCAATTCATTCACCGTCCGATATAACTTAACGTTGGGGCGGACGTAATTTAAAAAAAAAACTCCCCTTTGGCACTGGAGGGCTGCTTGGTCGACCGTCAGTCGTCTCTCTCTAGGCAGCTCTTATGGTGGTACGAATCTTCTGGCGAGGAACTGATATGGATTTTTGTGGCCTCATTTGGTCCTTTCACTTCGTTCCTTCCTCCTTGGGGTGTAGTCCCAATAGATCCGTATAGGTGTACCCTTACGTTCTAGAGCCTATCTAAATCGTAACATCCCTATCCACGTAACGAAAATTACGGCGATTTTGGAGTGTTTATTTGTTATTTAAGTACAGTTATTGGTTTTGGATTTAAAACCAGAAATGTCCCAGTCAGTTGTAAGAACTCTGCACATTTCAGATTACTGTACATGTATTAGATATATTAATTCAGTATTACTGTACTTGTATTATAAGGCTCTGACGTTAAAACCCATTTCAAGAACTTCAAAATTTTCACGTGTTATTTCATTGTTTTTTAGGCAGAGGAAAAGGAATTAATATTTACTTAAGAAAAATTACATGAACATCATAAGATTACAATAACATTACATGGAAAAATGTACTTAAAATATAACATGTTATTGCTAGCACATATTTGTTAGTTTTAAGAACACAGGAATTTGTGATAACTAGCAAATCAATTCGTGTATGTCGACATTCAATTATATCTCTTCATATTACAATTCTGAATGGCGGCATCATCAACCATGGTGGAGGGAGAAAGATATGTTGGCAATATGACGTCACTTTATAAAAGAACTGTGTGCTCTACGAAGCAAAGAAAACATATATTTCGTTTTAATTGTTAGTAAGATATTAATTTCTATATTTTCATTAAAATCACCTTGTAGAAAATTAAGAGTTAGGTACAATTTTCAAGCACTCTTTACTAATTGCTACAATGTTTTCACGTAATTTTATGAAGTCCCAAACGATGGTATGGTGTGTTTGCTTATTTAGAAACCCTTGATATAATCTCGTTTTTCAGAATCAAGGTATTACCTCCCAGGTTACTGCCTCCTAGAGGTAAGTAAAGAACATTTTATCAATTTATGCTTTCTATCAATAATAATGAAGTAATTAAATAATGAATTACTTAATTCATTAATTCCTGTAATTACTTAAGTGGAACATCGAGGCCCGTAGTCAACGGGTTGAGAATCAGAGATTTCCTGATCAGAGGGATTCCGGGATGACTGATCAGCCCAAAGCCGGAAGTGATAGTAAACTGGAATAGATGAATCAAGTGATACCACCTGGTTCTGCTTTAATGCTGGGAATACCTTAGATGTGTCAGTCTAATTAGGAAATCGGCTATACATTATTACCTCTTTGTCCTCTAACCGTTCTGATTACCTACTTAGTTCTAGTTATCATCCGTCAACTTTCACTTTGTTATCTAATGTAAACAACTTAATCGTTACGATCTTTGAGATGCACTCAAATTCTTGAGAGTACGACATTCATCTAAAGGTATTCATTCTGTACGACAATTTAAACAAATAACATATTTACCTTATTGTGAATTATGCTAGAGGTTAGCTATATCTATGTGATCACTTCAGAGAAAATTGAGTATAGTGGGTTTTGCTTGCCACATTTCTTTCTCCCTTCATTGAAGTTATAGCCGCAACCACTGCATACCAGGATACCAGTTTACAAATTTCATTTGTCACATGTAACACAAGGGATAATTCTCGTAAAAATACGCAAGAGCAGTCCAAAATTTATGTTTTCTGATTTCATGAAACAATTTTGAAGGTATGTAGGTAAGCTTAACTTTTGTGACAAAAGTTAGCTGCATAGTAAGCGTTTAATTTCCAAATCTGGTAGAAGTGAAACATTATCCTTTACCCGGTAGCGCTTAGTAGGTGTGCTTTGTTAATAGTAATGGTAATAGTACTACTGGTAATAATAATTGCATGCAATAGTAATCAGTCAACTTAAAATATTTTTGTAGTTCTTTGGTTTGTTTTCAATACGACCAGAAAGTTTAAAGTCAGCTTTGCTATTATAATAGTCAATATTCACTTTACAAAAGTGTTACTAGGTGCTTCATTGTATCAAATATGGTCCTTCATTCTCTCTAATCAAATTTCCCAGAACTAAATCTCGTAATGGGCTTGTGATCCCCCAAATAGAGCATGAAATAAAATGACAGAATATTTATGCCCTGGAAGGACAATTCCCTGAGTCATTTTCAACCAAAATATTAGTAGAATATTCATCTTTAAAACTCAAACATTTCTAGGTTATGACTTTTTCCAAACATTCTTCGTTAGCTATTATGTCACAAAAAATATTCTTTGTTGTTTACTTTTCAAGTGAAATACGACAAAAATAACTAGCCTTTAAAGTCGAAGATTGAAATTCCTATTTCCACTTTTTAATATCTATTTTGACCGACCAGTTAAACCGTATGCAGGTCCATATTTCCTGTTTATATAAGTACTTCAAAATCAAGGGTTAATGGAAAGAAAATAGGGGCTGTCAGCTTAAAAGTAGCAAAGACAACATAGCTTGAGCGGGTACTACAAGGCATGGTGAAGCCTTAACAAATTTTACAAGCTAATGATGAGTTACGGCTTAGCCACTCATCATTCTTTGCCTATCACACTCCATATCACCCTCATATAATCAACATGCTTCTAAGTTTGTTGAGAAGGTTGACCCTCAGCCGATTCGGAAGAACTCGGTAAAAATATCAAGGCAGTGGGAAGATATAGTGCCATATGATACGTACATTACTTTTAAATGCAATTGTGACTGTGGTTCCGTAGAATTAAAAGTCAAATTTCACAAGCTCAAAATGTTCTTCATTTCCACCGAATTACAGTTGGAACACTTGCCGATCACATAGAATTAAGTAGCGCACACAATTACAATCCACCAGTTCGTCTGTCACAGGTCCACCCGACACTCGCAATTACGTACAACTCCTCTGATACACGTATGCAGTCTTCCAGTCCGTTCGCTAACACGGCGCTCTTCAAGGCTGCTCGCCAAGAACTGAAATCTCCTCCAGCCCGGTGCGTCCCTTATATAAGACCAACTGACCAATCTAGAAGGTTCCGGGACAGATGAAATATCCTGATTGTTCCCGACGTCAGCTGGAGGGGAAAGAGACGGGTAGTGCCTAGTGAAACTTTCCTAACCATCCTCTAAGTTAGCAGTCACCAAGGCGGCCCGGGTTCGATCCCAGGTGACCGCAAAGTGCGATTTGTTGTGGACAACATGGCGCTGGGGCGGGTTTTCACCGGGATCTCCGGTTTCCCCCACCATCTCATTCCACCGGTGCTCCATCTTCATCTCATGTATCATCAGTGTCATCGCCTGCGGTGGACAACATGGCGTTGGGGCGGGTTTTCTCCGGGACCTCCGGTTTCCTCCGCCATCTCATTCCACCGGTGCTCCATCTTCATCTCATGCATCATCAGTGTCACCGCCTGCGGTGCCGTATGTAGTAAAAGCGGGCGTTAAACACTACACACACATCGCCTGCGGTGCCGTATGTAGTAAAAGCGGGCGTTAAACACTACACATTTCATTTCATTTCTAAGTTACCGCTACAAGATAGGCGTGGCCTCAATGCCTCTTGTTCGCTACCCAGCTCCAGTTGGTCGTGCCTTCCGATAATTGGGTGACACTGCTCCCCCCTTAAAGCTGGTCTTCCCGAACAGCACCATCGTAGCGGTCCAAGTGATCCATGTGTACCACCAACATCTTTTCTCGGGACACCTTCTGGTTGCGGTAGAACACCTCGCTAATCCTCTTCACCACCCGGTACGGTCCCTGCCCTGGCTGCTGCAGCTTCGGGCAGCCTCACTTGGTCCGGGCAGGACGGTACAACCACACAAGGTCACCTTGCTGAAATCCTTGGCTGTTGGCTTGCCTGTCGTATCGGTTCTTCATGCGGTTGCACGCCTTCTGGATGTTCTGGTGAGCCATCTCGTGCATGTCGTGGAGGTGGTCTACCAGCTTCTACACATACTGTCGCTGGCTGTTTCGCTTACGAATGGCTTCCGAAAGCCAGGTCACAGGGGGGGGGGGCGTAACTCTCGGCCGAACATTAAGCTGGCTGGCGTCATACCCGTGGTGTCGTGTGTTGACGAGCGTTAGGACAGCAAGAACAGTGGCACCTTGACGTCCCAGTCTCGCTGATGGCTGGCCACGACCTTCCTCAGATGTTCTTCTAAGATCTTGATGTATCTTCCGAACATGCTATCCGACTGGGGATGTAGAGGCGTTGTGCGCGTCTTGTTCACCGCAAGCCTTCGTAGTACCTCCTTCATTAGGTTGGACTCAAAATTGGTACCCTGGTCAATGTGCAGCTCTAACGGCACCCCAAATCGGCAGAGCACTTACTCCACGAGGCAGTCTGTGATTGTCTTTGCCTCTTGGTTCGGGATGGCATACACCTCCGGCCACTTGGAAAAGTAGTCCACGACCACCATTAGGTATTTGTTGCCTCGGTCGGACACTGGGAATGGTCCAGCTGTGTCCAAAGCGATCCGTTCGAATAGTGCTCCGACGTTGCAGTGCACATGCGACCCCGGCTCCAGAACTAAGATCCACGAATCGCCACGTACACTTGACATTGACGGTACCATCTCCCAGCGTCTGCTCGGAGCCTCAGCCAGTAGTAGCGCTGCCGAAGTTTTTCAATCGTTCGGTTGGCACCCAGGCGTCCTCCTCAAATACCGGCGTGCACTTCCTCTAAACTTCCAAGACCTTATTCTGGGGAAGTACCAACTGTTCCCTCCGGGTCTTCCCACCGGGTGATTCCCATACCAGGAACAGCACCACCTCTCTGGCCTTCAACGAGTCCCATTGGGCCCAGTATGACTTATAGGTGGCGCTCCTAGGTGCGATGTCCTCCCAGGTTGGTCATGTCCCTGCCTCCACTTCCCTCAAGGGTGGCCCCAAGTCTGCGTCAACCAGCTGCTCTCTCCTCTGGAATGCGCTATCCCAGCCGTCCTCAGGGACTGCCGTAACTACTCGGATTGCTGCGGCACGCTCCTTCTCTTCCACTCTTGCGCACTGACCGCACTCTTCTTGACAGGGTCTTCGGGACATAGCGTCTGCTTTACCGAGGCTCTTTCCTCTTCGATGTTCCGAGGTGAAGTCGTAGTACTGCAGCCTCTGCAGCCATCGTGCTGCCTGGCCTTCCAGGTTCTTAAAGCTCAATAGCCAGGCTAGGGCGGAATGGTCAGTCCTCAGGTGGAATTGCTAACTATACAGGTACTTATTGAAGTACTCCAAGGCTTTTACTACCGCAAGTAACTCTCCTCGGGTGACGCAGTAGTTCGCCTCTGCCTTGGATAGCGTCTTGCACTAGTAGGCTATCACCCGCTCATGGCCGTCCTGGATCTGCCATAGGACGCCTCCATTGCAATGTTCGCTGTCGTCGGTATCCACAATAAAGGCGCCTCCTGGTTGTGGAAAACCCAAAATTGGAGCAATGCACAGGGTCTTCTTCAGGTGTTCGAAAGCGTCTTCGGCGTCCTCCGTCCACACATAAATCCAATGTTCCTCTGTCACGCAGGTGAGGGGTTTGGCGATGTTGGACAACCCCTTTATGAAGCGACGTTAAAAACTGCACAGCCGCAGGAAACTGCGAAACCCTGTTTTATCCTTTGGGCGAGGCCAATCTCTCACAGACTGTGCCTTCTCCGGGTCTGTGGCCACTGCGTTGGTGAGACTATGTGGCACAAGTAGTTGACTTCCTTGCGGAAGAGCTGGCAATTCCTCGCGTTCAGCTTTAAGTTGGTCGCCTGCAGTCTCTGTAGCACCTTACACACATTCTCAAGATGGTCTTTAAAAGTCTTACCGACGATGATGATGTCATCCAGGTATAGCAGGCAGGCGTCGTAAGTCAGTCCTCTCATTACTGGATCCATGAGCCGTTGGAAAGCAGCTTGTGCGTAGCAGAGGACAAAGGGCATAACTGTGAACTGCCAGAGCCCTTCGCCTGTCGTGAATGCGGTCTTCTCCTTGTCCCATGGGTCTAGAGCTACCTGCCAGTAGCCCGACTTCAGGTCCAGGGACGAGAACCACTGTGCATGAGCTAGCGTGTCCAGGGTGTCATCAATCCGGGGTAAGAGAAAACAGTCCTTCCGGGTGAGAGTATTCAGATTCCTGTAGTCCACACGGAAGCGTAGCTCGTCGTTATTCTTCGTCACCAAGACTACAGGGGAACACCAAGGGCTGTCACACTCTTCAATCACTCCCCTGGTTCTCATGTCCTCCAGCATGTCTCGTACCGCCCCTTGCTTCGCCAGCGGAACGCGTCTAGGTGGTTGCGGAATAGGCCGGGCGTCCCCGTTTTCGATGCGGTGAAGCACTTTGTCCGTGCGGCCGTAGTTAATGTTACCCTGGCTGAAGATTCACTGGTATCGTCTCAGCAGTTGCCGAACGTTCTCCAGCTGTTCTGCAGTCAGCTGTTCGGCCGCCCTCTCCAGTAAGCGTTCTAGCCGGGGCCCCAGGTTTGGCGTCGGCACCAGCTCCGTGTCTAGTCGATTGATGTTACCCTCAACACGGGCTCGCATGTTCCCAAATCCGTCCTGGCCTGGCCCTTGTGATCGATGTCCGTTCGATTTAGCACTCTTACTGGCACCTCCTCCAGGCGCGGCAGCAATGCCCTGGCTACACATAGTCCGTGTACATGCGTCTTCTTGTCCAGCATCATGTTCCTGGTTTTCAAGCCTTCCAGTCGCGCCGTGACCACCTCGCTCCTCGCGGGGACAACCACGTCTTCGTTCAAGATGACCCTGCACATTACAAGGCGCTCTTTGGGTTGACGGAGTATAACCTCTTCTCCGTTAAGCCGCAGGACCTTCCTGCGGACTTCGAACGTCGCCTCGTGGCTCCTGAGGGCATCCACTCCCAGAAACACCTCCTCAGCCACCTTCGCGACGAACACACACAGATGCACGGCACTCTGTGCCAAGGTCAGCTTCAGCAGGCCCTGCTTCTCCACAGTTAAGGTTTCGCCCGATGCCGTCATCAGCTGGTATGGTCGGCTAGGTTGGATGGCAAACCCTTGGCTATGTCGGGTCTGATGATGGTCACGGCTGCCCCGCTGTCCACCGGTACGCGGCACGGCTTCCCTCTCACCCAACCATCCACGATGAGGCTGTCATCCATCCACCGGCTGACGGCGCGCAGTGTCACTCAAGGGGATGGTGGTGATGGCGCCGACGTGCCCCTCGCCATGGCGGGCCTTACTCGTTTCCCCGCTGCTCTCCCTGGTGTGGGCAGTGTCTATCCAGGTTTCCCGGCTGTCTCCGGTGTAGCAGACGCTCCTCGTTCTCGACGTCGTGGTAGCCGTCACCTTGGCTGCCTCTATCCTCAATTCTGCCGTCAGCGCCTGGTGGATGGTTGTGTAGTCACCGATTAATGGGCGCTGACGTATCTCGGTGCCTCGTACCCCGTCGACAAATGCGTATGCGGCTTCCCGGGATACCAACTCCGGCGGAAGATCAACCAAGGCCTTGCTAGCCAGCTGCTCAATCTCCAGGGCGAATTCCTGCACCGTCTCCCCTGGCTGTTGCGAACTTGTCTTCAACTGACTGCGGTAGGCTGCGGCTAGACCGTGGTTCCCGTAAAGGTTCTCCAGGACCTCCCAGATATCCTTGGGAGCCGCCGCTGTCTGAACTGCGTTTAGGACTTCCGCGGCCCGTCACTGGAGGCTGGTTATTAGCTGTGCGGCCTCTTCCTCCGGTGACCACTTGTTATACCTAACCACCGTGTCGAACTGGCGGCTAAAGACTTCGAACGTTGACGTTCATTCATATTTTGGAGTTTTGACGGGCGCCGATGTTGTGTCACGTCGCGGCGCGTCGGCCTTCAAGTCCTTCAACCTCCTGCCGACGATGTCTTCTACCATAGCGTTCAGGGACTTTGTGTTTCTGTCGGCCTTTCCCTCCGGGTTGTTTACACGTTTCGCAAGGTCTTCGACACCTTCCACCATGACGTTCAGGGACTTGGCATTATTGTCGGCCTTTTCCTCTAAATCAGTAAGGCGCTCGTGTACTTAACCCATCCGCTTGCCCAGCTTCAAGACGTCATCCCTCACGCCGGCCAACTGTTCCTCAAATTTGGCGGCGAGAACCTCGTTCGCCACCTTCATTTCCGTGGCCAGACTGTCCTTCGCTGCTCTCATTTCTGTGGTTAATTCAGCCTTCATAGCAGTCATTGTCCTGGCCAAATTGTGGTTTGCCGTTTCCGTCTTCGTAGTTAATTCGGTCATCTTCGCGGTCAAGTTGCTATTCGCCGTTTCCAACTTCTTTTCAATTTTCTCGGTGATGTTGTCATTTGCCGTCTTCATTTCCGAGGTCAGTTCGGCCTTCATTTCCATCATCTTCTCCAAAATCTTTTCCAATGCCGATTCCGTGGCCGTTATCCCACTTCCTGACATCAGTTGTGACTTTGTAGGTTCGCAGAATTAAACGTCTAATTGCACAAACTCAAAATGTTCTTTATTTCCACCGAATTACAATTGGAACACTTGCCGATCACATAGAATCACGTAGCACACACAGTTACAATCCACCAGTTTATCTGTCACAGGTCCACTCCACACTCGCAATTACGTACAACTCGTTTGATACACGTACGCAGTCTTCCAGTCCGTTCGCTAGCACGGTGCTCTTCACGGCTGTTCGCCAAGAACTGAACTCTCCTCCTGCCCGGTGCGTCGCTTATATAAGACCAACTGACCAATCTAGAAGGTTCCGGGTTAGATGAAATATCCTGATTGTTCCTGACGTCAGATGGGGGGGGGGTGAACGAGACGGCTAGTGCCTAGTGACACTTTCCTAACCATTCCGTATGTGAGCGCTACCAGATATATGGGTGGGCGTGGCCTTCATGCCTCCTGTCCCCTACCCAGCTCCAGTTGGTCGTGCCTTCTGATAATTGGGTAACACTGTGTTATAACGAACTTTACACTTAGAAGAGAATTTCAATGTAATAAATGTCTGGGTTTGTCACATAATGCGATCCTACAGAGTTATACACAAATTCACCAATAGTGTGCATTTCGACGCTACTTTCCAAAACTTTGGGATTTAAGAAATTCATTCTTCTTTAGATTCAGAAAACCAATTCATAAAATTATTTATTGGTCCACTTATGGGTATTATACACTTAATAATTCAGACTTGAAAGTTAGCAGCTTAAGGGGAGTCCAAATGCCCTATCTTGCCATTGTTAATGCTTGACCCATTTTCTCAGCAACAGTTTTATAGGAGCTAAATTTTTAAGGTATATTAAAAACACCTTTACAATTGACTGATGAAAAATAAACTACTTCTGTTCATTAGAAGGAATGTTCTGATGTTTTAGATAAATCGCTTAAAACTTTATCGAAAAATATGGTTTGTAAATATAAAAAGGAATAATCAATGTACATAAGAACATTTTCATTACGATAAAGCCATTTAACATGCACGTATGTGGTAAAAAATTTCAGCCCTTAGTGTTTATTAGTTTCTGAGATAATGGGGCAGTTGTATAGATAACATTACCTTTTCAGAAATTTCTTTCAAGCATAAAACGAAAAAAAGTCTCATCACTAATGAAATACAGAATGTCTCAAAATCCTCCAACTTCATTATTCCTCTGTGTCATCTACTTAGATACGGCTTCTTTTTCTTCTTTTTAGTGACCGTTCTGCCACCTCATCTGCCTTACGTTCCTTGTGGCATCGAGCTCTTTCTGAGTATTTCTGGTATTACCTATACCCAATAGTCATTCCCATTTCACTCAGTACAATTATTCTACAAACATTACCTTCATTAATGTAATAACTGCATCATCTGTACCAAGACGTAGAGTTTTTAGACCAACAAAAGCAGTTTTAGGTACTCGAGACCGAACTACACTATTAAAATATTCATTTACCTTTTCGGTTTTCCTTATCACACACCTTTTAAATAGTTCTAAATTAGTCACACATACATAAATAGATTTCAATGTCAGAATTACTGCCTTAGGTATGAAATTCATCAACTTTAGTACCAGCTTCGGTTTTCTCATATTTCCACAAATCCACAGAGCAGAATTTGTGCAGTTATTTGATATCAGGGGAAGCTTTGTGAAAGCAGGTAGCCCACACTAGTCATGCCTTCAAGGTTATTTGAATTTTCCGTAATATTCAGTTAACTGATTGATGGTTGAGTCTGTCAGACGTCCTCTGTTTTCTCACTGCTCAAATTTCTTTTCCAAAGTGTCTAAATATTCTCAATCTTGTATCCATTCCTTTTTGTATATGGCAGCAACATTATAGTTTTGCTGGCAGTAGATCTCATCCATAAGGTTTAGCTGCAATCATTGATTTTGAGACGGAAACCTGAGGCTATAAGCAAGTGAGGGAAGATAAAACTACAGTACTTAAAGCATGTTTCACATAAGCTAATCGAGTGAGAAAAGGGCGACGAAGGAAAAAGAAAACGTCCCCTAAGGAATGTGAGAAAATGTCAGAATATTTCTTCCCATGACCCCGGGGGTCAAAACCCAGTGGTACAAAAAACTGAACTTGGCTAGATATAGGAAGGGGTGGAAGATCAATAAAATTAAGTATGAGGAAAACAAACCTCCAATCAAAATTGCTATGAATCACGCTATACGGGCGGAATAGTCATGAAATAGGAAAGGGGTGTGGATAGCTAGTCCGCGGTCGGAAAGGACGCGAAGAGAGCAGGAAAGGCGCGACACATCATCTTGGATCGTTTCGGGGGATGGCGGCGAAAAGTGACGAGACATTGCAGAGTAAAAATTACAATTAGACGCGGGAAAGTCAAACGTGGACAACTTGAATAAATGAGGATAACGACGTCGTGACGAGCAATTGTGTTGGGGAGCAAGCTATGATCTAAATGCTCTATAAATAAACTGGTGAGAGAAGTCAAGGAAGCATAGTGTATTTCCACTTAAACGCAGGACCCTGGGACAGAGTGCACTTTTGTTCACCCGTACTGACAACCGAGAACAATTCGCTAGTCCGGAGCATAATCGGTCTTTCCCTGATTGCATCCTACACCAATAGGATCTTTTTTACTGAACTAGAATTATATCCACCGATTCCCGCCTCAATTTGAAGGGGCTAGAATCACCATTGTGATCAAAATAAATAAAACAGATCTCTTCTCTAACACTGATATTTACGAAGCCATTGATGGTTTACCTAGTGAGAGTACTAACATTTTCTAAACATAGTATTAGCCATTCAGGCAGAATGAATTGTAGAGTCTAGAGTCTGATTTCTAGATCTATAATAGCATCAACCTCTTCACGTGAAGAGCCGCCTTATTGCCAAGATGTAGGTAGTAAATTAGGCATATGCCACTCCTTATCCTCTCAGTACTCGGAATACATAGGTATAAACAAGAGTTCCAAATTATGTCATTATGTATGTATTAGTTTAAGAACGAAATAATTCGTTTTTAATATGAATGCACCGCGCTCTTGTGATTCTGAGTCTCTCTCTCTCTCTCTCTCTCTCTCTCTCTCTCTCTCTCTCTCTCTCTCTCTCTCTCTCTCTCTCTCTCTCTCTCTCTCTCTCTCTCTCTCTCTCTCTCTCTCTCTCTCTCTCTCCTTTTCTGCCTCGATAATTCATTGAAAGTAATTGTTATATAACAAATATGAACATTCGTGAATAGCCATATTATTCTCTTCCATGTTTGTTCCTAATTTCGCTTTAAAAGCTCATAGCGCTACAATGTCTGAATTCTCCAATATTAATTTTCTGCTATTTATTTTCTGAAGCTAAATTCTAGAGCATGGAAAATTACTGCTCAAACAGCTCTACGGCATTTAATTGAAAACTTTCTAGTTGCGTGACTCTTAAATTCAAGGAGTTTGTGAAGGCATGGCTGTAGCCGCTTCTGTATAAGGTGCTAGAAACGGTAACAGCAAAATATCGTTTTCCTCCCCTGGTGGAATAGCATAACAGGTTCATTGTGAAGGAGCATATTATTCTCCTCTTCCTCTTCAAAGAATACAGATAAATTATACAGATATAAAAATACAGATACATTCTTTAGCTCAGCTGTTCTATTTAACACCCCGATTGGAAGCTAATATTTGTCTTGAGCTACCTCTACCTTCGCCAGTTCTTACTAACATAGCTAGACACAGTCTGCCCTTCCTTTCACTTCTCAACTGTGATTCTCCAGTCACATATTGCTGTAGTTTGAAGATAAAGTTCTGTTACATTACACTGAATCCAGTTGGCGGACTCTGACTTAAACCATTCACTGATATAAATTAACGCGTAACGAATGTAATGTTCCATCAAACCAGAAGATACTAGAAGAGTTGGAGGTTTCCTCTAAATGCTTTTTTGTGAAGTATTCGTACAGGAAAATCACTTATATATTCATTGTTACATGGTAATTTAATGAACCCATAAAGTGGGTTCACTATAGAAGTTGTTATATTTACCTTCTAACCTTGGCATTTTTCATGTTTAGATGAGATTTCCAAAAGAAGTTAAAAAATTTAAACCCTTAATAAGCACGTTAGTTAAAATTTAGCATACCGTTTAAGAGAGGCGTAAATGAAAACCACAACTTCGGCAAATTTAAGTCCGTTGCTGCGGAATGCAGAGAAAATGTTTACAATACATAAGAAACTGCGCACAAAAAGTCTTAAAGTTCAAGTGTAATCATTTTAGGTTTTAATCGTTTGAGGTTTAGACATAGTTCCACTGTTAGAAAATACTCTATTTATAAATAAAACGATTGTAGTTTCCTAAAATTTTAGAAAATTCTAAAGTCTTTATCAGAGAGCGTATCAGATTATTTTCTCCTTGACTCAATATTTTTGAGAAATTATGTTTACTATTTGTTTGAGTGCAATTATTGGAAATATTATGTTAAGGATTTCTGACCAACCACTATGACAATTTATTTAAACATACTTCACTTAGGTAGTTGTTTGAGAACCTCATAGCTCATTCTTAGAGCAGTTTGGAGTTCTTAAGCGCAAGAAAAAATTTAGAATCCTAATGACACATGTATGTATACATGTATCATTTAGCTTAATATATTTGAGTTTAACGCAATTAATATGAAAAGCTGTAGTTCAGTGTTGAGAATGTACGAAAATAAAATTTTTCACATTAAACAAAATTAACGATAGTTTCATAAATGCCTGCATTAAGGGACATAAAAAATCTGGTTACAACAGTAATATAATATTAAAAAGAGCACTGCTAAGTTTCTGATACAGTGAAAAACAGAATAGAAGGAAAGAAGGATTATGATATCACCTTAAGCTTGACAAAACTATAAATGATGACCCTAAAAATCAGCTAAAATGCTCCCGCCCAAAGTTCCCTACATTATTTTACAATGGTTCAGTTTTCTTCACAGAGTTGTAGGGAAACTTGGTGTCAATAATTATAATGTTACTGAAACGTAATGAGAGGTTCGAACATGTCTCTTCTAATTTTCAAACAGCTGTCTCAAAATATCTGCCAATGCTGTAAAGACATTACCAATTTATACTAACGAAGAATACAGAGAATATTTAATGTTTTCCGCATTAGTAAAATTTAGTGCTGTGATGTCAATAACAATGAAGGAAACTTCGAATAAATCGTTTAGGGTGAATTTAGGTCAAAGTGCCTCTAGTTATGAAAATATAGCTAAGTACATGATTCCTCTCTGCCCATTATTGTAAATTTAATTGGGCATGATTAAACATAATTGTAACTGCAGGTGCAACAGAGCGCAGAAAAAATATATATAGGTCAAATGTGATATAATCTTCCAAAATTATAAAACAACATTCTTTGTTTGTTTATAACACTAAATCACCCCTTAAAATTGTGGCCTGCATTCTTTTCCATCTCAGAGCATATAATCAACCTGCTTCTTCAGAAATAATTTGATATTATTTAAATTGATGCAGTAAGTAAATTCCCAAGTTTTAAAAGACTGGTGTCATAATAAAAGGGAAAACATTTGATGTCCAGATTGACAGAGATCTTTTAGTGAGAAGCGCTGTCAATGTGGTGATAAAATCCTCTTATTTATTCTATACTTAGAACTATTATTGATGGAAGTCCACTGCTCATGTGTCGTAACATTCGGTACAGTAACTGAGAAAGAAGGTACCAACAAATTTATTGGCTTCGTGGGTTTCCCCAAAGGCTGCAGTGTTTGTTCATTACAGCCGTAGAGAAAGATACACTTGTGAATGGCACTCCATAAAGCGTCCTTGCGATGTTGCCCCAGCAACTGTCGTGTTTGTCGCCTTATGTGTTCGAGTTGTGCATCCAGGTTTTCAGCCTGGGCTTCCATGGCAGTAACAGCCTGCGTCATGTTGACTAGCAACTCCATGAGACCAGCATGTTTTCTAGGGACGAGAATGGCGCCGTTCTTAAAGGAAGGCGAAGTTGGCCACATGAGCTCATGAGTTATCAAGCACACAGTAGCCATTACTGTCAGTACACACACGAAAAACACCAGCTTGGGCACCCGGTTCATTGCAACATCTCAGCGTAGACCCTCTTGTACACCTCATGCGGTTGTTTTACAGGCCCGTTTCTCTGAAAGACAAAAGAAAGAAATAGTTCAATACGGTAGGAAGCAGTATAGATCAAAGTTCAGACTCATTATCACTGCTTAGCAGCAACTTAATATCAAACTATTAAGAAACGTTGTGGTAGTCCAACTCAAAGTTCCTGCGGAATAATTGTACTACATTTGGTACGATAAAAGGTTCTCTGTAGATGCTCGTACTTTGACTCCTGGGCTTTGGTGATCTTTTTAGGATGATAAAGCCAGGGTCACACTGTGCTGCAGTGTGGACTTTGCAGATCTATTGCGTTACTTACGATCCAGAAACCTGACGTTTATAATTAACTGAATCAGACTCTGTAGAGTGATGATTGAAAGCTATTTTAATTTTTGGAATTGTCTCCCAAAAGTGAGAGCTCTGTGGTGAGAAATTTTGGATAA
>CM060950.1:210000016-210025016 GCA_030765055.1 Mantis religiosa
TTTGTTTATATTTGTATCCTATAATGACATCGTTTTTAATTAAATACGGTTGTAAACTTTTTATGTCTATTATTGTTTGCCTCCCTTATTATTTATTACTTCTGCAACATAACTTTTAACATGTATAGGGTATACCTACAACGGAAAGGGACGCCTCGCGCGCTGCAACCTACGGGAGATTATTGAAGTAACTAAGCCCCAGGATTTTCCCCCAGGACATGTATAAGGAAGATTGACCACATTAGGCTACATGCCTCAAGCAGAATGGCCAAAGGACCCTGCGGAGGTCCCTAACACTTTCTGGCTGGAAGAGCTGCTAAGAGGACGATGAACGAGCTGTCTACCATGTGGCCCGCTAGTGTTCACAGGAAATATTATCTCCTCTGAGTGGGCATCCAAGTGATCTGTCCGGCACGATCTTACGCCACGAAGCCTAAAAGTACACTCCACTCATATGAATAAAGCTGAATGAAAGTGAAGTACTGGAAAAGAACTCATGTTAGTTAAGAAACCAACCCAGCGCTCTTCCACTGACCAAGGAAAACCCAGAAAACCCAAGGTTAGAGGCGGCGATAGGCGGAAATCGAACCCAGTACTTCTCGAATGGAAGCCTGACAAGCGGAGCCATCTCGCTCGGTAACCTAAAATGTACTTTTGATTGGATCCCATCCTAGATTCATTCTCCCGTAATATACTATACAGGGATGGGGCTAAAAACTATTTCACGCATTAGTGTAC
The DNA here is from genome assembly GCA_030765055.1 of Mantis religiosa. NCBI lineage: Eukaryota > Metazoa > Arthropoda > Insecta > Mantodea > Mantidae > Mantis > Mantis religiosa. Next base: position 210,000,755 of record CM060950.1, read on the forward strand.
TAAGTGACGTGCATTCTCTATAACTTCGCCGTCCGTGAAAACAACATACTAGCTGTCGTACCTGAGACCTGTTTATTAAACTACAGCGCAGCAACATGTACGTGTAGTAGGATCCCCATGGGGCAGCCCATAGGTCAGGGAAATACTGACGAATGTTAGACATTAGCAAGCTATTTGTATAAAACATTACTAAATGAACATTGCGTGTTGAAGAAAAGAACAGTGCTCGTTAAATGCGATCTAAAGAAAATAATGTTTTTTTATTTTTATTATTATTATTATTATTTTGTTTGTAATTTACGTCCTCCAACGTTAAGTCATATCGGACGATGAATGGAATAGGTGAAATGATGCTCAAATGAGCCCAGGGTCCATAGTGCTTAGAGTTACCTGACATTCTCTCAGGATAAGGAAAAACCCCGGAAAAACCTTATCCAGGTAACTCACCCTGACCGAGATTCGAACTCGGGACCTCCTGAACGTGAGGCAGACATGCTACCACCACACTACCGAGGCGGGCAATATAAATATGGAATTAAAACCTACATATTCACTTCTTCAATTTGAACATAGGAAAAGCTTCATGTGATTATGTGATATATTAAGATTAGTCAGTCGTTAATATTATCCGTTTTTTATGTTTTAGGGCAACACAGCTGTAAGAAGTATTGTAGTACAAACCACAAATACCACACAATGCACGTTCATGATAGTGAATGTCGTTCTATAATATGCTCCCCAAGCTGGAGGAACATACACATAATACAGGAAAACCACCGAAGATAAATACATAGTTTTAAGTGCCACAGATCGAGCGAAGCTCATCAAAGCCTTAAAAGGTACGGGTCCCCTGAAAAGTATCAATCCAGCTTGTCGGAGAAGATCAAGACGAAGGGACAAAAATGAATTATCAATGCTTTGGGAAATCACGATGAATGATTAAGTATCATTGTTTTTTAAAAATAATAAAAATATTGATACAAACATTTTAATGCGTATTTTTTATTATTCCTCGGATCCCTTAAGCTAAGTTTTATATTAATAATGAATTATAATATAGAGGGAAACATTTTTAAATATTTACAAATATTATAATCATTTACATGCAATTAATTCTATGTGCACTATATCAACTATATAAGACCTTTAGTTAAACTATCATATAAAAGTATGCATTATGTTATTCAGGGAGAAAAATGATGCCCTGCTTTAAATTCTTACAAGAAACGTGTAGCTCAACAATGGCGTGCAATACTTTTTCAGGGTTCGTACTTGCTTTATGCACCTCTGCGTGCTATTATTTGAATTTAATTTAAATATTACAACAATTATATACTCATATATACTATATGCATAGAAAATTTCAATTTTTTCTAATGATTAGTTGTTTGTGGATTAGTTGCTGTTATAAACTAAGCTTGTCGGGGCAAAAATGATCTCCCAGCGCCCTTAATTCATTAACAGTGTCACAAAATAGGGTGAAATCGATCTGTATGCTTCAAATTAAAAACAGAGAAGCTAGCCATAAATTACACAATGCGTTTGGAATTTCCGAAGGGAATGGTTTGGGTGGAAGCGTCTTAATCTCTAATTTCAAATGTACTGGTCTCAAACCTCGAGAAAACTAACTGGTTTTTCTTGGTCGATAGGCAAATGATAGAATGGATCCTTGCATAGCACTTTTGCTGTCTCTCAGTACCTCTTATTTCATACCCCTTAGTCCTTCAGATTTGCAGGTTTAGACGGATGAATGAGGTGGATCATGGCGATAACATAGCTAACATCCAGCTCCGGATTTTTGATTCGCAATATCGATAGAAGGGCAGATATTGTCGAAGTAGCACAGTTCAAGGTATTGAGCTATGTGCTCGAGTATCAGAATAAAAGCAATAAGAACTCGCCAGGTCTATTGTTCTTACACTGTTCTCTTAAGCGAGACAGTATGTTTAGTCCATTTATACTCAAATCGCAACTGAGGTTTTCATAACAGTAAAGCGGAACCAGCTCCTATTAGGTGATTTACTTCATGTAAGAAAGATATTCTGGTGTCTCTGTTTGGCTAAAGCTAGATATGAATTGATTGCTACAGGATGAAACGGAGTAGCAAATAATTCGACTCCAGCCAATGAAGGGTGCGACCACCTGCCCGCTTCCATCCAGTACAAATGTAGTAGTACTGTAGTTTGGTTTATCTGGAAGGGGTGATATTCGCAATTCATTTTAATTTACAGGTTTATACAAAACGAAAAAGAAGCACAGCTGGTACATATCTGAAAACGTAGAAATATAAGAAAAAAGCCTAAGGTGATTTTTTGATTAATGATGGGGGTGGCGGTGATGTTGATCCTGTATATTATACCTTTTAGGTATCCTTTATTAAACACCTCTTTTAATGCAAATAAGTACAATGAACTGAAAGAATAAAAATTGAGTTAGGATAATTTTAAATATAAACTGAGGTTTTCTTACTGGCATTTCTGTAATTAAATATATATTTTTAAGCAACGAAGGTAAATGCTCATCTTCATATCTTTGGGGGACATATTTCCACTTCATGTGTTCTCTGAAGATTAATCCACTGCAAAATATTATCATGGTCGTCATCATTACCATCATATTCATCATCGCCATAAAACCCTGATCTAGTGGAATATAAGAATTTTATTCGAAATTAGATCTGTTGAATACTCAGTAATTTTTATGAATTTTTTATGAAGCGAGGGTTCTGATGAGACAAATAAAGAAATGCTTAACTTTTATTAACCATTGTGTTATCATGAAGTTAATTAAAATAAACTTCTATAGGTTTATCCTTAGAGACATATAAATAGTGTAATTTAAAAGCCTGCAGAAAGGATGCAGGTCTTATAAGTTTCATAAATAATAGTTAATAAACAACGTCATAATCACGATGTTTCTAGGGAGATTTTCTAAGAAAATAAAAGTATTAACGGTTCAGATCCTTTTGTTAAATTTTTAACTCGAGTTTGGAAAAATCATGTCATCCTTTTATTGGCGGGAGAAATGCCCTTAAAGTATGGAGCATATAACATTTCTAAATAGTAGTGAAAATTACGAGTATATTAAAAATGCAAAGAACACAATGGATAAGGACCTGAGAGTATGTGCAGTGTAAAGGCCCGCTTTTACTACATGCGGCACCGCAGGAAGTGGCACTGGTGGTACACGAGGTGTAGACAGAGCATTGGTGGAAAGAGATGGCAGGGGAAACCGGAGTTCCCGGAAAAATTCATTCCATCACCGTGTTTTCCACTACAAATGTCACTTTGAGGTCACTTGGAATCGAACCTTGGTGAGAGTCGAGTGGTATAACAACTCAGCCACGCTGAGGCCTACCTGAGTATAGCAGAAAAAAATAGCCAATGGGAAAATAGTAACAAGTTATGTTAAGTGCAGAGGTTCTACCCAATTAGTACAAGAACCTTAGGTCTTAGGATTCCGGCCTCCTTCAACCCGGGAGCGATTGATAACTCCGGGGATCTTTCCATAGGGCAATAGCTGATTTCTTAAAAAGCCCCTCCCCCCCCCCCCCGTTGACAACAACCTCAAGTTGTGATGGAAGTGGATACGCCACTTACGCACGTAAACCCCGCAGGGAAAACTACCGATAAACCTCGGTGGGGCCACCTGGTGATCTAGAACACCTTCTACTAGCTCTGCAGGCTAGTACCCGGGACTTATAAGGTAACTCTCTACCCCGTCCGGGTGGCCGTAGCCTGGCCGGAGGTACCCAATTCCCTGTGGATGTCGGGGACACACTCCCCGAGTCCAAACCTATCCGATCAACTCCCAATCGGGAGGGGCTCGACAGTTCGGCCTGAGGTTCCTCTAGTAACGTCAGAGGTACCACGAGTGCTAAGGGTCCGCAGCGCTCGCACTACGGCAGCTGAAGGGGACGGATCCGCTCCCCTACGGGAGGGAAAGCAGATTCAAGTCTGTCTGTCATTAACGCTCCCCAACATGAAATTTACCTCCGCGAAAATTATATGCGTTTTTAGTTCATTTTCACGAGTAGATTCTAAAAACAATACTTCGAAATGGCACACAACGTCACAATGTTTAGATACTCTGGATATACATAATCGAAAACGGGTTCGCGTGCCAGCCGGTAACACACGTGTCATAGGTTACTCACTCTTGTCCTACGCAATTACGCAGGTACTTGCTGTAAAATTCAACCAGTCCTCTACTTCAAAAGATGCTGACTTTCAACCAGAAAGTTCTGAAACTGAAAGACATTTTGTAGAGCAATTAGATTTGAATGATTTGCACGCGACTTAAATTTGTGAAAATAAGAATCTGAACTTCTAGATTCCAAACTGCAAAAATGTAAATTACTTGCACCTGGTACAAAAATTACAGTTTCGAAATAGACATCAGAAATTTGGAAAGTATTTTTCAGTGGAAGAGAATATATGCTTCTGTATAGACATCAATAGTTTAATGAGTGAGCTAGAAATTGAGCACAACCCGAATGACTGGCAGGTCATTATGGATTTATGGATTCATCAAAGTTGAGCTTAAAATCTGCGTTACTTCATAAAGGCAACAAACTTCCACCTGTTTCAGTTTTCCTGTAGGTCCAAAAGAAAGTTACGAAAGTACAGCCAAAATTGTATGTGTTTAAAGAGTCCATTGTTGGGAAATATAGGGTGACCTTTAGGTATATTGGTTTGCTGCTTGGATTACAAGGTGCATTCACAAAAGATTGTTGTTTTCTGTGTTTGTCGGACAGCCGTGATACGCAAAAACATTGTGATACAACAGTTAGTGGCAGGAATATGTCCAAGGGCAGAATAATAGAAGGCAAACACCACTAGGTCAGCCTGGTAATACTCTTCTCCCTGCCATACATTTAAAACTTGGGCTGATGAGGAATTTTGTTAAGGCACTCAACAAGGAGGGTAGTGAGTTTGCATATTTGCAAATCGAGTATTCACAGTTAACTTCCCAAAATTTAAAGGAGAAATTTTTTTGTACGTCGTGAGGACAAAGTGTTTGAAAAAAAAAACGTTACAAACGGTGAAATTAGCAGCTTGAAAATTATTTACAGGCTTTGTACGTGGTTTTCATGGAAACATAAAGGAAAAAAAGCTATAAAACTTTGTTGTCAAATTTGTTGAAATGCTGCAAAGATATGGGTTGCACAGTGTCTTGAAAATTCATTTTGTCCATTCACAAGTAGACTCTTTTTTCCAGAAATTCTGGGTGATGTTAGTAATGAATAAGGTGAAGTAGGGAGAAAAGGTACCCAGGTCTTAAGGACCAAGTAATGATGGGGGATTATAGTTGGTTTCTTTTGAGTGTAAGCGCACGAGTACAAGAGGTAATCGCATGTTACCAAGTACTTTTAAGCACAGTTACAGGCATATCCCTTAAATATGTAGTGCAAATATTATCGCATGTGTGTAAAACGACATTTTGAATTAATCTTAATTCATCATGATATATAATAATAAATGTAACACAATATCTTATCTGACACCTCGTAGGTGAGAACCTAAATGTCACCATATCTTTTTAACCCGATGTGGTGGGAGATTTTTGTGGCAATTTTCAAAATCAGCACATCGTTTTTCTTAAGAACCACCTACCTTTTTCGCGGAGTTACGAAAAATGTGTTCTTCGGTTGGGAAGTGTAATCAGTTGCCAGATCAACCAACCGCAAACAAAAGAGAATATCTGGCGCGCAGAAATAAATAAAAAATAAATATATCAATAAAAGGATAAATAAATAAATAAATATACACGAGCCGGAGAATTGTTCTTAAAAAGTGTCTGAGGTTTGAGAAATATTCACGTGGCTGCAGAGGAAACCGTTAGTTACTGTAAAATCTTGTTAGGGGCTTAATGGTTAATGGTATCAACAAAGGATGAATCCGGAGGTTCTTTTCCCTATGCCCTTGAGTATCCACATTTCTGTCTGCTCACCGTAATTTTAGCATACAACCATTTCAGCAGAAATCGACGAATACACAAAGGGAGGTCCTGAGATGTGCTCCACATCCAGCGACATATGTGGCAGACGCCAGTGACAGCTGGCATCGGACAGACCTGCAAACTGTATACGCTACACTTGTTGCTTCAGTGGTAGTTTCTCTCTGGTGAAAAATCTATTATTTAGCATTCTTTCTTTTCTTTGACTCGTCCTCTTTAAGAACTCTGTTGAGCTTTTAGTGTAATACATGTTGAAGGAGGTTCTTGTGACTGCTGCGTTTGAGACATTTGTGAAAAATCTGTATATTCAGTGGACTTATTTACTCATTTTTATTGCAGTGGCAACCAAATGAGGTGGTGTTGTGGCAACGTGTCCTTACCGCCCGCATTTGGGAGACCGCAGCTTCGATCCTGGCACTCTATCTTCGGTTTTTCGTGGTTTTCTCTTCTCAGGCTAAAGTTGGGGTGCTTACTTTCATACCACGATTTCCTTTCAATCAGTTCCCTTCGGTCCATTTCCCTTATCATCTTATAGGAAAACCTTCAGACTCGTGATGTATGGCGGTGCCGCACAGATGGCGTAAATGTCTAAGTATAATAAATGTCGTGTGGTCGCTGTCCTCAAGTGGGAGTGCTTATCGACACTAGATACGGAAATTCGCTGACTGCACAGCGAGTCCTGGCGCCGGGATGAACAATTCTCAGTATATATTAGGGACTTCTGTGGGTCACTTTGACCCCTCTATAATTTTTCAGATCCTGCTTCAGTTTTGTTGTAAACAAGATGATGGAGCACTCGCCACGTGTTACGTGGTACATGTGCGCACACAAGTTATGCAGTACTAACACTATATAACAGTGCTAACTTAATAAAGGACAATAAATCGAGTTTAGTAACGCATTAACTTACTAAATCTATATCTTACGCCATTAATGGTATCGTGCAGAAAAACAATGGTTAGTTACCTTTAATCGGATTTCTGCAGATTTTCAACTCCAGTTAGAGAAGCATTGTCATCTCCCGATGCATATTCCCAGTCGTTTGAACTGCTACCGTCGGTGATTATGAGTATTTCAGCAACTATATCATTGAGTTCATCCAGCTGCCATATCTTTTCTTCTTTTATTGCATGCTGAATGCAACTAAACCAACACCGTGCAGTTATATTTTGTACTGCGGTGGCAAGCAGGGAACGAGCCTCATTCAGCTTAAACGTTGTGTTGTGCCTACACACATAATGTTTCATCTGACTCTATTAACTCAATTGGAATGAGTTTACAACGGTATGGTGGCAACCTCATAATATTGTGACCTGTACTTTCTGCTGCCTCATCTACAACATACTTATAGAGTTGTGCTCTCACTTGTTTTGCAAGGGCTATTAGTTCAACTGTAGTCATTTCAGCACTAAACTCACACGCACGATCCTGAAGCCTCTTTAAATTTGAGTTTTAAAAGAAAATACGTGAAGGTCATCTCTTTCTCCACGTGGAGAGCTGCAATGTTGCCGAGAAGCGGGTAGAAGATTACGCATATCTCCCTCTTTACCTCTGAAAACTCGAAACATATGAAGAAGCGTTCGAGTTCACCGCACCTCGGCAAAAACATGCACACTTAATATGTACTAGCCTACATTAACAACAAAAGTAAGTTTTCTCAATACACATTCACTGCGCTGTAGCGTTTTCACAATGAGTTTCTTTTATTTTCTTTAAATAATTTAAAAGTGATCTCTGAGTATCAGCTTTCTGTTTCTTTAATCTAATCCCAGATCATGGAGGACTTCGATCCAAGACCTAAGGCTTTCTTCACATAGATGTGCTTCTTTAAGAGAAAAAAGAAGCTTATGTGTGGTAGGGTGCTCCTTTCGGGTGTAATAGTCATATATGCATCTTCTTATGACATCTAATTGTAAACTATCCAAGACTGGAGATGCTCTTGGTCTTTGTTTCTCAGGAGTTGCAATTCGTGATGGACCTGGCTGTAGCTGCTTCTCTTTAGGAAATTTAGATACACCCACCTCGCTATTTTAACGGCACACGAGACCTTTCTCTCACTTGATTGAAAGGAATAAGCAGTTTATTGTGAAGAAGCAAATTCTCCTCTTCCTGTTCAAAGAATTCCCTAACAGTATAGACAGGTTCTCTAGCTTGGCCGTGCAGTGTAACACACCGCCCGTAAGCTGATCTTTGTCTTGGGTCATGAATCGTTGGTCTTTCTCTAATCCTACTACAACTAAGTCTTACTTCCCTAATGACGTATTTTAATAATGTTTTAACCAAGTAGCCTAACAACACACAACGAAAATGAACGGTCAAGCAAAGTCTGTTTCCCGCACACAACTGACTGATAACTGACCGGAGGAATGGATGATTAACCAGAGTAACGAATGTGGCACATTTGTTTACGTTTCCGGAACAACAACCTTCCCCTCTTGCCTTCAACGTCCCATGGTTGATTGGTGACATGTAAAAATCAGACTCTAATAATATCACCCTTCTTCCAAGATGCATATGGGATGCGTTCTCCTGTAACATTATGATGGCTAGTATTATCTAACACGATAATGGATTTGGGCTGAAGTTTCGGAAGGATAGATTGAAATCACTGAAGCAAAACAGCCCCTGTCATTGCTTCGTGAAAGTCCTTGGTACTCTCTGCCCACCACAACAAGGCAAGGCAGAGGAATGTGTAATGTAATCACTTTTGCTGTCCGCATGATGTTTATGCTCGACATCCGGGTATGATAAGGATGCTAAGCTCATGTCAATACACAGTGTTGTCACATAAGTCACTGAAGTTATTGAAATAAGCATTAGATCTGACAGCAAGGGTGACTCTTACGTACTCTCATACACTCATTTCGTAGTAAACAGATCCACTACCAGAGCAAATAAACAGTTCAAAGCTCTCTCCCTCTTCATGCGCCGCTTGCCTTCTTGTGGTCGGCAGAGAGTACTTTTGGATTCAAAAGTAAATAAACCACTACCTACAATGCTAGTTTCGCTTCCAGTTAAAACTATGATGAGGCTCCTCACTTTGCTTGTTCTTTCAATCCAGCGAGAGATCAGAGAGAAATACTTGCCTTTTATCTCTTATAGTTGTATCACACCAGGCTGCAGATATTGTATATCCCTCATTTAACCAAATTTCGTCAACAAAGTAAATTTTGCGGCCCTCACTACGAAAAGCTTTGATTTGGCGCAAATATCTGCGTCTCCAGAACACAATATGCTCTCTGTACACTATAAAAGGTTTCCGTCCTCGCGATTGAAATTTGAATCCAATATATCAATCAGCCACCTGTGGAGAGCACTTATTGAGAAATTTGGCAAGTCTGAGTCAAAAATGCTTGTGTGCCAAATTTTATTTACATTCGGTGGTCCATTTCTGAAAAAAATTAACTTATCTGCGCATAGCACGTTTCGCAAAATTGTCGTATTTGTTAACATGCTTTTTATATCTTTGCAATTTTCCCGTTATCCTTGGACTTCCGGGTGTTTTCTTTCCTATTCAAATACTATGCACACTACTTGCAAAAACACCAAGGAAATCACCCATTTCTTTTACAAAATGTTTGTGGTCGAGACGGGTTTTCTTTTTTTTTTTTAAGCGCCATGAAAAAGTGTGCGATCATTCGCCTCTCGCCACATTTTAACGGTTTGCCTTGTTTTATTAGGGCTGAAGCACAGGTTTCTTCCATGAAGAAAAGCTTACTGCTTCTAAACTGCCCAAAATGCTCTGAACTTGTGAGGTATGCGAGATTTCAGTCGTAGAGTAGCCGTACTTCCATAAAGTCCCTACATTTAGAGTAACTAAGCTTAAGTGAGTCCCATCCAGCTAAGAGGGAGTAGTACAAGGTGTGACGTTGGTGCGCTACTCTGTGATGCCATCCAAATCATCCTCTGCTTCACTCGTGTCAGAAATAATAACAATATCATGTGATAATTTCTGTTTATGGAAGCATTGCCTCACGTCACCAGCTTATCTCTCTTAAGCGACTTCCACGCATCTTGCAACCACGCAGAGCTTGGTCCCGTACAGTACTTTACTCATCTCTAACCCACAACACTCACTTTCGCACATACAGGTTTGGGCATGTAACGGCTGGACGGCTCGCTTCCTGGAATCGCCACCCTTGACAGGATCTTAATGAAAGTATGGCTACTCTACTACATGGCAAAGCGTGGAGACGTATCGGAAGGAATGTCAACCAACAGAGATGTTTATGCAAGTCTATCACACATACACGGCAAGACAGTGTATGTATACTCTGTTTAGATGCAATCATGTCTTCTGGGCAGCAACGTGCCATACATCGGGAGGCGCGAGAAATCATATATAGGGTGATTGAATATAGAAGAGGATAGGTATCAAAATCCCTTTGTGTCAAGGGACAAACGGACGGCTGCAATGGTAATTTACATGTGGGTATATAATAATTAATTGGCTAACCTCTTATATTGGACCCAAAGCTGCCAAGTGGCCTATTTGTGTTTCGTCATTTACTGTACGCCCGGTTGCTAATATTTCACTTGTCTATAAACAAGATAACGAACGAATACAGCAATATGTCCCCCCAGGGTTCTACAACAGTAGATACGGGATTGGTGATCCCGGAGTCCCGAGCCAAATCTCTCGATTGGATGCCTCTTAGTATTGGACAGGCTTATACCAAACGCCCAAACAGTTTTGTCCACATCCGTGTTTGACCCATAAACATTTACCTCCTTGGACACTAGTCTGATGGATAGCTAGCACGGAGAAACGAAAGGGGTGACTGGATAACCTTGTAAATCCCAGTCTTTGGTTATCATGTAGGACTGTGTTGTAGCCCCTGATAACGGTTAGTCCCAGGGAGGGGCCATTACATGAGCTGATGCACTCCTGAAGGCGATTGGATCCCTCTGTCTATACACTGGGAGGTGAGACCCTGAGGTGAGCAAGGTCCAGGCCAGGACCTGCACCTAAGACGGGGTGGCGCCCAGGCTATGAGCACGCCATCTGAGACGTCAAAGACAACAAATAAAAAAATTAGTAAGGCATCTAAGAGCAGTAGAAAAGACGTAGCTGAGTGTGTTGGGCCTCGCTACTTGGTTGTAACTAGAAGTGAGGAGGGGAGAAAGTTTTCCACAGTTTTCTTGTACAAAAGGGATTCGATAAGACTGCTGGGCCAGTTAAATCGTGTATTCGATTGCAAAATGGTACGCTCCCAATTGAGGCTAATTTAGCAACATAGGCCGCAAAAATCTGTAAGGCAACAATGCTAGGCAGCTATCCCATTCGTGTGGAGATGCACAGGGCTCTGGACTACTCGCTTGGTGTTGTAAATACCAGCGCATGGACGGCATGTCAAATTAAGAGATTCAGGAAAACTTGGCACAACAAGGTGTGACACATGTTTATCCAGTGCAGCGCAAAGTTCGAGGTGAACTGGTGCCCATTCATACCCTGTTTCTTACCTTTGATCGGGTAGATCTTCCGCAAAGGATTAAGGCAGAGTATGAGGCTATTGAAGTGAGGTCGTATACACTCAATCCATTAGGTGTTACAAGTGCCAGCGCTTTTCCTACACGAGCGAACCTTATAATGGAGTTGTTACCTGCGCTGACTGTGGGGAAGTCAGATGCCAGTCAGTGCCATGGGGAAATAAACGAGTCAAATAGACGGCACGTTGGCCATGGTAGCTGAATGGGTTAGAGGGGCTGGACGGAAACCAGGAGATGCGTGGTTCTAATCCCGGCAATGGCATTGAATTTTTCTTGTGACTCTATCTATCAAAACCTTAGCCTATATACGGCTAGTGTGAAGAAATGATTAATTTCCATCAATTAACTAAAACAATAAGAGTTAAATGGTGACGCCTGGGCCTCAAGTACTTACGATAGTATGTCACCACAAACAGTGTATCTCGGATACGACAGCCTCTAGCGGTTTACCGGGGAAATATACGGGTCAAGGGGAGAATTTCATGTCAGGACGGCACGTTAGCCATGGTAGCTCAATGGGTTAGAGCGACTGGACGGAAACCAGGAGATCCGTGTTTCAAATCCCCGCCATGGCATTGAATTTTTCATGTTGACTCTACCTACCAGGAACCACTTTGTCTGATGCTTTTATGAACTGTTTCATAATATCTAATTTTATATTCGAAGGAGGCAATAGCTTTATCTTTAGGTCAACTTTTGCTATACTATCGCGAATGATGTTTTTCTCTCCTGGCGATAAACCTTTTCTCTTAGTCAATCTTTCGCTGTCCAGTGTTTACTCCTGCTTCTACCATTTCAGTCACATAAATAGTATGTGAGTACTTTATATATCCTTCTTACTGCCCTAGTACGATACTGGATACATTAGGTCTCCGCACAGTACCTAGACATTGATATCCCTAGTAATTAATTATAAAATGGTTTCAATGTTTTCAAATAATTCTTCAAGAAACACAGAAGTACAACTAGTACTGAGAAAAATTTGGTGCTCTCGGACTATAAAACGACTTTTAGACTTCTTCTCGAAACATGAATGAATTCTATCGCTACATATTTTCATCTTCCCATTTGTTGAATTAAACCTAGTACATAGCAACAATAAACCAGTTGATATTCCGTCTTTACAAACTTGGTAAATTGTTTGCCTACCAGGAAAATGTGGTTTCTGGAACCACGATATCTTCTCATTATGCTTTGATCCAAGTAATTTGCTCTTGTCTTTGGTAATAGCTATGTCTCTTAATAAGTCTCTCAAATCTTTTTCACTAAAATGCTGTGACTTGACTTCAGCAGTGTGCGTTGAGAAATCCTCATCTCTATTGCAATTTTCTGTTGAACCAGAGATGAACTCTCAGTATACTCTAGTTGATTTGGTGGAATAGGAATTTGGCACCTACTGCATGTGACAGACGTCTTATAGATGAAGCAAGGCCTTTTAGATATTTCATTTCTGTTTCATTTCACTTATTGTACTTAGATACTTTACACCTGCAGAAGCTGCAATCATCATAATGACTTTTTATACGGTAAACGCCATATCATAGAATCCCGAAATTAGTTGATTTCAGTTTTACATTGCACCACTGCTTTAGCCCTTCATGTTTTGCAAACAGTATGTGGAGTGCATATTGGACTTTATTCTCCTAGCTTAGCTCTAAAGTACCTAAAATACACCTTCAAAACGTTGTAATATTAATTTTCTGCCTCTGCAACAAGGAAGAATCACGTATGTAACAGAAGTCATTTGAATTGTTCATACATTTTCTCCTAGTAAAGGTAGAAGTCATTGTGAACTGTGTATCAGCCTCTACACGTACTAAAAAAAGCAATGGTGAATTATTTGCGGAAACCAATTACCGATCCCCGCGAGTTATAGGAGGCACCTACTCCTCTGAGATGTTAAAACATAAAAGTTCCTAAAGGGTAAGTGTACATGTCTGTTTATCATGCAACAGTTGACAGTTTTGCTGTTTTGGTCAGTTATCAACTCATCGCCTACTAAGAAAAGGGCTAGGAGTAGGTAAGCACAGAAGGGACCGTTTGTTTTTAGTTATACATAAAGCCTGAAGGTGTAAAATATATTATGTTAATATTCATTTTTGCTGCAAAAATATAGAAAAATAATCGCAATTACATATACCCAATTTCCAATATATCAAAATATCGAATTTCATAAAATGTGTTATGTGAAAACTGTTATCTTTTTCGAAATCAGCGTGTTCGCTTCCATATAAGTAACCTATTTTCATCAAAACCGGGAAAGTGTCGCAATACAGTGCAATTTTACATAAAACAATTCTTCTACATACTTAATGTTTATTCAGATAGATTTTTGTGGGAAATGCTTTATTGTGTATTTTCTTGTAGGTATAATGAGAATAGGAGACTCCAGTACGCTTAAGTGATAGTCATAGAACTGATTGCTATGTGGTAGCCTCGAAATCCTCTTCACTTTGTATGCCCGGAGGGAAAAAAAGTCCATTTTCAGAAGTTTTTTTTATTATTTTTTTATTTTTTTAAAATACGTCGCCCCAACGTTAAGTTATATCGGACGGTGAATGAATTGGGTGAAATGATGCTCAATGAGTCCATGGTCCATGGAGATTACAGTTACCGGACATTCGTTTTGAAGGATAAGGGAAAACCCCGGAAAAAACCTTATCTAGGCAACTCACCCTGACCGAGATTCGAACTCGGGACCTCTTGAACGTGAGGCAGACATGCTACCATCTACGCTACCAAGGCGGGCTTTCAGCAGTGTGTAACTACTTGAAAATTTGAACTCATAACAAGAAATATTTTCAAAAATGATAAACTCAAGAAAAATGTATTTGAACTAAAATTAGGTTTTAGCTGCTTTATTTGCATTAGAATGGTGTCTATTGTTTTGCCGTTTATCTATTATGCAAAAGTCGTCCAAATGAAGGGAACTTCATAGGCTATTACCAGAAAATTCAAAATATATTTCAGTTGTGACTAAAGCATCATCAACATATGCTATTTTATTTAGAATTGTTCGAGACGTGCATTAAAGCGTGGAAATTGAAATATTGTAAATCATTTCTATGCAAAGGATTGTTTGGGGCGGAGGAATAATTTTGAAAATCTGCTTGTCGCACCCTCATTTTTCAGTTTTTAATTATATTTTTTTCATTTTTATGTTGTTCACACACTCATACACCCGCGCGGATACTGGCGTTCTTCTAAAAAGATTGTTTTATTCGGGGACCTCAAAACATATATTTCCTGTGAAATCTCGGTACCTAATGGTTTTTAGTGTACTATGTACTTAACAAAAGAAGTAGAAACAGCCCTGTCTTGATTAATAAAGAAACTTATTGAACAGAGCTAGATTAACGAGCGTAGAAGGCATGCATGTATATCCTGTAAATATTACAAGTTGTATGTTAAAAAGTTTCTGAGATAATGAATATTTTATATAGCAGATTAGGGTATACTATGCTAGAATAAAGCTTTTAATATTCTCAGTAGCTTAACAAGAAAATGACCTACAGAAGTTCCATAATTCTGTCCTAATGGGATTTATAAGGTAACGAGAAATACGGAAAAAAACAGTTTTGAGAATAACGGTGTTATCAACTTCAATATGCTTTACATATTGTGCCAATACTAGCTGCAATACCCGACGTTGTGTATGGTTTCACGTTTTATTATTACAACATTTAGCATTGGTTTGCACTTGTCTAACAGCCTTGCTTTTCTTTTCACGTATTTAAGAATGGTACACAGAACACTTAAACAGTTAATTAAAATTCTAAGAACACTATAAAATATCGAGAAAATAAAAATAACAATAAAATACTATGCAGAAGTAGGGTTAAACAAGCACAAATACTAGAGTTTGTAATGCTGATTTCTCTTTAATACAGATGAGCGACTTTCACTTTATCGAATTCAGGCTGTCATTATTTATAGAGAAAATGTTATTGTGAGGAAGTAATGGCGTTTAAAGTAACGCCAATATTGTCTATTCTCAATAATCAACCTACTCAAAACTGCTATGAAGATACAAAGCAAAAGAAAGACTAAATTCGATTGTAATATTACCTTGTCCATAATCGTCACCATAGGGCAAATCAAAGAGGTTTATATGAACTCGCTGTTCCTTTATTATTCTGCGAGACCGCGAACATTAAGTAATTATTCTTATATTGTCAATGTTCCAGGTAAATACGATTTTCTTTCATAATGTTAACTACATGGTCTTTTGAAGTTTTGTTGGCATTACATAAATTAAATTACTGTGTGAAATGAAGTGGAATTGCGAAATCTAAAGTAGACAATAATTTTGGACTAGTGTGTAATGTTATTAGTACCAGTTTTTAAGTAAAATGCAGAGCATTAAATTTTTAGATTTTTACAGATTTTCGCGTAATTTCGCAAGTGCATTGCCTAAAGGCAACGTGAGAAAAAAGGACAGACGTCCCTCTTCTCTTTCTCTCTTCTCATCTCTGGCTATTTCGGGCATTAAAATAAAGGATCTGGAATCTGAAAGGCGTTACAGAATACCTGAAGCATCACTAAAGGCTACGATTACATCGGAAATCACGCGACTTCTGTCCATGGTGCCCCTGGGGCAGCTAGATGGATAATTACATGAAACGATTGGCAGCACTGGCGGGTCTGAGAAAAGGGAGAAAAACAAAGCTAACAAAATCTTCCTTCTTAACATTAAAGAAGAGAACTTCAGGGGCGTTCCTTTTGGGACATTAGGCCTCGGAATTGTACCGTTGAACGCACGTTGTTATCTAACTAGCGTCACTCGTTTATACATAACGCTGGCAATTCTCCAACATCGCCTTTATCGTACACAACTGGCTATCATATTATCTTGGGTCAACAGTGTTTGCATCAGCTGTTGAAGAAGGGTGTTGTCAGTGGCGTGACGATGGAGCCTGAAAATTAACTGGAGACCCATAATGTAGGTCTCTGACATGATAACGGCTGCTCTCTGGAGGGAAAAGGCAGCTCACAGTGATGTCATAAATAGATATTCATCTACATTAACTGTCGTGTTTCTCTCACGAGAGTGTAGCTGTATGGAATATGTTTGACATCAACAACTCTAGTGTTTTCTGAGAAAGATTCCTTCTAGCTTCAATATATCGGTAAGACATAAATGCTTGAGATAACATACGCGTTTGTGTTAGCAATGCTGGGATATTATAATCTTCGCAAAAGTTAAAGGCGTATGGAGTCGGGCATACTGCAGACTCCAGCCAATCCTATGCTTGCCCCGCCTAGCAGCCCTGCCGAATTAGGTACACGTATCTCGCGCGCCTGAACTGAGAACATTATGTTAATTACGCTCGGGTACATGTTTGAAAAATGACAGATGCTAATCTTATAATAAGAAGGAATTTTATTTTCTCGTCATGACCGTACAAAAATCTTGTCTCTACAATACTTAGAACACGAGCGATGCACGTTTTATCTTTAACACGGCCATGCCTAAATGTTACGGATAAATATTTTCATATTACTGATGCCAATCTTATAATAAGAAACAATTTTGTTTTCTGATCATGACCGTACAAACATCCTGTCTCTACAATACTTAGAACACGAGCGATGCACGTTTTATCTTCACATGTCAGGGTTAAGTGTTACGTATAAATATGTGAAAATTACAGATGCCAATCGTATAACAAGAAAGAATTTTACTTTCTGATCATGACCGTACAAAAATCCTGTCTCTGCGATACTTATAAGGCGAGCTATGCACTTTTTATTATCAGTTGGTTATGGTTACACCCAACATCCATCCATTCAACACAGATAAGCCTGAAAAACAGCACCATTCATTCCTCATAACATTTATCTCAAGCATAAATAAATAATGCACCTACTATTAAAACAGAAGTCAAGCAGTTTGAAACACAGTTAATTTTGAGTTAGTTTTAAAAGTAGAGGTGTCATTTTGTTAAGGTGAAAGGCATCGTAAATCGTGTGTTGAACTGTAGCTAAAATTAGTTAACATGACATAAATTATTATTATTATTATCATCATCATCATCATCAAATGTGTCCGGTGGTTAGAGTTACCCAACATTTGTATTTCAGGATGAGGGAAAACCCCAGGAAAAAACCCTATCCAGGGAACTCACACTGAGCGAGATTCGAACTCGGGACCTCTTCAACGTGAGGCAGACACGCTACCAGCTACGCTACCGGGGCAGGCATTGACATTGGTGCTTCATAACCTTATTCTGGATTTATTCATCATAGCCTGTCTTATTCTAGTACCTACGCGTAATTATACACTGTAAAATGCTTATTCATAGCCAGAACGTTTTCCTACTAAATGGCAGGCTGATATACTATGCAAAGTACTTGCCAGAAAATTGGAAACTTTATCATGTATAAAACGTTTGGTTATTATTTCGTATTATGGAAGACTTAAACGTTCAGGAAAACTATTGAATTAAATAAATACGTTTAAAAACAAATTTGTGTAACAGAACAGTGACTCAGAGTACAAAATATACGCCGCAACCTAACCTCGTATCTGATGTAATTCACTATGTTTATATTAATTGTAACGTAATTGAGATGAAATAAGTTTGTGGCATAATACACAGTGGAATTTGTTGTACTTGTATATTGAGATGAGCAAACAGTTTCTTTGTTACTTATTAATGGACGCTGTTCAACTACGTGGTTCTCAGCCTCCCATTCTATACTGGGCGTGAAAGCTTAATTTTGCTCAGAAGCCTCTTTATCAGGCCTGAGGTTCTTCTTTTGGATTTAAATCTACGACATGGTACCACCGGCTTTACTTCCTTTTCGGAAGAAACCATGCTAAGGATTTTGGCAGTAAGGAATGTGATATCAAGAGCCCTTGTGTTTACTGAGAGAGAATACGGCTAGAGTTTAAACATATTATCAGGGTCTAGGCCCATTAAAATACACAAGCTCTAGTATCAGCAATGCTGAGACACCGTAGTTACGAGGATCCGTTTATTTCAAACATATTCCTTACAGCCACATTCTTGTGAGAGGAACACACTAATTAATATAGAAAGTAGATAGCATTTCTTTTTATAACATCATGGTGAGTTGCATCGCGCTACTGTTCCCCTTTCTCCCTTCAGAGCAGGACTTCTCACATGATGGTACAGTGTTACAATCAAGTGATGAAACGTCTGAAACTGGACAGCAGTCCTCCAGACTTGTGTTCAGCAATTAACACCAAAGCAGCTTTTCCATTAAATGTAAATAATATATGAGGCAATCTCGCTAATTGCTGTAGACAGTAATTACCAAAAGCAATTACTGCAAATATTCCACTTTAAAGAGTGAATACTCTGGAATCCACACTTTCACAAATGGTATTCACTGTCGGCAGCTTCCTATAATATTCTGGTTATCAAGCTTTTTGATCTTTCATGGACACTACTTACATACAGTAACCAGGTATTCCACAAAAAATTCAATACAGAGATTTCACCAAATTAATTAGTTTTGGCATTCCCTGAATAAAAGAAAACTTCTGATATGTGCACTTACATGACTTTCTGCAAACACTCTTATACAAACACTTATTCTTCAAGCTACTTAATACAGTAGCTTGCGTGATACATCTTTTTAGTACTGGTTGCTATATGATGAGTTTGATATTACATTCTCTTTTCATGTTCAGGGCTTGAAAAGCACGAATCAGAAATATATTTAAAATTCAAACCACTTACAAAAAAGATCTTGAGTACATTACCCCCAAAAGTTATTTAAAATAAACTGTGTGCCTAACGAGATCTACGTGTATTTTTCTTGTAGTTACATTTTATTTATTTTTTATTCAGGATGAAGAGAACTTCATTAACTATCCCAGAAAACCCAAGTCATACATTTTATTTGTCAAGAAATTGAATAATACCCATAAAAATTATAAAAATCCTTAGAGTCATTTTTAGAAAAGACAATTTTCGAAAAATTTTCCATGTAAAAGTTAGGGATGAGGGAATTTTCTTGAAAATCATGTGTTTTCCTTGAAATACGCTGAACTTAAACAACAAGTTTGGAATTTAACCGATCTTTCGTTTCTGAGTTATGCTGCTCAACGACACACACACACACACACACACACACACACACACACACACACACACACACACACACACACAAACACACACACACACACACGACTCGAAATTTCGTTTGGAATGCGCTACCTCTACTTAATTACGAAAAGAGAAAGTAAAAGGTATTTTTAGAAAATGGCCTATGTATGGCGTACCTTCTACAGCATATCTCAAAAATGAAACGTGGTTGAAATGCTCGATATTTCAAGAGAATTAGATTTCCCGATCTCTATTCGCCATTTGATTGGATACTTTTTCGAGGATTTTTCCTCTGAAGCGGCTCTAATGATTTTACTTACCTCACGTTTAGGACTAATTCGTGTCAACTGCAATACATATCCTGAATTTTCAACGAAAAGTCTCTGCAGTCCACATCCTTCTGATTGATTTTTGCTGTATAAGTGGTAAACCGTAAGAGATACGCAAAACGTTACAGTACAAAACTAATGAATAAATGAATGAACGAATGAACGAACGAACGAACGAATGAATGAATGAATAGAAATCCGGACTCTAGTAATAATACTTTTCTCAACTAGGAAGTATCTATTAATTGTTTTATCTTTTAGCTATGCAAACTGATTGGAATTTCAAAGCATCTATGACAATCGCTTAAGCCTACTCTACTCAGCTGCTCCCATTGTAGAACCTACCCAGAAACCCAAAAGCATTCTAACCGGCTGCGCGCTGTTTTGCCTGTCCAACACCATCGACACTTGTTGCCGTTTGCAGCTAATGTAGAAAGGTGCGGATGAAACCATGCAACACTTTTAAAACAAATTTTAAAGGCTTTATTTACCCGCGCTATTAAAGGAGATGCTGAAACTGACCACCGCTGGCGTCTTTGGTATTTCTTTGTGAAACTATCTATTAGTCACCCTTAGTTTACGTTGAGAAATGTTTGCATTTTGCCATTAGTGGAGAAGGAGTTATAGGCCCAAAGTTTTTAGAGTCAACATTTGACGTAAGGGAATACAAATTTTCCCCCACCCTTTTTCTTAGAGAATTGACAGACAGAGTTTACCTGTATTCAACATGAATCTGCAACAGCTCGCGCAGTCAATCTTTCGATGCGAACAACTGAAAATGTGTTTCGGGACAAAATTATTAGTAGAGATTTGTGCCCCTCGGTCTCCCGAACTAATCCCCTACAATCTCTGTCTCTATGGTAACTTAAAGCATAACGTGAAAACGTCAAACCCAAATATCCTGGAAGGACTAAATCAAAATGTCCTTCAGGAAATTGTCAATATTTCACAACGTGAACTACGGCGAGTAGCAGTTTCCTAAAGAGGTGCCAAACATGTATGGCTCGGGTCAAGAAAGCCAACTTTCCGGCTGGAAGTGCCGAGATGCTGACCACATTTCCACTCCGTATCGGTTGGATGCGTATCTCTCTCTACCTTGCGAGTGGGCGTGAGGCCGGCAGTCAGTTTGGCAGGCCTTGGCTCATTAGGGCTGTTTCGCCACGGGTTAGTTTACCTCATTCATTAACAGAGGACCAGAAAATGCCTCGCGTGTAATAATGCCGTTTCATGCTCGAGTAATGAAACAATAGGATTAATGCAAGAAATGGATTATAGATGTGCCACATTGATCCTGAAGCAAAGCATCAGTCAGCAGTATGATGTTTCCAGATGTAGGCTTACCAGCATAAGTAAAAACCTGCAAAAGTGTGAGAAAGAAAATGTTGGCTTCCTTCTCAAAAATTGCCCATTTATCCTGGATATCCCCACTATAAAAAGTTCACACTAGCATAATATGTAATATCTAAAGGCTGAGTAATGTGCGCTCGTAGGCGATACAAGTTAGCTGGACATGGAGTGTGAATGGTGTCAGAGGTACAGCAAGGCCATCAATGTGCAAACGTGGAATACAACATAACGTAGTACCTACTCTGCAAACAGGTGAAGCACTTACTTGCAAGTGCGAGCAGACGCAAGGTCAAGGTGAAGCGTAAGGCGATTAATTTGTTGCCTTTCACAGTGAGGCGGCTGTCATGGTCAGATTATACCTGCCTGCAGCTGTTTACATGTGCGAGCGATAACAGTAGAGTCCAAGTGCGGTACACCTATGGAAAACCGCACACGTATGCGGCCTTTAGTAATATGTAATCGAGCGGTATAGCTCAGGTGGTTTGGTCTGTGGCCCACATTCGGGAATCCCGGGTTCGATTCTCACGGCCAGTTTACCTGATGCATGAGTTTTCCCGGATCACCAGGCGGATGCTGGATAGGTTTATTACATCCCCCGTATTTCCCAGCAGTCAATTTCATCTCCATTATCATTTCACATCATCTCTCCCATCGTTCAGTCATTGCAATGGGGAAAACGTGCGAATTCGAATTGCATGAACACCCATCCTATTCGCCAGATCCAGCATCCAGTGACAGTCACCTGTTCCCGAACCTCAATAAATTCTCGGAGGAGGAGGAGGAGTTCACAACAATGATGTGGTTATTGATGCGGTAAACAGCTATTTTGAGGACGATGATAAATCGCACTACAGAGATGGTTTAGTTAAATTAAAATACCGATAATGACAAATGTATTAGCATTTCTGGAGAATATGTTGAGGAATAAAGAAAAAAAATTAATGCTTTATTTTACTGTGAGGACCGGGACATATCAGCCGACCCTCCTATATAATACGTCTGTTATCACTCGTAGCAGCATATAAAACCAAGCATCCAAGAGCGAGGACACTTACCTGTTGCTTCACTATGATAATGCTTCTGCATACACCGCGGGGGGAAAACTCGATCTGATCATAACCTCAAAATCCTTCCTGACCCTCTTAATCTCCAGATTTCACTATCTGTGACTTTCATCTTTTTCCACAAACAAAAGAAAAGCTCCGTACACGAAGAAGTCACTGGGGATTACACGGGGGCTTTGAACAGCCTCCGAAACAAAAGAAGCGTGATCAGACGCACCTTCAAGTTGTTGTGAACGAATGAAGAAGTGTATTCTTCATAACAGAGAAGTTATGCTGCAGAAGCTTACTTCAAGTGTAAAATATTCGTGACTGCTGCTAAAACTTTTGAAGTGTCATTTTTATTTTATAACAAAACTGGTGATGCTATGTGTATAGTCAATATATCTTATTGACATGATTTTTTCTTAAAAGGATTGTCGTGTTTATTGGAATAACCTGAGAAAACTTATTTATGCATGATGTACGCAGACAACATATTCCTGGTGAGTGGCGTTTATTTATACTCTTCAAAGTCAAATCTAAACTGTGTATTGCTATACGGTGGTAATTTACCCTTTGCTACCAGTGGCTTATGAAATAAATATGAAAGAAACGTACGAAAACACGGATATCCTCCTAAACGTAATAAGTTATAATGACTATTAATGGCGAATATGTGGAGACCCAAACTCTGTAGGTATTTTAACTGGAATGCAACTGGGACATACAAATATTATTCTTTTTAGTATGAGTGGAACTGTCACAACACTAAGGACAGAGTTATTTATTACACAGTGAAGGAGTGGTCGTTGAGATAACGTTTAGTACCAGGCGAGAAAAATGAAAGTGGGTTGTTATTACCACTGCTCCATATAAATTTGGGCTCAATGGAGAATTTCGTACAAGCATAGGACAAAAATAGGAATGGTATTCAATGTTTCAGAGACAATTTTCCAGGTTAAGTGAAGGAAAAGTAAAAGAGGGCATTTTTATTGGTCCTGAAATTTGGAAAAATCCAGTAAGATCCTGTGTTCGAGGAAAAACTCACAGGAACAGAAATGCAAGGTGGGGGGCGTTCAAAGACATATGTTCAAAGTTCCTGGGAAATTACAGAGCAGATAACTACATCGAAGTTGTGAAAATTTGTTAAGGGTATATGAAATAATGGGGTCAATATGTTCCTTAAAATTCAATTCTTGCACTCCCAATTTAACTTCTTTTCACCGAACCTGGAAATAATGAGCGACGAGCATGGAGAAAGATTTATTAAAAAAATATCCCAAATGGAATGACGATATACAGGAAAATTGTTTCTGAACATGCTTGCTCACTACTGTTGGTACGTCTGTGAGTTTTCTGGGCCCAGCCATAACAGAAAGTGTTCCAGAAAAACATTCTAAGTGAGTAATTTTTTAAAAGTATTTCATGCATTCTTTTAGTTTTTAAGACTGACATTTTATAGTAATCAACACATCCTTTTTCAATAAAAATGGTACTTCTGAGTGCTGAATATTGTAAAAATTTGTGTCTGTAACTGCATTTATAAAAATATGTCAAATTTTAAACAAAATATTAAATATGGTAGCCAATGAAACCGGCACGTGTCAGGGAATTTATGACTTCAAATTCGAATTTCGGAATTAGTAAAAGTTACATATTTTCATTTCTTGTCATGATAAAGGTGAAAATGGTTTTTACAGTGCAATTAGTGTGATCTGTACCCAAAGAGAAGACGTACTTATTGGACCTCATCCTGAGTGCATCTGGAAACGATGAATGACGAGCACGGAGAAAGATTTCTTCCACAAATATTTCAAATGAAAAGGCGATATGCAGGAAAGTTGTCTCCTAACATGCTTGCAGACTACTGTTGGTACGCCTGTGAGTTTTCTGGACCCAGAGAAAGTCTTCCAGAAAAAGAAAAGGCACTGTAAATGTGTAACTTTTTAAAACGTTTTAATTTTTTTTTTTTTTTTTTTTAGTTTTTAGTTTTTAAGCCTCTTTGACATTTTAT
>CM060950.1:210030016-210152516 GCA_030765055.1 Mantis religiosa
AACTGAATTTCACTAGTAATACTTGCAGCTCCAAACTTTCTTTTATAAATTCCATAATCCTTATTATACTCATTTAAGATATTTTATACTTTCTCGCTGTTACCATCCACTGCCGTAATAAACTATAACTACAATGGCATAAAGCGCAACAGAAATTTAGAGAACATACTCTACTTTGTAGACCATAAAATACGATCATATCACATCGAGTTAAGTTATATCACATCGGACGAAATATTTAAATTGATAAATTTGGTATTTTACTTATAAAATCCTTTATTCACATGTTGAAGGTCTGTTTTCGAATTGACAGCTACTGATCTGTATAAACATTTGCGGAAGTCTCATAATTCATCTACTTTCCATTAAGTTGACAGAAAAAGTAAAGCGCTTATGGAACGGTACCAGCATTGTCTCTATTGTAATTAGGATAGGAGTATCCACCTCGGGAAAGAGCTTGAGAAGTGTAGCTAAGTGCGAGTATCGCTCTCCCCCTCTCTCCCCGCCCCTCTGTCTGTCTCCACTTCTCTTTCTCTTTCTTTCTCTCTCTCTCTCTCTCTCTCTCTCTCACTCTCTCTCTCTCTCTCTCTCTCTCTCTGCAGTTCACATTCTACATTAAAGCAAAAATAGCCTTTTCGATGTTCTAATATATATATATATATATATATATATATATATATATATATATATATATATATATATATATATATATATATATCTTTTCTATCTTTATATACAGTCCAGTTTATAATTATACTAAAATTGCATCTAAAGTGTTCACGGCATTAAAATGGAATAAGTGGTCTCATTCTACATTGGCTGGTGTAAAGTTCGTCGTTACCCTGCTTCCATCCAGTAGGAATCGATTCATGTCTAACTTTAGCAAGTCAGAGATATCAGAATATCTTTCCCACGTGGACTAATACACCGAATATGAGCTGGTTCAGTTTTTATGTTGTAAACACCTTATTTGCTAAGTTAGTGGAATTATAAAATGGGCTGCAATTGTAGGTAAATCTGTAGAATAATAATTGTTAAAATGTGTTGGAAGGACTGAATAAATATTAAAATTTGCAGTACACAAGGAATAAGATTCCATGGCGGCGCATTTCAGGTTTATTTTATCTTTTATATAATTAATATCTCTGACTAATACCTAACAATGAGACATTTTGCCATCTGCCGAAGGGTTGCAACTGTTTGAACTCCCTCCTTATGAACTATACTTAACTTTCTGACGAACTCAATGACCTTTTAGTTATATTGCGAATTTTCTACAAATTAATGTACACAAAGTGTCCAACAATTCGAATGTCTTCAGTATTCTATTTCACATACAAATTGAAAACAGAAAAGTTATAACACATATATTCTAAGTGTAATTGTTTTTATGTCACAGCCCAGACAGCTAACAATGAAAAAAAATTGTATCAGTTGAGCTCTACCAGTCAACTGCTGTTCCTTTCTAAGTCCTTTGTTGTGCTCTACTGCAGTGTTCTATTGAAAGTGACGATAGCTGCTGCACATATAGTTGAAAGGAGAGTTCGCAAATAGGTGGCGCTTTAGGGGAACAGAGAACGCATTATTTTGTTATTAAACGTCAATGGATCAGATAATACGTATTATCTTATTTTTCTTTGTTAAATACTCCTTCAACGTCCAAAAACCGAAGCTGTCAATTTATATCCCGAAACGATCACATTGCACTATTAAACAGCAACGAGTTCATACAAAGAGACTATCGCTAATTGGCTGGGATGCACGCGACTGGTGTCGTAGGGCTTTTATTGTTACAGCCCAGATCATTCTGAGAGACGCAGATGAGCCTGACGCTTTTGATTGATCAAATTTCCATGGCCATAACTAACAAAATGTTATCCAGACTGTAAAAGATTTTTATCGGGTAAATAAAATACAAATTCCTGAACATTCTGTGTAATCTTTTGACAAATTACATGCCGCAGTTCTGAAGTTGTTTCATATGTACGGTCAGGAAGACGCGTTTATAGGTGTTCCGTAGTAGCAACTCAGAATTAAACTGCTTGGTGGAAAAAGAGAACGTTGAGATTTTGGGGATATGCATAAATTCAGGTGTGTTCTGTTCAAAGTCTGATAGCATTTCAGTGATAGAATGCCTTAGCTAAACTTCATTCCTTGGATTCCTTAAATTAACGTCCTCCAGCATATCGGTCGAAATGTGTGAAAAGATGCTCAAATGAGTTCAAGGTACATAGAGCTTAGATTCACACGATGTTCATCTTTCACGATATGGATAAACCTGAACAAAATTCTTATTCAGATAACCCATCCCGATCGAGATTCAAACTCGGGACTTGTTGAATGTGAAACAAACACGCTGCTGCCATGCTACAGAGGCGGGCTGGAAGGTCATTGAATCCGGCTGTTGTGAGGATTCTGAGAAGTGCGGTTTAGAGGAATGTCTTACTCAATACTCAAATTACGTAAATAAGTGCAATAATATACCGGGGCAGGTACTGGAGTCACGTGATCATATTTTAGTTAAACAAATCCATATTAAGAACCGGTATATGCGTTTGAGTTTTTGAAATATGGAGAAGGACGTAGGTGGTACTGATCATAGAAGATAGGAAATAATAAATACCTGAAAACGGAATACTGTTACTCAACGCATTGCATTTTAGTCAACTACAGAATGTACACAAAACGTCTGCGCAAACTTCGATCATCATTTTGTATCGCCTAGTTATGTGATGTCGAGCTCTTCGAAGGAGTTCAAACTGTGGTGTAAGGAGTGTCCGCGGACATCTACAAAGGTATTTGCTAAGGACGTAAGCTGCATATTTCATTTAAACGCCACTCCAATCTCGGACGTATGCCGTGGGCTTGGTGATGTTGAAGGGGTAACATTGCTGATAGTGCCGGCAAGCCATTTCATTCTTTGGGCTTCCCTGTAGATGGGAAGCATCTGGTTTTATTCTGTATTTGTGTACAAGGCAACCATTGTTCAATCCCAAATAACGATCCAAACAAATGAGTATTAGTGGGGACAAATAACTTGAGCTTCTATCATGTGCGGTGGTATTAGGAATTGCGCGTGTTGTGATAGCTGGCTATAAGCTGCATATTGAGCTGCAGATCTCTATAGTTGCTAACTGTTGTGTGATGAATGATCACCGGAGTACAGAGTAATATCCTATCAGTAGGCAGGTGTATCTAATAATAATTTGCAAACACGGAAATCCCAAAAAAGTCACTCGAAGGGTTGTAAACTCCCAAATCAGGATGATAATTCAGAACGATTTAGAACGCTTTTCGAGCTCTGCACGGAGGAAAAGAAAGCGATCTAGCTCTTCCTCGCAAAGGACAGTGGCTAGAACGGCTAAGCAGTATGAAAAAGTGAGGGCACAATAAAAAGGATAGTTAAAAAATTACAAAGATCTAATATTTCAGGTACGCGAGTTCCTACCCCAGGGAAACAACTTAATCGGAAAAAGAAGTTTCAACTGGACAGTTTCTATAAGTGCATCATTCGCAGAATTCTTAGGAGAATTATAAAGTGCATAAATAAATTACGTCAGTGAAATATTTACTTTATGCAGTAAATGAGCAAATTAATTTCGGTGGTGGAGAGAAAAAATTCTTGAGAATACTAAAGGAAATGGAATTTAACTAAAAAGTATATAAGAATATGCGGCACATTTTAGTGGAACGCCGCCTTATCACGGCTATTTAAACCCCACTGAACTGATATAGAATAACATGGAGCGAAAATAGCAGAAAAAGTTTGTTCTGTGAATTTAAACGCACTTGAAAAACTAACTGTTTAAACGACAACATTGAAGAGGATTGGAAAAATGTGTGCATCAAAATTAAGTTTATAGAATAAAAATACTGGCATCGAGATAATAGAAGAAAAAGTAGAAAGTATAGTAATCAATGTGGATTTGGATGACAGTGATGAAGAGGAAGAGAAGCGTAGATGCTGTCTTATCAGGAATGTCATTTTTAAGAAAAACAATTATTTGAAATGTCTTCTGACAAGAAATTAACTAATTTTCAAATTGTAGACCATTAGACTCTATTGTCTTTAGACATCACTCAGTGAGGTTTATTATCCTACGATGACACTAGTCTCTGGTTTTTGATGCGAAGAATTCGGTGACACCCAATTGCACTGCTTCAATGTCAAAATTTCTTCTACGTAGAAAATGTAGAAAAATATGATAATATAATGGTGCGAGATCAGGTCTGTATGTGGAGTGTATTAGGAGTTCGATTCCTATCAGTTCCTGAACTTTTTGAATTCGTTCCAGTTTTTGAGAATAAAGATCCGCATCATTCGTGCGCCCGTTTAAAACAAACTCCCAGTGAATCACACTTTCAAGAATACACCAGACGTGCAATATTACTTTGTGACAGAAGTGATTTTTTTAACGATGACTTGGGTAGGTTGGCAGGGATCAAGCCACGGTTACGAGGCATAATGGTTTCGGTAATATACCCATTTTTCATCACAGTTTCAATTCTCCTGATAATTCTATCATCCATGGGATTACGGATAACCTGACGACACATATCCACCACACGTTCAGCCTGTTGAGATGTCAGTTCATGAGGTGCCGATCTACAGCTTCTGTATGATTTTCCAAGTGTGTTTATGTTGCACTGTATGGTATCTTGTGATGAACCAAGTTCTTCTGAAAGCCCACGGGTACCTTTTTGCAGGTTTTCTGGCAAAACTTGGCGTGTATCCTCAATATTCCATGCTTTCGGTTTTTCAGATCGTGGAAAATCTTTACTGCTTTCGTCTCCATTGTTAAAAGGTTGTATCCATCGTTGTGCCACAAGCTCACTAACACCTTCCCCTTCCACTTCACATATTCTTCGAGCTGCGGCAGTGGCTTTATAATCTTATTTCCAGTAGTGTTTTAGAAGGACTATAAGTTCAAACTTTGTTGTCTCCATATTGTGATCGTTTTTTAACAACTAAAGACTGACACATGCTCTCATTGTACGCAATACTTGCCACAGCATCCTGTAAATAGCATTGCCAAACCAAAGAAACCCAATAAATTTTCCAAAATACCAAAATAAAAAAGCGACAGTACTTAGTCGGTTTTATGGATTCCAGAAAAGACAACGGCAGTTCTACAGACGTAACAGCTGATATCCATCCTTAAGATGACATCGCCACAGATGGAAGCTTTCCAGATACAGCAAGTGAAATGGATATGCAGTAATCGGAAACTTCACATCAGAATTAAATGAGTCTGTTTTGTTGTGCTGCTTAGCGCCTGCCTTCAATAGTTTGCTTATTTTTGTGGCATTTTGTTCACCTCCTCACCCGTCTGATAGCCAGGCATACGGTGCAAATAGATAAGAGCGCCTCCACTGCCAAGTACCGGATAATACTGTAAAATAAGAAACAACTCAACAGAATAATAATGTAAACTTTACTGTTGGCTTTGGGTATGATGAGGTAAACAAAGAATACCTGGACTTTGTCTTATAAATAAAATATGATCACAAGGTACACTCATTTATCCACTAACGAGCCTCAAAATCCATAATCCACCCATATATCAGCATAGTTGTACTTTTCGTCTATAAGGATATTGAAATATTAAGTACAGTCAGTATATTAACAAAGAGAGCTTTTGAATTAAGCTTAATTGTCAGAAGAAAAGACGATGTCCTGGGCTATTATCATTATTGCCCCCCTCCTTCGAGCAATTTTATGCTCCAATGCTTCTTTCAAGAATAGATACTTGACCAATAACATTCAACTACACATATCTGTTCACGAAATGATAGAGAAAATGATTAAATTAATTTTTAATAATTATGAGTTTGCAAATATGAATGAATATGAATATTTTGAAATGTTGCTTCACTTTATCCAAAGACATTTCACTAGAATCCTATCGAAGTAATGAAGTTGTTGGGTACTAAGGTAATTTGGAAAGCGCTGCATCATTTAGAGAATGATGGATGATGATACTAACTGCACGAAACCATTCATCATTGTCGCAGTTACTCTCCATATGACCCACTTTTCATAATGGCGTGACAGTATGCATGGCAATAAAGAAATTGTGCCACTTGAAATACTGAGTCCTGTTATCGAACCCTACTAGTGTGCTAGTGCGACTACAAATGGAAAGTTTGGAGCTCTACGAGGAGTGTTACATTACATGTTTATGCATAGTATTACAGGTGCGATCAATTAACCAGGAAATAGTAGTAAACTGAGATATACATTCACAATTCAGTTTCGGTTCAATGAAGGGCAAAAGCCCTTTTGAATAAAGCTTTGGATAATAGTGGTTTCCTTAACATTTGAAGCAATCTTTGTTTAATGTTATTTTCTTCAAGATACATTTGGTTGTGCGATATGTTAAGAAGCCCAAAAAAGTATATTTTCTCCAATGGTAAAATAAGTTACCACATGGCAAAGCATGGGATCGTACCGGAAAATATTCGAAATAATGGAGTTGTTTACGCAAGCCCATCGCACAGTCAGTGTAAGCACAATCTGCATTCATGGCCTCTCGGCAGCAACGCGTGATACATCGCCAGGTGCTAAAATCATATATGTATAACGTGACTGAATTTTCTGTCATGGAGAAAGAAGAGGGGATCAAAATCCCTATGTGTCAATGACCAAATGGCGCGGATGCAGTGGTAACTTATATTTAAGTAAAATAATTAATTGGCTAACCTTTCATATCAAACACACAGCTCCATTTGTGTTTCGTAATTTACTGTACGCGAGGTTACTAGTACATGACAGAGCATTGAGGCCTATTGACCTTCAGTGACACATACCTGTATTTGTACGTTAAATTGCTTATACAAACGCGACATATTAGTAATTTGGCGTACAGTAAGTGATGAAACACAAATGGAGCGGTGTGTTTCATATGAAAGGTCACCCAAATAATTATTGCACACAAATGTAAATTACAATTGCAGCCAACCCATTTTGTCGGTTGACACAAAGGGATTTTGATTTACTCTCCTTTCTCCTTGTCACAATGTATAATCACATTATATATGATTCCTCGTGCCTGACGATGTATCACACATTGCTGTCCAGAAGACGTACTTGCATCTGAACAGAGTGTACATGCACTCTCTCACCGTGTATGTGCGATAAGCTCACGTAAAACTCTCTGTTGTTGCACATAATTTCCGGCACACTTCCATGCTTTGCCATACAGTAGGTGGCAAAGCACTGAAGCGTATCGGGAGGTATGTGCAACAACGGTTGTTGTTTAGTGACAACAGTCCACATGTTTATCTTACTATTAGGGCATAGAAATTTTTCAGTATAAAATAAATAATTTTCATAGCGCGCTTATCCTGATTGAATATTTCCTTCATCCAGAGAAATGGTTTGCGTGTAATTAATGTAGAAATAAGATATCTTAAAAATTTTATATCTATTTGTAATTTGAAATCAAAATACTTCCATTTTGTGTGAGAGATGCATATTACATATAACATGTATAACATAACAGATATACCAAACATTCACTGTGAAATATTTCTTGACCTAGGATTTGTTTTTATAAACTGATTGTTTTTTCTTCATGATATGCTCTTATGGTTTTCCAGTGAGCATCACAGTGAACTTAAATATATCTTTTAAAACTCTCAAAAGAAATATCCTGTCGTTTTCACTTAAATGCTGCTTTTATTGCGAAAAATTAAGTTCTTTTAATGACGCCATCAACTGCCAGAATCATATCAGTGGCACTGATGTGTCAGAATTTCATACCACAACGGTTATTTTATATACTGCTAAATCTGTCACTTTTAAGCACAAAAAAGTGAATCCGGCTTTGAATCCGTGACCCTGGCATCAGTTCTATATTACGAGATGGAACACTCAATGATGTGATGGGGTTAAAGCGTAAATACTTGGTGTGCAATTCATGTGCTTTGTTATTTTCAGGTGGACTATGCAACATATTCCTTATTACACATAATTTGTCACATCCACGTTTTTATGTAGAGTTGCAACGGAGCAGGACCCATTCTCGTGTTTTAATAGGTACATACTACAGGTATTCTAGAACCACTGTACCTGAAACCATTTATCTCCGAAATTTTAAATTTCACTGTCTGGTTACGCCATGGAGAAACAAACGTACACTATATGGCAGCGACTTTCTCTGCCAAGTGATCTAGGAGACGGTGAAGATATTGTATTCCACCCAAAATTATATATTGAAATTTCGCTGAAAATAAATGGTTTGAGGCCAAGTAATAGAGACTAAACATTTCTAGAAAAAGTCTGAGTGTATCTCTTTGCATCAGTAAACAGCATAACTCAAAACTGGAAATTAAATCCAGTATCTTCCAAAAATACGATAGGAATATTTTCAGGATAATCCTTCTATCGTAAACTGCCCTTTACGTAGGCAATTTTTCGAAATGTTTCACTGCTTTGAAAATAGCTCTAACGAGTTGGATTAACATATAGTGTATTAAAATTATATTAAACGTATTTACATAAAAATAAAGTGAATGTTTTGAGTTCTCGTAGTTAGCTTGCGAAGTGATTTTCATTATGAGGGGATTTCCTTTATAATTTCTTATACTAGTTATATGATAGACAAAATATACTGCACAATGCAGGAAGTTCATAATTTATTTCAAATAAATATTTATGGTGTTCGCCATTTCCTCGATATCAGTTATTATTCGTTTGATTAGTTCTATTCTTCATCATTAAAGTGGTGCCTCTATTCAGTTGTTTGTCGTAATCTCATTGAACTACTATAACATTTCAAGGTCCGCGCCTGCCAGTTCGCTTTGTTAATATGAAGTAGACAGAAAAATGAACTTTCGTAACAATGGTTTGCACTACATAAAATAAGTGACAGTGGAAAGAGAGAATAATGTGTATCTAGCACCTACATTCCTTTCTTTCTTTTAATTTTTATGGGGTATTTGGATAAATAAAAGTAAGTCTTCACACCTCGGTGCGTTTGAAGAAGAAGTATTCTTCACTAGCTGGAGCAAATATTGTAGCTATCTCCCTTTCATTCAGTAGGAATCGATTCATATCTAATTTTATTCAATCAGAAATATAAGGATATCTTTCTTGGGTGGAGAAAATCATGTGATAAGAGCTCGTTACGCATTACCTTAGTTGCGGTGTTAATCTAATTATAAGTGTAGGTAGGCGGTAGAGAGAAAATCGTCAATATTTTGAATAAATACATTCACAGTATAATATGTACACACATCCGGTTCTCTATGGCTACACTTTACCTGAACAAACATGGTTTGGTTTTGCTTTTTCAGACATGGCTCAGTTTGAATTCGACCAAATATGCGTTTCAGGTAATAAGTAACGAAATATATCCAGAGTTTCTTCGTGTAGAGTCAGTTGTTTTGTGCACTGATGTAATCATTTTGTTATCACCGCTGCTACTGAGATAATAACTTACTATCATATCATTGCCTTTTTCGGAGCCTGTCCAAGGAATTTGTATATATCAGGAAAATCCTTTAAGTCTTTGACTTGGACTTACATTCTCGGAAAATACTTATATAAGTTTGATTGAAAAGATTGGTACTTAAACGACTTTTGGGATTGAACTCTAATGCAAAAAGTTTATTTGTTTGAAAATGAGTTTTTGGGAGGAAGAATTTTTACTGAAATGTGATATGCAAAGGCCAGAGATATGTAGCTCGCAAGGGATACAAATTAGCTGGACACAGAGTGTGAATGATATCAGATGTACAGCACGGCCATCAAATGTGTAAACGTCGAAAATAACGTAACGCAGTACTTTGAGGAATAGTGAAGCATTGCCTTGCAAGTGCATGCAGACACAAGGTCAAGGTGTAGTGTAATGCGACTTTTCTGTTCCCTTTTCGCAGTGAAGCGGTTGTCACGGTCGGACAGTATCTTACCTGCAGCTATTTACTTGAGCGACCGATAACAGTAAAGTCCATGTGCAGTATACCTATGGAAAAACGTACACGTCTCTGGCCTTTAGTGATATATAATGAAACCATAGTTGTAAATTTAAAAAAAAATCTAAGGTCTAACAATTACATGATTTTCTCTATCTATCCACACTTTTCAGGCATACCTCATATATATGGCAGCGTTCACAAAAAATATGTGTTACGTTCTAATAATTTATCTACATATTCTTCCCCAAAATATGCTTCAAAAAGCAAGCTCGCTCTTCTGTGTACCTCACACTAAACTTTACAGAAAGACTTTTACGACATATTTCCTTATAGGTCAATGGGAATATGGTAATGTATTAGGCTTATGCGATAGTCAAGTCCTTTAAGAGCTGGCTTTGAGATTCCATTTGCATGATAAAGAGAGTGGGCAGGGGCAGGATAACAACTTGCCATTTCAGAAAAAAAATATAAGTATTGGAAAACTCAAACCAGTAACAGGTAATATCTGGAAAATTATCAACTTCCTAAAACAAACCTTTGACATAAATTGTGCACTTTACATGGATTGTATAGTAAGATATTGTGTACCTATTTCTTAGCAGTTTACCAGTTACGCAAGTCATTCTGACTGAAGACGATTTCAGATACTATTTCCAGAAATATCAAAATATGAATTTCATTTTCATGAAAATATCTTAACATGTGTTATTTGAATGAAAATCGTTATAGCCACTTTTGAGGAAATAGAACCTTTCGAAAAATTTTCTCGTAAGGGATAATTTGTGGTGCGAAGATTTCTCTGAAAATATTCGTTCTAAATAAAGCTGAACGTAAATACCAAGTTTGGTATTTAACCAATCATTTGTTTTTAGTGGTTATTTTCACAAACAAACAAACAAACACACACACACACATACATACACACACACACACACACACACACACACACACACACACACACACACACACACACACACACGGACCTGCCTTTTTCTAAAAGTATTATTTTTAAATCAGGGAGCGTCATAATGTGTATTTCCGGTGAAATCTTGATATCGGAGTTTGGTGGAATGCAATACTAGAGAAAAATATTTAATTGGTAGGCATATAAAATTAAGCATTCTTTAAAAGCATTAAACTATAACTTTTATATGAATAATGTATACCTTAGGCTACATGTGAAACCCAACCACGAAAGTGGTGTACAACATGGATTTTTCAAATTTAGCTGATGGGTTCCGTTAGGATGTTTTACATAAGGAATGTATTTTTAAATTACAATTTATTGCAAGAAATTACTTAAAATAATGAATTTGTCATTTGCTTACTTTTTCATAAAAATACACTCCGGTTAAAAGTTTAGTAGAATAATTAATATTAACTTGTGTTACATAATAAAATTAATGCACTCTTATTTTTTATTTGCTTTTTACAAGCCTTGTATTTGCACAAAAATATTAAATTGATCATTTAGAATTTGAAAGGATGTAATCTGAGATGACCTGTTTGAAGTAAAACTCAATTAAATTTTAACACCAAATGATATCTTGTACTGACAAGGCCAAGACTTCTAGGTAAACCAAACTAAAACTGACATACACAGTCCGTTTTAGCAGCAGTATTATCTTGATAAGAAAATTATGTAAATAATAACAATTATGTCTAATATTTATATGCAACATATTAATGAATTGCGAAGTAACATACTATTTACTTTTATTACCGAAAATATTGTTTGTGTGAATGTTTGTTATTTCTTAACATGGCACCTCAGAAAAAATTAAATGTTTATCATATGAACACAGACATTAAGGCGTAACTTTTGGACTGAGTCAGAAACAAACGCGGAAACGCCACTGTAATACATCACATGTTTAAATAGAGGGTTAATACTCACGCTGTGGTCAAGTCACGTGGTGAATATCTCGCCGACAGCAGAAACACTGGACCAGAGCAGGAGGTTATCTTGGTGTGTACGAGAAGCGATGGAAACATTGATGCGCGCGCCCCCTGGCAACCTAACAATCAATACGGAGCCCGCAAACAAATAGATAATTCCAGGTGTACATATACACCCACTCCATTCATGATTCATTGAGAATATCACGTTAATGCCGTATCGATCACCAAGGACATTCATCGTTTACTGCCCTACATTTCCCATTAACCCGCAGTTCAGCAACAAAAACGAAATGACACGACTTCCCAATCAAAACATCTGCTGTATGCTTTAAACAAAATTATCACATGCTGAATTTATATGACTTTCTCTGCTCACTCTCTACAAAATATTGTTACGAAAGGTCATTGTCCTATCTACTTGTTGATAATCGAGTTTAGCCGTCCTTACTCATTCACACATGTTTCTTTAACGTAAAAGGAAAGTACGGAAAACTAAAAGCGGTTATCAAACTTTTAAGTTGATCGCTATAAGATACCTTTAAATGTCCATGCACTTTGCATAACCACAAAGGGAAAAATAGTGAGTACTTCAAGAAAGTATAGGTATTGAAATCTCAAACTAATAACAAACATTATGTCGGAAATAACTAACGCAGTATAAAATTTTATTTCACATGAAGTGTGTAATTTAAAGAAAGCTACAATTTTTCTGCAGTAAGACATGGTCTAACCCTTAAAGTTTACTAGTTACGAGAAAGTCATGCAAAATGAAGAGGAGTTTTGACAAAATATCCAGAAAATTCAAGATATATATTTCATTTGTTCTAAAAAAATATCTCAACATATCAAAGTCATCAGACCCAAATTTTATAAATATTAAACATTACAAACACAAAGGCAGATTGGGGTGGGAGAATTTTCTTGAAAATCTTCGTGTAGTATTCCTGGAAGATACTCAACTTAATTATCAAGTTTGGTGTTTAACCGAGAGTCAGTTTTCACTATTCACACATACGACACAGATAAGCAGCAAAGTCAAACCAAGTTTTTTTAAATTCTCGGTTAAGTAGTTTTATACCTTTGTGTGACTTTGTGGGTTCGTGAAATAAAAAGTCCAATTTCACCACTCAAAAATGTTCTTTATTTCCACCGACTTACAGTTAAACACTTGCCAATTACATAAAATTACGTAATGCACACAATTACGATTCACCAGTTCGTCCGTCACAATTTCACTTGCACTCGTAATTACGTACGGTCTTCTCACTAGCACTGCGTCCTTACACCAAGAACTGACTGACTGTCTCCTCACTCACTGACTAACTGACTAACTGACTTCACTTCGCTCCGGCAGCCCCTTTTTATAGGAATATCGCCGCCTTCTGGCTTTCACAGGAAGGTTCCAGTAGATGAAAGATCCCGTAATTTCCAGAACACAGGTAGAAGAGAAACAGACCGCACAATCATGTTTTTTCCCCCAGCCATCCCTGTCACCACTATAAGACGGACGAGGGGGAGGCGTGGCTAACACGGACCTCCCCTGTCTTCCGCTCTCAGCTGCTTCCATAGGGTGTTCCAACGCCCGGGTAACAGAGGGAGATAATTATGTTCTTTAATAAAAAGTAGCATATCAAAATGGTTCTTATATCCATATTACACTGCTATAAAATTGTTTTAAAACAACAATTAAATGTGAACAACAACATACCAAAAACATCCAAATGTTTATGCAAAAATTCATATTAACGATCTCTTGCGAAGAAAAGGTAGGAAAAATTTAAAATTATAATAATAAAGAACAGAAGATCCTCAAGCATATTTCAAGCCACGTTATTAAATTATTATAGTTATGCAGGATCAACTACATTAGAAACAAATCTGTCTTTAAAAAAATTATACAAATCCCATCTTTAATCTGCTGTATATTTTTCCTGAGGTAAGCTTTTGTGTCCTTTCGGCC
This sequence comes from Mantis religiosa, assembly GCA_030765055.1. Lineage (NCBI taxonomy): Eukaryota > Metazoa > Arthropoda > Insecta > Mantodea > Mantidae > Mantis > Mantis religiosa. Next base: position 210,043,800 of record CM060950.1, read on the forward strand.
TTCTAGCTATAAAAAATTATAAAGAACTTAACAAGACTTCATAATCTGTTCACATTAAATTCATAATGCACGTTTGGCAAGTCAAAAAATCTTTAAAAACTGTTTTAATCAATATCGTTAGAACCATTTTTGAAAAAAAAAAAATGCGAAATAACAAACATTTTTACTGTAGGGGTAATTTTTATAAGCGTAATTTGAATAAGAGAATATTCTAGAACAATCTTCATCTGGCATGTTAATGTTTAACCCTGCTGTTATCCTTGGGTCAATATGATTCGACAAGAAATTTGTCTTTCTGTTACTCAATTAGATGCAATCATTGTATGTATTTGTTGCTTTTCATAACTAAATTATTAATAATAACACATAGGAAAATCAAAATCTTTAAGATATATAACCCCTAATTAAGCTGTTATCAAGTTATTATAAACTGTTCCATTTTTGGAAAAATTTATCTAATTTTTCTTGTACATGAAATTGTCACACTTATGTTCCTCGGATCAATATGACCCGATTGTTTTTAATAATCACTTAAGTAATCATATCCAAATCCGTGTGCATGACGGCATACACAATATAGCCCGCTGTTTAATTCTGCAGCAAAGGAGGATATATTGTTGAACCTCCATCACACACGTCTGATTGACTGTTGAAGGAAGACATTTTTTGTTGTAATTTACGTCCTCCAATGTTAAGCCATATCGGACGATGAATGAAATGTGTGAATGATGCTCAAATGAGCCCGGCGTCCATAGAGCTAAGAGTTACCCGACAGTCGTCTTTCGATATAAGAGAAAACCCCGGGTAAAACCTTATCCAGGTAATTCACTCTGACGGAGATTTGAACTCGGGACCTCTTGAACGTGAGGCAGACATCCTACCACCACTCTACCGAGGCGGGCAAAAAGATCAAATTTTAGTTCTTGCAGTAAACAGTGGTGCATTTCTATCATGGCAAAACATTGCCTAACTAAAAGTGGGTTAGAATCATTAGGCGATATATCTGATAGCAAGAACATTTCAGAAGAGTACCTTACTAGTGAAGAAAGCACTCAAGCTACATCAGAATCGAAAGACTGTGCTTCAGACAGTGAGTTTGGTAATGACAGCAATAATTTGCAAGATGCAGCAATAGTTCATTCGAAAGCTAAGAACATCAGTTGGAGCTTGGTACCCTTTCCACAACATGGAAGGGCTTCCACTGTAAACATAATAAAACAAACACCTACGTCCAGAGTCAGTGATCAAATTTGCCTTTCAAGTAATTATGAACAAAATCCTATGCAAAATTGTGTTGAAAATGACTAATTATCGAGGGCCGAAGAGTGTATGGTGATAAATGGGAAGATTTTGATGAAATTACATTGGATGTATATATTGGTGTATTATTACCAGCTGGCGTTTACGAATCGTATGGTGAATCAACAAGCAGCTTATGGGATCCAGAATCATATAGAGCCATTTTGCCTGCTACAATATCACTAAAGATGTTTCTTTCTTGGGTCTTACGTTTTGATGATAAATGTGATCGACAGGTGCGAAGCGCCAATGACAAACTGGCTCCTGTAAGGGACCTGTGGGAACGGTGGGTGGAAATACTGGCAAAATTATATAATCCTGGATCAAATGTAACTGTTTAATGCTTTGTCTGTGTGGAACAACAATTAAATTACACTAATTTCCATGTATTAATATCGTCTTAATGCCTTACCTTTGTATTTTACCCCGCGTGTCATTACGATCCAAAGGACCAAGAGTATATGCTATTTATAAGGAGAACGCAAGGGTTAAACAGTGTCTATCTATATTGGAAAACTTCGGTATTCTTTGAACTTATCGGTTTTGGCTAACGCTTTTCACAGTCAGACAGACAAACACAAATAAGCACATTACGGAGCCTTTTCTAAATTTTACCAGGGGCTGCTTGTCCTTGCGTGCTGCTATGCTGCTGCACGCTCATTTCTGTTTTATAAATCACACTGTATACATTTTAAAAGACCATGTAAGTAACAATGCATTATTATAAGTACAAGAAATCCAGTACGACCAATAATGTTTATTTGCATGAACAATATAACTCATGCTTCCTCACAATTAGAACGATTTAGTTTCATTGAATCATCCTCAATACTGTAATGCTACGAAGGTGACGTTAACAATTTACAAGAAGATCTAAACAAAATTCAACTCTGGGCGCAATCCAATCAAATGGAGATAAATCCAAGTAAATGTAAAACAATTATATTTTCAAGGACAAGAACAGAAGAAAATGTGATGTATAAATTAGATAACAAGAGAATACCCAGGATAAGTAGCACTAGATATCTAGGTGTAATAATAAATGACAGATTGGAATGGGGGGAACATGTAAACTCGGTCACTGGAAAAGCCTGCAAAGCATTACACTTTGTAATGAGAATATTAAAACGCAGCAATGGGAAATCGCGAAATTTAGCTTACACATCCTTAGTCCGACCAATATTAGAATATAGCGCAGCATGCTGGGATCCACATCGGGTTGGTCAAAAACAAGCACTCGAGAGAGTGTAAAAAACGAGCAGCTAAATTTGTTGATAGAGGAATGCGATTTGAAAACCCTACAGGCACTGCTACCTCCTGGGAATCATTGGAGAAACGTAGAAAACGGGCAAGGCTATGTGCAATTTTTAGAGCATATAAGGGGGAACCTGCATGGAAAGATATAACAAAGCGGTTGTTGACACCATCATATAGGGGAAGGAATGATCACTCAAAAAAAAAAAAAAAAAAAAAAAAGGAATAGGGAACAGAAAACTGATATAGGTAAATTTTCCTTTACCAATAGAACAATTAATGACTGGAACAAATTGACTGCAGAGTTACTGGAGACTTTGCCTCCAAATGTAAATAATTTCAAAGAGAGGTTAAAAAGAAATCCTGTATAGTTACCATAGTGCATGAAAGGAATTGTATATATGTTGTAAGGAATTGTACATTATATTGTTACCATAGTGCATAGTCATAGTGCATGAAAGGAATTGTATATATGTTGTAAGGAATTGTATATTATATTGTAAGGAGATGTATATTATACTGTAAAGAATTGTATATCATACTGTAAAGAATTGTACACTATATTGACAGCGCTGCCACCGGGCCATGCACTAAGCAGTGAAATAAAGTATCCATCCATCCATCCGTCCATCCATCCATCCATCCATCCATCCATCCATCCATCCATCCATCCATCCATCCATCCATCCATCCATCCATCCATCCATCCATCCATCCATCCATCCATCCATCCATCCATCCATCCATCCATCCATCCATCCATCCATCCATCCATCCATCCATCCATCCATCCATCCATCCATCCATCCATCCATCCATCCATCCATCCATCCATCCATCCATCCATCCATCCATCCATCCATCCATCCATCCATCCATCCATCCATCCATCCATCCATCCATCCATCCATCCATCCATCCATCCATCCATCCATCCATCCATCCATCCATCCATCCATCCATCCATCCATCCATCCATCCATCCATCCATCCATCCATCACTCCATCCATCCATCCATCCATCCATCCATCCATCCATCCATCCATCCATCCATCCATCCATCCATCCATCCATCCATCCATCCATCCATCCATCCATCCATCCATCCATCCATCCATCCATCCATCCATCCATCCATCCATCCATCCATCCATCCATCCATCCATCCATCCATCCATCCATCCATCCATCCATCCATCCATCCATCCATCCATCCATCCATCCATCCATCCATCCATCCATCCATCCATCCATCCATCCATCCATCCATCCATCCATCCATCCATCCATCCATCCATCCATCCATCCATCCATCCATCCATCCATCCATCCATCCATCCATCCATCCATCCATCCATCCATCCATCCATCCATCCATCCATCCATCCATCCATCCATCCATCCATCCATCCATCCATCCATCCATCCATCCATCCATCCATCCATCCATCCATCCATCCATCCATCCATCCATCCATCCATCCATCCATCCATCCATCCATCCATCCATCCATCCATCCATCCATCCATCCATCCATCCATCCATCCATCCATCCATCCATCCATCCATCCATCCATCCATCCATCCATCCATCCATCCATCCATCCATCCATCCATCCATCCATCCATCCATCCATCCATCCATCCATCCATCCATCCATCCATCCATCCATCCATCCATCCATCCATCCATCCATCCATCCATCCATCCATCCATCCATCCATCCATCCATCCATCCATCCATCCATCCATCCATCCATCCATCCATCCATCCATCCATCCATCCATCCATCCATCCATCCATCCATCCATCCATCCATCCATCCATCCATCCATCCATCCATCCATCCATCCATCCATCCATCCATCCATCCATCCATCCATCCATCCATCCATCCATCCATCCATCCATCCATCCATCCATCCATCCATCCATCCATCCATCCATCCATCCATCCATCCATCCATCCATCCATCCATCCATCCATCCATCCATCCATCCATCCATCCATCCATCCATCCATCCATCCATCCATCCATCCATCCATCCATCCATCCATCCATCCATCCATCCATCCATCCATCCATCCATCCATCCATCCATCCATCCATCCATCCATCCATCCATCCATCCATCCATCCATCCATCCATCCATCCATCCATCCATCCATCCATCCATCCATCCATCCATCCATCCATCCATCCATCCATCCATCCATCCATCCATCCATCCATCCATCCATCCATCCATCCATCCATCCATCCATCCATCCATCCATCCATCCATCCATCCATCCATCCATCCATCCATCCATCCATCCATCCATCCATCCATCCATCCATCCATCCATCCATCCATCCATCCATCCATCCATCCATCCATCCATCCATCCATCCATCCATCCATCCATCCATCCATCCATCCATCCATCCATCCATCCATCCATCCATCCATCCATCCATCCATCCATCCATCCATCCATCCATCCATCCATCCATCCATCCATCCATCCATCCATCCATCCATCCATCCATCCATCCATCCATCCATCCATCCATCCATCCATCCATCCATCCATCCATCCATCCATCCATCCATCCATCCATCCATCCATCCATCCATCCATCCATCCATCCATCCATCCATCCATCCATCCATCCATCCATCCATCCATCCATCCATCCATCCATCCATCCATCCATCCATCCATCCATCCATCCATCCATCCATCCATCCATCCATCCATCCATCCATCCATCCATCCATCCATCCATCCATCCATCCATCCATCCATCCATCCATCCATCCATCCATCCATCCATCCATCCATCCATCCATCCATCCATCCATCCATCCATCCATCCATCCATCCATCCATCCATCCATCCATCCATCCATCCATCCATCCATCCATCCATCCATCCATCCATCCATCCATCCATCCATCCATCCATCCATCCATCCATCCATCCATCCATCCATCCATCCATCCATCCATCCATCCATCCATCCATCCATCCATCCATCCATCCATCCATCCATCCATCCATCCATCCATCCATCCATCCATCCATCCATCCATCCATCCATCCATCCATCCATCCATCCATCCATCCATCCATCCATCCATCCATCCATCCATCCATCCATCCATCCATCCATCCATCCATCCATCCATCCATCCATCCATCCATCCATCCATCCATCCATCCATCCATCCATCCATCCATCCATCCATCCATCCATCCATCCATCCATCCATCCATCCATCCATCCATCCATCCATCCATCCATCCATCCATCCATCCATCCATCCATCCATCCATCCATCCATCCATCCATCCATCCATCCATCCATCCATCCATCCATCCATCCATCCATCCATCCATCCATCCATCCATCCATCCATCCATCCATCCATCCATCCATCCATCCATCTATCTATCTATCTATCTATCTATCTATCTATCTATATGTTATACATCCGGGATAATGTACGATATGTGATGCATGAAAGTGCGTGTACGATCATGCCATAAGCCACATAATTACACATTGTTAGGAAAACTAACATTAAATGTTTACTTTATTGACTGTTTATAAATAGCAAAGCTTTTACGAATAAATTAATATGAATAACTGCGTTTTGTTTCTTAAAAATATAGTAAACACCGACGTGTTATTTCTAAGTATCGTACATATATATTCACGGGTAGAACGAATGAATAGGTGAGGGGCAAGATATAATGTGAACAGTCTGCAGAACCGTTACGAAATGTATTGCCTCCAGAAAATATTTACAGTGTTACACATCACAACTTTTCCTTAACAACTTACTGCATTTCCTAAAGTTTTGCATTCCACAGTGCCCTTTTTATTCATAAGCTGTGGTAAGCTGGAGAAAATTAACAAAGAGAAAGTGTTCTAAAGTCGGCTTAGTACTAAAGCTTAGCAATTAACCAATATATTAAATGATATGTTACGGAAAAAGAAACTAAAGAGGAATGTTATCCAAGATTCTTATCGTAGTCCCACATCCATTTAACCGCAAAACCCGTAATGGGATCAATCAATAGCAAGTTAATTGCTTCTTCAACTCCATCCTATTCTCTGAATGTAAAGGTGGGTTTGCGGATTTACTGCTATTAACAGATCTCTGATGTTGGGCATGAAAAACTATTGTTTACGCATCTAACATCGATCACAAGATTATTACGTTATTCATTAACTTAAGTTCACTTAATTATTCATTTACCTACACATTTTGAAGTAAGAATAAGAACTCCTTATGCTAAAGGAATAATCAAATATTTCCAAAGTCGGTTGCTTTGTGATACTCAAATACTCTAATACTTCGAAATACTGCTCCTAGATAAAGGCAAAAAAGGAAGGAAAGGGAAGGAAGGAAGGAGCGAGGGAGGGAGGGAGGGAGGGGAGGAGTGAGGGAAGGAGGGGTCCACCTCGGTAGCGTAGATGGTAGCGTGTTTGCCTTACGTTCAAGAGGTCTGGAGTTCGAATCTCGGTCAGTGTGAGCTACTTGGATAAGGTTTTTTCCGGAGTTTTCCCTTATCCTGAAAGACGAATGTCAGGTTACTCTAAGCTCCATGGACCAAGGACTCATTTGAGCATCGTTTCACCAATTTCATTCACCGTCCTATATGACTTAACGTTGGAGGACATAAATTGCAAAAAAGAGGAAGGAGGGAGTGAATGAAGGAAGGAAAGATGGAGAGAAAGAAGTAAGGAAGTGTGCACACTTAAGTGACTTTCCTGAATATTCCTTAAAACCCTAGTTCTTCTATCAACTTTATGGTAATCAAAATACAGTTTTGTAGAAATGATTCCATTATAGTTTCTTGAGCTACTTGGTGAGAGTAGATTTAAGGGGTACTAAAATATATATTTTAAGAGCTGGACTCAAAGGTTTTGACATTCCGTTACCTTTGAATGCCGAGGGCACACAACAAAAAGAAAAGAAAAAGAAAAACGTAAGAAAGAAAAGCAGGAAGGAAATGACCACTTCATATTTGACAAAGGATAAGTATTTCAAAATTCAAATAAATAGCACGCAATATATAGAAAATAGTTATCTCTATTACAAACTTTATTTGCCATAAGTAGTGTGCTTTAACGCGATCTACCTTTTTTTAAGAATTTGCCTAGCGTTTATGGCTTTCCAGTTATACAGAAGCAATTCATAAAGAAGAGAGTTTCAGAGGACATTCGCAGAAAGTGGAGAAAATCTCTTCCGAAGGGGAAAAAATGTTATATTAGCAGGGGATCTAAATCTGCCAAATGTAAACTGGGACGGACAGTTAATAGGAGGTGAAGCTCAAAAGGTCGTTAACTTTCTGGTTTGGGAGCTGGGGTTATTTCAAGTAGTGAAAACTGTTACTCGACAAACAGCATTACTGGACGTATTTTTATGCAAACCTGAGTCATTGTTTTCTGCATGCGATGTTTTGCCAGGTATAAGTGACCATCAGTGTGTGCAATTAGACATAAATTGGAAAGGGCAGACAAACCGGTTTGAAACGGAACAAGTAATTAGTTGGGATTTCCATAGGGCGAACGGGGGGGCTATCCAAACATTTCTCCGGGAAAAATATGGGATATTTGTAAAATCTGCCACTAGTGTAAATGAAGCATGGGTTAATTTCAAAACACTTATCCTGGAAACAATTAGAGAACACGTACCTTTTAAAGTTATTAAACATAAAGCGGATCCAGAATTTTATACAAAATGTATTAGGAAACTTAAAAGAAAGACTAGGCACGCTTATAATAAAAGGAAGATATCAGAATGGCATCTTAACAAATTTAAAGAATTAGCTAAACAATTACAAGACGAAAAGTTGCAAGCGCAGGAACGATTCTTAGATAACGTTTTTAGCGGGACAAATAATTGTTGGAGATCATTTTACAATTATGTAAAAAGACGCAGGGGAAATAAAGAGAGCATACCAGATTTTAACGTTAATGGGATATATGTATTAAGTGATAGGGACAAAGCTAATATATTAAATTCGCATTTTGTATCGGTTTTTCTTAAATCCGACGATAGTTCCGAACAGGAAATTGGGGAGAGTGGAGAAACGATTTTTCAAATAATGGCGCCCAAATTACGCAAAAGGATTAAGATGCTGCAAAACCGAAAATCAAGGGGACCAGATAATATACCTACTGAAATATTAACGCTTGGGGGTGAAGCCATGATTCCCTATCTAATGCTCTTGTTCAACATGTCAATTAACAACTATGCCTTACCGGAAGACTGGAAAACAGCTATTATAGTTCCGATTTATAAAGGGGGTAATAAAACAGAAATAAATAATTATCTGCCAGTTAGTCTAACTTCAGTAGTATGTAAATTAATGGAGCATTTAATTGCAGAATATATACGAGAGGAGTTAGAAAATAAAAAGTGGTTTAATGAAGCGCAACATGGATTTAGACCTGGGTATTCGTGCGAAAGTCAAATTACTTCATTATTTCAAGATTTGGCAGATGAGGTAGATGCAGGGGGAAGAACTGATGCAGTGGTAATTGACTTTTCTAAAGCTTTTGATGTAGTGCCACATAGTTTACTTATTTGTAAGCTAGCTAATACAGGAATTGACAAACGCGTAGTATTATGGGTTAAACATTTTTTGAAAGGGAGAACGCAAAAAGTTAAAGTAGGTAAAGAGCTGTCTGATAGTGGAACTGTTAGTTCGGGTGTGCCACAAGGCTCAGTACTAGGGCCTTTACTGTTTCTCATTTTTGTTAATGACATTGCTGTTAATATTAACTGCCAGATAAGGTTGTTTGCAGACGATTGTATCATTTATAATAAAATTCGGAATACAGTGCATGAAACCGCTCTTCAGGATGATTTAAATGAAACCTGTAATTGGGCTGCGGCTAACAAAATGTCAATTAATGCCAAGAAAAGTAAGTCGATTGTTTTTAGTAGAACTAAGGGCAAAATTATTGTTAACTATCACATGGGAGGGGTGCAAATTCCACAGGTGGACAGCTGCAAATACTTGGGAGTGTACCTGGCAAGTAATGCTGGATGGGACGAACAAGTAAATTCCACAACTAGGAATGCGTGGAAGGCATTACATTTCGTAATGAGAATATTGAAAAAGGGGAGCGCTAGATCCAGGGAAATTGCCTACAAGACCTTAGTGCGGCCGGTTATGGAATATGGAGTAGCATGCTGGGACCCGTATAGAGCTAACCAAATCGATCTGTTAGAAAAAATACAGAAGAGGGCAATAAAATTCATAAAAAGAGGCAAGTATTTTGGGCCTATAAAAGGAGATGAGACTAAATGGGAGGAATTAAGAATTAGGCGTAAAAAACATAGGTTGGTAGCGTTATTCAAAGCTAATGCTGGTGTAAAGGCATGGGTGGACGTTAATGTAAGGTTAGATAATCCGGATTATTATGGACGAAACGATCATAGGTATAAAATTAAGGGTAGAAGATACAGAACCGACGTAGGAAAATTTTCTTTTGTTAATAGAACCATTGAAGAATGGAATGAATTGCCTGTAGCAGTCTTTCAGGGCTGTCCCCTGTAGTTGAAGAAATTTAGAAAAAATCTAAATGGTTTATAGTTTAACTTTTGAATTATAATGGTATGTAATATGTAAATAGAGAAGTAATTAGATAAGTTTTAAGTGACTAAAGTAAAATAATACCATGTTTGTATTGTTTACTGTATTATTGTTGTAAATCTAGTATATGTAATTTGATCTGTATTCTTAACTCTGCCACCAGGTAGTACCCAATTGCAGTTAATAAATACATACATACATACATACATACATACATACATACATACATACATACATACATACATACATACATACATACATACATACATACATACATACATACATACATACATACATACATACATACATACATACATACATACATACATACATACATACATACATACATACATACATACATTACATACATACATACATACATACATACATACATACATACATACATACATACATACATACATACATACATACATACATACATACATACATACATACATACATACATACATACATACATACATACATACATACATACATACATACATACATACATACATACATACATACATACATACATACATACATACATACATACATACATACATACATACATACATACATACATACATACATACATACATACATACATACATACATACATACATACATACATACATACATACATACATACATACATACATACATACATACATACATACATACATACATACATACATACATACATACATACATACATACATACATACATACATACATATACCTTTTCATTTTTCATCAAAACATTTTAAAATGGGGTACGTTAATAAAACTTATCAGAGTCATTTTTGACAAAATACTTTCCAATCCTTTATAGATCTAAAGAATAGTTTAAGGCGTGGAAATTTTCTTGGGAACCTTTCTTGCCCATTCTTGAACGATGTTGAAACTTAAATGTCAAGTTTTGTTTTCGTTTTTAAGTTACGCCGTTCAAAAATAACTTTTATTTATGTATTTATCGAGGAGGTCAAGTGAAATTTGGATATCGAATTTTTGGATGGCTAGAACGGAATACATTCCCAATTTTCTAAGTACCTGATAAAGTAAACGGCATAGTGATTTATTCCTGAGAGAAGCATAAGCTGTTTGAAATTTAAAGCAACAAAAACGATATCTCTGGAATGATTAACGCCGCAATAAGTTACATTTGAACACAATGTGTGTTTCAATGTAATGTGAGGTTTTTCGTACTCTATTGCGATTCACTGGTTATACAGAACATTCAGAATTAAGAGCAACTCACACATTTCTCCAAAACATTCTATATATATATATATATATATATATATATATATATATTACTCCTCGTAAATATACCTTTATTATATAGCATTCTAATCAAAATCTTTAGCTATTTATGACAAAATAAAACACTTATAAAAGTATTTCATTTAATGTAATGGAAGGTTTTTCTTAGAGTTCTTCGTGCCGCATCCTTGGAAGATGCTAAACTAAAATACGAAGTTTGGTATCTAATCGACATTTCGTTTTTCAGTTATGTTGTATACAGACACAAACGGACACTCGGGCAAGCACATGCACACACAAGGTACTTTGTCTAAACACACCTTTGTGGATTCTTGGGACTTCGAAACATGCATTTCTAGTGAAATCACGTTATCAAATCTTTGGGTGGAATTGCGATACCGTCTCTACCAGCTATGTACGTTTTTTTTAAAAGGAAATCAAATATGAAACTAGAAGAAAACAGAATTTTTATAACATTTTAGTTATTATAGCTACCTGTTGTTAAGTAGTGCTGGGCATAAAGCACTGTAATAGGCATAGGTAAATCACACTCAACGACAAAAGTAATAGAGAAACTTCATTAGACTATCTTTTATGACTTGCAAACTTCTGCAGTTATTTTACATATCTAAGGAAATGAACAGGTATTCACCTTAAAATGCATATTTACCAAGCTATCCATAAACTGGCGTCTATTGTGCCTCGTTACTCCAGAAATTTCATGAAATATTTAAGAATTAGTTTTCCTTTAGTGTGAAATACGAGTAAAAACCATGGCTGGCAGTCAATGAAACTGTCAAAGAGGATAGGATTCGGTGATTATCAACCGATGTGGGATTGCACACGTAGCCAATTAAGTGTTGAGCTGGTTAATATTCCTTAAAAAGTAATAAGAAATAAGAGGTAATACATCGAACCTAAACAGTTTTACAGAGTTTTCATCAGAATTTCGTTGGTACACAAGAGAGAGGAACGATCATAAAGTTGAGGCATAACATGGTGCCAATATCAGACCCACAACAAGAAGGCAAGCTAGAGGAAAGTGTAGGGTAATCACATTTGCTGTCCCATAATGCCTATCATAATACCTATATATAATAATACATAATATGTAATACATAATACCGATCACTGCGTTTACTGCAACAAACATTAGATCTGGCAGCATGGGTAATTCATATGCACTCTCATACACTCATTTCCTAGTAAACAGATCCGTTACCGGAGCAGATGAACAATTCAAGCTTCTCTGCCCTTCAGACTTATTAAATCAATTGTGTATTGCGTTTGTTCTTACATACTTTAAATGTTATTACATGTACAATGGATTAGTCCTTAAGCTCTGACGTTAGTTTATTAAGTGAAAGTTTGGCGTGCAAAATAAAATGTTTAGGCAATGCGTTTTAGGCCGATAGAAAATTGTGTGCTGTACAAAGTAGTCTGTTTAGTTTCTGTAAACGTTTGTTCTTCTGAGGTAAATAGGCATATAAGCGCATAAAACGGAACACATTATTTTAAAGAACTTAATTCTCTACCTAATAACAAAACGCATTGCTTAAACATTTTACTGTGCTCGCAGAAAAATAAGTTTAAAAAATGTGTAGAACTTAAGAGACCAACCCATTAATACCTAATGCACATTTTCTTACCCTGGTATTCTAACACTGCAGGTTTCAGTTTTACGATTCCACAGCTCCTTCGCCAATGAAATGGACCGCCATTATGGCTGTCACAATTAATTTATCATTTTTTAATTTTCATGTCCCTAAATTTGGTCTGTAAAAGTTGTTATTCAGCGAAACAGCACGTCTACAATGCCCTTTAACTGACGTCAAAACAAAATAGATGATAAATAACATTGGATTAGAACTCGGTATATAAACGTGCCCCTGCCGCCTCCTGTGTTTCCCTTCCCTCAACTTTTCCAGAAGATGGCGAAAACCACAAAGTTGCAAGATGGTTGAACTCTGTTTAAAGGTAGATTAAATTTGTAGTTTTATATCTACTCCTTCTATTCCTCACAAATTTAATTTAAATCACGAATGACTGTAAGTAAGGCAGCATTTATGTCTACGACATATTTAAATAGTAATAATAATAATAATAATAATAATAATAATAATAATAATAATAATAATAATAATAATAATAATAATAATAATAATAATAATAATAATAATAATAATAATAATAATAATAATAATAATAATAATAATAATAATAATAATAATAATAATAATAATAATAATAATAATAATAATAATAATAATAATAATAATAATAATAATAATAATAATAATAATAATAATAATAATAATAATAATAATAATAATAATAATAATAATAATAATAATAATAATAATAATAATAATAATAATAATAATAATAATAATAATAATAATAATAATAATAATAATAATAATAATAATAATAATAATAATAATAATAATAATAATAATAATAATAATAATAATAATAATAATAATAATAATAATAATAATAATAATAATAATAATAATAATAATAATAATAATAATAATAATAATAATAATAATAATAATAATAATAATAATAATAATAATAATAATAATAATAATAATAATAATAATAATAATAATAATAATAATAATAATAATAATAATAATAATAATAATAATAATAATAATAATAATAATAATAATAATAATAATAATAATAATAATAATAATAATAATAATAATAATAATAATAATAATAATAATAATAATAATAATAAATACAACTTCAACATTTTCGACCTTTGTAATACTTTTACATCAGAGCCTTTTATTGTAATTACTCAATATTTAAAAAATAATGATCGTTTTTGGAAGTAGGAATAATATCATAGTTATAAAATTTGTCGTACTATCGGATTGAATAAAATATAGAAGTAATGTTTACACTGCAGATCTAATTGTTTAAACATCTGCATAAAATGACTTTGCCTTACTCCTGCACATTACATTTGAATAAATTTGTAAATGTGAATGCCGAGAAAAATATTCACCTTTTGATTAATGATAAAAGAGAATGGCGACGTGTATCAAAATTTCGTTGCAGAATACCTGCACCTAATTATAATGCGGAGGGCTAAACAAAATTTGTTTGTTTGGGAGCAAAGGTACACTAAACGGAAAGACGGTTCATAGTTCAGGAAAATATACTGCTCAAGAGGTTTCAAATAACAATAGCTATAAATTTATAAAAATTACATGTTAGGCCCTATATGCCTATACATATACCTTAATTTTTCAGGCATTCCATCACATTGCTAGTTTAACTTGGGCACACGCAATACAAAACTACGAGTGAGATAGAGGAACTATTATGTTTCAACAGTTCGACGCGGTCCAAGCGACTGCCGCTTCTCACCCATGGAAAAATTGCCCTCAGAGTTCGGCTTATTAAATAATTAAACATGTGCTAAAACGTTCAGAGCACAACTTTATGTACCGTAGAGTAAGACAATAAAATAAATATTCTAGTATGTGCATAGCGATAATTAGTGTAAATGTTTAGGAATTTAATCCATTGAAATAAAGATCGGATATACACCGAAACACGCAACAGTTCCGTATTTTTAAAAATGTATTTCAAACAATATAAAACTTAAAAGGCAACCTGAAATAATAATTTAAAAGCTAATATTGTTCTTTTTATTGATTTGGCTCACACTGTCTCTTAAACAGTCCATGAGATAAATTCCTGAAGCATATACGCAAGGGTATGTTATACAGAAGTGAATATTGATAGTCCCTTTATAATTTCAAATAATCTAAGCTCACACTTTATGTTTCTGCCAATAGTAATTTCACAAGTGTCCTCTCTTAGTGCAGTGAAATAGCAATGATCAGTTTTGTTAATAAGCTATTGTTAGTGAGCTGTGATAAAAGTAACGTTGAAAAATACATGAGCAATTAACCTCTGTACAATTACACCCAGCAACTTCAGTCTGAATTGACGTTTGTTAGTCTCGCAAAAACTTGAAAACGGCTGAACCGATTTGCCTATTTTTGGTTTTGAAATATTCGTATAAGCCCAAGGAAAGTTTAAAAGGTGAGAAGAAAGCCTGAAGTGATAATGGACCGGTTTATTAACTAAATAGAAAAGTATTTACGCAAACTCTTACGGAATACACACACCTTTTATTTTCGATAAAACAAAAGCATTACAGCCCGCCTTGGTAGCGTAGATGGTAATATGTTTGCTTCACGTTCAAGATGTCCCAAGTTCGAACCTCCGTCAGGGTGAGTTACCCGGATAAGGTTTTTTCCGCGGTTTTCCCTTATCCTAAAAGACGAATGCCGGGTAACTAAGGTCCACGGACCCTGGGCTCATTAGAGCATCATTTCACCCATTCCATTCATCGTCCGAAATGACTTAAAAAGGTAAAGGACGTGAATTACAAAAAAGGCATTACAAACTAAACAGATATTCCACTCCTTGCCAATGTCTTCAAAGCTATTTCACCTACCATATCTATATAATAAAAATGAATCTGTAAATCTTTGTAAAACCAAAACTTCAAAACGGTTGTACCAATTTGACTAATTCATTTTTTCGAATATTCGTTTAAGTACGAGGAAGGTTCTCATGAAGAAAAAATTGGTAATTCTGCGTTGCATAGAAAAGCGGGAAAAAAACAAAATGTTTTCTTTTTCGAAATTGATATGCAGTCCGAGGAAGTTTACTATGAAGGTTAAACAAAAGAGAACCAAATCATGAAAACAAAAAGGAACCAAATCACAAGATTAAGAGAGAACCGCTGAAATTTAGTCAGTAACCTTATAATTTATGAACGAACCTTAACGTTAATATAAACAACTGGAATGCATCCGGAATTTTGACACTTTCTTGCCCTACGATATAAAGTTTAACTGAGAGCTCTCAATTAGTCCGTGTTATTTCAAAGTCCCCATATTTATCTCTGGTTGATTGATTTATTTTGTGTTTATACGCAGTTCAAGGTTCATGCTGCCTATAAGATGCGGGGGGGGGGGGGAGCGATTTAGGTCGAAGAACTCGAAATGCTATAAAGCAGGCTAATTTTCGGTCTAATAGGACTGCAATAGGACTGCATAGCAACATGAAGAGTGCAATGAAATTGAAAGGACTAGGATATCACAAACACATATTTCAGCTCATAATCGTGCAGGTTTGAAACTAGGTACTTTCAGTTACAATGTTTCAATTGACTACAGTTTTAGGAATAGGAACGGATTCCACAAACTTGCTTACAAATGTACAAAAATATAATAATATAACACGGAACAATTAGATGCCAACTTTGAACAGGCTTATCCCCTGCATTGATTCGTTTATGTTACTTTTTTAACAAAAGAAATAAAGCTGTGTTTTTAATTTATAGGTATAAGACCAAATATATCACCGAGCAGGCTCGGTGTTGCCGGTGTCAGATGGAGATTACAAATTCCTGCAAATGTACTTCATGGGCATTCGACACAAGAAATTGATCTGAAAAATCAGTTGATTCCGCTACTAACAAAGATGATGCCGTCAAATATCCACTCGAATTTTTTAATTGACTGGAACTGCCAGGATTGCCGCCTCACAGTTTTCAATTAAAGGTGGCCTCGGAGGTCATAATGTTGCGACCAACCATATCTTTGTAAAGGCGCACGGCTACCACTGAAAAAGAAATACTGATCAACTTAATCGAAGCAACTATTCTAAAGGTAAAGTATAAAGGATGTTTTGATACTACGCATTCATATGATTCCGACTGACATATCATATGAATTTAAACGACTGCAGTTTCCAGTGTGGCTTGCTTTTGCTATGACCATAAATAAATCCCAGGGGTAGTTGTTGCGTGTTTGACTGATTAACCTGGAAAATCCCTGTTTCTCGCATGGCTAATTGTATGTTGCCTGTTCCCGTGTTGGAAAATCAATCGATATTTTTGCTTACGCACCAGGTAATCAAACAAAAAATATCGTGTATCTTAAAACATTACTATGAAACTATTTAAGATATATATTACTAAAGTATGACAGTGTGCGAATAAAGAAAACGGAATTTTGTAAGTAGTTGTTTCTGATTATTACATTAAAATGCATAGAAAAGTATATTAGTATTATGTAAAACTCTCTACAAGATAAATGAAAAACTCTCACATACTATACGAAAAAGGATCATAAATTTTTCTGGCCATCTGTTCAGGATGAGCTCTATCAGATTAACTAAACAAATCTTTGATTTCTTCCGTAAACGTAAAGCTAAATCTAACTGGTTTAAGGAAACTGAAAAAGACTTAGCAGAATTAAAAATCACAGAAAATTGATTACTTGACGGGACAGCGGAAGTAATAACTAAAAACGAAAATATAAGGTTCAAAGATAAATCTACGTTAAAATCCAAACCCATTATGTCGGCAGAAGAAAGGAAAAGAGGGATCAGATAGAATGAAGAAATACTGGGAACTAAGAAAGGAACAACACATAGGGAAATTATTGATTCAACGTACCCCAAAGAGGGTGAAACGAAAAGAAGAAGAAGAAGAAGAAGAAGAAGAAGAAGAAGAAGAAGAAGAAGAAGAAGAAGAAGAAGAAGAAGAAGAAGAAGAAGAAGAAGAAGAAGAAGAAGAAGAAGAAGCATTATGCAAAAGTATTGTTGGTAAATATGTAATAGTCAATAAACAAAGTGATAACTCTGAAATACATTTATATTAAATTTGTTGTTTAAATTACCTATTTGTGAATGTATATTATCTGTTCTGGGGACCTTTAATGAAAGCCATAGCTATCATATATTATCTGTTCTGGTGACCATTAATGAAAATTAAATATGTCATCACTATGTGTACACTTTATAAGCAACGCAATCACCAGGACTTGACATAAGAATATAAGTTTGTGGGACTATCACAGTGCAATGGCTTATGACAGAACAACGTCGGTTGGGTCAGCTAGTTAATTATAAATAAATTTTATTTGAAAAACGGATTATCAAAATGTAATAAGTATTACACAATCACAACAAAATTCTAGCATAAAACGATTAAGGTGTATGAATGGATTAATAATATAAATTTACATCACGAGGGTAGTTTCATAAGTGTGGTAATTTTGTTGTGACTTTGAAGGTAGTAAGCTTGATTATTATTCAAAAGATTGTACTACAGTCTACATACACGATATGTACTACACTATAAAATTCATTGTGACAGCCATCAGAACTGGTCAATATGATAGCTGAGATTTAAAATGAAAAAAAAAAAAAACAGTGTTTCGTGCTATTATTAAACGTTTTCATTTGAACGGTTGAGACTTTATTAATTGTTTTACCATTAATAGTTTAAATTCTTAGTGAAGTTTTGCTAAAATCGACCAAAATCGCTTCTGGAAGAACAATTCTGCCGAGTGTCTGGTGATGTTTAATCGCAAACCGCAAGACTTTTTGCGGCGATCTGTGACTGTGGATGAAACTTGGATCAGTCATTACACATCAGAGTCAAAACAGCAATCAAAACAATGGACGAAAGCTGGCGAAAGTGCAACAAAAAAAGACAAGGGGCGTTTTGTCAGCTGGCACGGTAATGACCACTGCTTTTCTTGGATTCTCAAGGAATAATCCTCATGTGTTAATTGGTAAAAGGCAGAACTATAACTGGAGCCTATTACGCTTCATTTTTTTTCCTTGTTCCATTTATACCTCGCCTTTAACTGCAAAGGTTATATCGGCGGCCGTTCTCCTTTGGAACATCTTTATGGTGTTAACTAGTATTCGTTGGGTTTTAATGATTAGATCACGCACACATTTGCACTCTCATTCATACTTCCAGACTCTGGGGAAGATGAGGAATTACCTTGGTCTGAGAAAAATACCCACCCCCACTGCCGAGAATCGAATCCGGGACCCCTAACATGGCAGGCAGGTGCTCTACCGACTGAGCTAAGGGACCAGCCTACGCTTCACTGTTGGATCGTTTGCGGCATGATTTGACTAAAAAGAGACCGAGATTGAGACGCACAAAAGGCTCTATCACCAGGATAATGCACCATCACACACATCCAAGGTCGCAATAGCGAAAGTGTATGAGTTGGGCTTTTGAATTGGTTCCTCATCCACCTTGTTCACCAGACTTAGCCCCAAGTCACTTCTTCCTATTCCTAACCTTGAAAATTCCGCTTGGTGGTAAGAAATTTTCATCAAATGAAGAAGTGATAGTAACGTTAACGAGTATTTTACAGATCTTGACGGAAGCTATTTTTCTAACTGGATGAAAGAGCTGGAACATCCCTGGACCAAGTGTATAGACGTCAATGAAGACTATGTCGAGAAATAAGGTGAGATGTTCACGAAAAAAATGTCTTGGCTTTTTAACAGACTTATCAAACGACCTGTGTATGTATAAAGTCACTGATATATAGTATCCCGTGAACATTTGAATGCTGTTTTTCTGCAAATGAACTTACCGATGATTTTCTCAGTCGTAAACCTATATAATAAATCGAAACATCTGATGGCGATATCGCCACAAATAATATAATTATTATAATACTATGAATTTCGAAATTCAAACCTGTTGTTAACCTTTGTAAACCAGGATTTTAACGTATGCTTCATTTAAGGGCTCGTTTTGAAGCAGGTCTAAGGAAACATGGAAGCTGCATGAATAGAAATGCGTCGATGTTAATTAGGTTATTACCTTATTTTCAAAAATCAATCTAAAATATGAACCTTTACTGAACAGAGGTCTTATTCTCATAATATCAAGGATATTTGTCAAATTATCCCAATATTTTAACGAACTGCTTGGGATTCTGCAGCATATTTTATATGGGTAAGAACGTCAATTTTATCTGTTTCGTAATCAGCACATTGAAGCACTAAAATGCAGGTGTTATCTTCTCATCTTTATTCAGTATCCAAAGTACCTTTTAGATACAATCGATATCCGCAACTCCAAGAGGCTTCTTTGTTTCTAAAAGGTGCTTACTATTGATTCTAAGACAACAATGAGAGTGGTAATCCAAATTGGTAACTTAATCGCATAAGCATACTTTCATAGTTAAATTATGGTCTACTTTTATATTACGCGCAACCCTTTATAAATCTTTTTTCATTTTCAGCGTAGTAGTTTGGAGTCTCAGTTACCATAGGTATGTACAGCAAACTTCGATTGAAGTGGAAAGAATCAACCGGACTGCCTAACGCTTGTGGTTGAGTAAACCAAATTATACTTGCACGCGATATTTTATACCAGTTTATAATATAACAATTACATTAGAATAACGAAATAAATAACTAATTTTTGCAAATAACCATTTAGTATAGTGTTTTTATTCATTTTAATATTCTGGAAAATTATAGAGTCAGAGTGGTTTTTATTACGTTCAGCAGGAAAAGGCAGAATTATATTCCACTGAAACATTCTATGTGGGGCTTTCACCAGAAATATACGTTTTGAAGCCCTCTGAACTTAAGGCCGCACCGTGGCTGAGTGGTTAGACCACTGCACTCTCAAAAAGGCGGCCCAGGTTCGATCCCAGGCGACCGCAAAGTGAGATTTGTATTGGACAACACTGTGCCGAGGCGGGTTATCTCCGGTTTCCCACGCCATCTCATTCCACCGGTGCTCCATCTTCATCTCACGTATCATCACAGTCATCGCCTGCGGTGCCAAAATTCCGATTTCCTCATAAATGGCTCTAACAGTTTTGATTAAAATAACATTCCCTTAAGACATTTTCATATACAAACGAAATGTATTCCTGAATATTTTGTAAATAGCCTCTGAAGTCATCATTCTAGATGGCGTTGGCGTTACTGGTAAACCGCAAGAGATAGTCAAAGTCTTACTGCACAAAGGATGTTGACCTCATTAAAGCACTCTATTCATGTCTGACCCTTCCTTTTTGTGGAGTGAACTATTTTGAAGATATTCTTTATTATTGGTTTGAATTTTCAAAGACTTCACTTGCCTCAAATAGAAGTCGTTATTCACGTTTGTTTATGCCCAGGCCGTTCAAAGAGAAGGGAATGTCAAAAATATCACGCGACTTGACTCTCACTTAAAGCCCATTGCATTGGGCCCATTGCACGCTCATCTCGATTAACAGGAAGCATGAGTAGATAGAAAGACAAACGTTTGTAAAGTTTCTACAAAAGTAACGAAAATCATATGCGTGAATAAAATATTTGTCTCTCTTTTGGCTTTGCAAAGAAAATGGAATTTCAAAGCCATCACATTTGACTATCGCATAGGCCTACCATATTCCCTAATCCTGTTTTACGCCTATAGGAACATGTTGTATAAGACAGTTTCTGCAAATGTTTATCTAAATTATTATGTACTACAGTGAGTAGAGAAAACTTACGAGTAAAATGAATCACATTGGTATGAAATGGTAATTTCTGTAAGCTTTTTGCTTTATGGCGCTTTGATGCCAAATTAAAGGGCCTTCGCATACAATTCCAATATCGGACAAAAGACGTACCTTTCACATCACATGCGTGTAAATAGCCGCCTATTTGGCTGTTGACATAACTGAGTTATATGACCTGAACTCAGAAAGTTATATAACAGAACTAGATTAAAAGAGTTAACTCACGTACTTCCTGAGTGCCTCCTTGATACAGAAGATTTGTTGATAAAATAATGAGAAAAAGAGGCAAAGAAGCAAAAGGAGAAATTTGGCGCCAGATTTATACACTCAGGCCGAGTGGTAACGCGTGAGGATCGCATTCGGAAAGTCCCGAGTTTGATTCCAATCTGACCATGAGATATTCAGTGGTTTTCCTTGGTCGGCTGGTGAATGGTGAGTCGTGTACCTTATACCACGGCTCTCATCTGTCCCATTTTGGCTCCCACTTTCATGTCACAGGACGACGTCGAGACTGTCTTTCGGTCGACGGCGGACAGGTATTGCAGGTGCTTGTGATTTGAAACTTCTCGATTTCTGTCAGAGGGTGACGTTCGAGCCTTCACTGCCAAGTCAGCTTTCACCAGTTCCCGCTGAAGGGGACCTCGAGTTACCCTCCGGTGGTTTGGTTGGGTCGCGTCAGAGAGCTTGCCAAACAGGTGGTCAAAGCAGACACTTAGGGAACACCACGCATCTCTGTCGCTCAAACTCTTCTGCCTCAAGTACTCCCTTATCATCCAACAACTTGTTCGCGGGCCCCCATAGTTTGACAACTCAATTAATATGAACGAGTGGACTTTTAGTTTAATTTTATAATTGGAATTTAAATAATTACTGTATGTATAAGTTAAGATATTTTCTTGTATTTTAAGTTTTAAAATTAATCAATAATAAATTAAAACATTGGAGTTAAAATAAATAAAATTAACTTTTTTATTGAACAAGCCCAGGTAAGCTGGGCTTAAGTGAGTTTCTTCATTGGCAAGTCCACTTCTCTTCAGTAGCTTGATGTTGCAGAACACTGAAAATATTTGCTCGCACAGATAGGTGGTTGGAAAGGGCACAATGTACTTGCTTTGGTAGCAAGTTCATTAAATTCACTCTGGGCCAGAAACCAACATTTTTCACGTTCATTTTCTTGGTACACAACCTTCCATACTTTGCTGTTAGTAATTCTATTAGTTGGTCCTGTTCTTTTTTCGAAAGGCTATCAACGCTGACTATGTCATTTTTTTGGAAAGGTTAATTTATTCACTCACTCTGATCATCTGCCGGTGCTGGAAAGTACTCCCTCAAAGCTTTTGATAGGCCATTCAGGTGTTCTACAATGGTTCTTCAATACTTCTAGGCAATGTTTCTTCTGATGAAGTCAGAAATTGTTTCAAAATAAGAAAGGAGCCTAGGGATTTTTTTTCTATACGACCTTTCCATACTTGAAGTTTTCCTATTATTGCTTCAATTTTCTCATGAACCGTGAAAACATCTGGTTTTGGTCATTGCAATTTTCCCTTTAGTTCATTTAAGTGTAAGAAGATACCAGCTATGCCACTTTGCACAGCCATTCAAATCACACAGTCGTTCGCTGAGAAGAAACGTTTCGTGCTTCCTGTCTTCAAAAATTAGCCTCACTTCATCACGTAATTCAAAGAATCGCGAAACAATGTTTCCATAAGAAAGCCAGCGAACGTCTGTGTGCAAGAACAGTCGTTTATGTTCGCTTCCTATATTTTCACATAGTTTCCTGAATATCCGTGAGTTAAGAGAACGGGCTATAATGTAGTTCGCAATTTTAACCACCTCTTCTAATGTTTCCTTCAAATCTGGCGGAATTCTTTTACAGCCAACGCCTCTCTATGTATCGAGCAATGGGTCGTCCACTTAATCTCAGGGTTGACACTTGAAATCGTGCTTTCAATCCACTGTTGTGTCCAGACATCGCTGCGGCTCCGTCGGTCCTTACGCCTACACAAACTTTTCGCTCAAGACCTCGCTCTGAAATAAGTACATCAAGTTCCTTAATGATATCCTCAGCAGTGTTATGCAAGACTTCCCTATAATAAAAGGTCTTCAATAAGTTCTTTCTCGTGTTCCTAACGTACAAAAGCTAACAAACCAGACATGTCAGTGAAATCAGTACTTTTGTCAGGGTGTGAAACATACATTATTGTTGTCTCATAATTAGCTGCAACTAAACGTTCCGGGGGTGTACCGCATTCCATGTGAATGTGGAGTGCCGTACATCGGACAAACCGGCAGGACCATAGCAACCAGGATTAAAGAACATGATAGAAGCATCAGATTGTTGCAACCTGAAAAGTCTGGGCTGGAGGAACATTGCTGCCAGCAAGACCATAGGGCTAGCTTCAGTCTCACCACTATTTTGGCAAAATGCAGTGGCTTCTGGGAGCGCAGAGTTAAGGAGGCGTTGGCTATCTCGGCAGAGAGAGTCACTCTCAACCGAGATGCTGGGCTACAATTTAGTGCAGCATGGAATCCTGCATTAAAACTCGAAAAAGAGAGACTCAGGAAACACAAACCGCTCTTTATATGGAACCTTGTGAAAAAAGGTGGTTAAATAACAAACTTCAGAATCATCCAAGGATGTGACACGGAAGTTTTCAAAGAAAACTCTCCCCACCAAACCACTCTTTACATGGAACGAATTTTTTAATTTTCTCAACTTTAATGGTTAAAATATCATAAGTTTGAGATATTTCCATGTCAAATGAAATGTGTATCTTGAATATTCTGGAAATATCCTAAGAAGTCACTTTATTCTCGATAACACACCTAGTAAACCTTAAGAGATAAACAAAATTTGCAGCACAAAATTATAGATGTGAAAACCTACAATTTAGGTCAAACAGACCATGTTTTGGAATGAAACATTTCGAGATATTCCTCGTTATCTGTATGAGTCTTCCAATATAGATTTTTAAGTGAAAAATAATATTTTTAATCTCTTGGCCATGCAAATAGAATAAATTTCAAAGCCCTCACCTAGCGACCAGCTTTTACACTATTTCTTAAAGCCTACTGTGTCCCCATGTTTTCCTTGCACCCACAAAAAATTAGCACTAAGGCAATTTCTGAAAATATTTATCTCAATTAACATGGAGTGAATAGAGGAATAAACACTTGAGGTGATAATAAGAGCAGGGAAAGCTATTTGATTGAAAAACAGCACAATTTTTCTTTCATTCATTTTAATATCCTTCAGTAACTAGTGCGCATAATTAAAATACATTGTGTTGCACCGAATATGCCATGCACAATGTGGTAATCTTCCTGGGAGAATAGCATATCTGCAACTTATTTCGATGTGTGCCAACAAGGCCCGCTGGGCCCTAGGCTCATGTGAGTAGTCATTCCATTATATTAATTGCTCATTGTATATATTATAACAGATCCTTACTCTGGCGCTCTCCATTTAAGCATCACTATGTAAGATTCCTAAGGAGGAAACCTGGTATTTGGGCTCAGAATATCCTAAAGATCCAAGATTTCCAAGAGAAACAATAACAGCAAAGCTACAATTTACGTGGTAAAGACGTTAAACCATTTTATTTCCTCAAAATTGGCTATAACGATTTGGATTAAAATTATATATATTTAAGTTATCTAAAAGACAAACAAAATTTATATGTTTAATGTTCTAGGAATGATTTTTGAAAACTCATTTGGAAAGAATGTTGTAGTATTCTGCATAACTAGTGTCTACGTAAATCTGTGGAGAAATGCAGATCTCTCTATGGCATTAAACATTTCCTAGGTTATATAAATACAATGTTATTGGTTTGCATTTTTCAATACGCTTGTTATTTTTAGTATTGTCGCTATTCAGTTTTTCTCGCGGAAGTGGAGAATGTATTGAAAATAATATAGAATTTCTATGACAGTGTGTAGGATCCAGTATTAAATATTTTCCTATTGATCAGATTTCCTGTGTCCCCTTTGAACTTACAACAAAATATGTAATGAAACAATTTGTACAAAGATTTTGAGCGATTAACATGAAGTGGAGAGAAAAATAAGTTTTCGTACTAATATTTTGTGGAAGCTATATGAAATCAAGTGATAGTACGCAGAGATATGTGAACACACTTAATTTTTATTATGATGTGGACATTCAGAAAACCAAACTGTAAAGAACCAACTCATAACAGATACATACAACTGAGTTTTATCATCTCAGTTGCCATGTAAAGTGTACTTAGGACTTCAAAAACATTTTATATCTAATCTAAGGAGTGATTTGAGGTCATCTATAAATATCATGGATAAGATTTCGCAGTAATTAGTAGCGCTTTCTGCACTTTAACAGAAGAAGTATAATATACCACCACATACTAAGTTGAAAAAATACCGCTCCCAGGATGCCCACTTCATCAAACGGAAATTAACCTAGAATATGAACTAATTGAATATATCACAGCTATGAAAGATTCTGATTCAGTGCAATTGAAATTATTATTAGCTCTGGAAACGATTCATACACGATTCTGGGAACAAGAATAGTTACAGGAAGTTACTATGTAACTTTTAAGTATTTTCTCATGGTTTTTTTTTTCAGTTAATGCATTTTCGCAGTTTCTTATGGCGAAAAATGGAAATGTTTGAGCTGGTATGCAATATAAACTATTTCACCTACATCGATATATAGGTACAAATGCAACAAACTTTGATGGAGTGATAGCAGTCATTAATACCAGGATAAAACAACTGTTTAATTATATTAAGAAATTCAACAAAGTAACCACATTCTGTGATTGAAAATCTGCCTTATAAGCAATAATAAATCAATACTCATATGATCGCAGAATAAATTAAATAATCCAGTCAGTTAAGATACTACAAAACTTAGGTAAAAGGTAGTACTACAATGGATTCCAACACATGTAAAATTGGCTTGAAATAAAAAATCTGATATACTAGCCAAAAAAGGCACACACGTCAGAGTGGCAAAAAACAAGAATTTAACTTTCTGATAAAGCTGCTAAATCAGAAATGAGTAATAAAATATAAGCATTTCAACAAGAAGAGTTTAAAACGGTAAGTATAGATAAAAATGGAGCATGATTCTGGAACACAAGAAATATAGGTTCTTTAAATACGTAAAATATGAAGCTATTATCAGTGAAGCAAATAAATATATACAAATACTTTACTTTTCGTATAAGAACTGATGATACTTTTCTTATAGATGTAGGTACATTGCTGATTACCCATGTAGGAAACCAGTGCGACTAAATACCTATACTATGACAGCGTCAGAGCACTTTACAGTCAGTTGTACTGGGAGCAGCCGACTCAAACGATATATTGCATCGAGTTAAATAAGCGCAAAGTTTGCTGAAAGTTGGAGTTGAAAGGAGACATGAGAACGACAATTAGGTCTGGGCTCGCTGACGGTTCTCTGGCTGAAGGCCAGTGCTCCAGAACCAATGCGTGACTTGTAGTGTTCTCCTTCTTAGGGCGGAAGGGCCTTCCACTTACATTGGACTTCCTCCGCTGCTTCGTTAAAACTCCTGAAACTGAGGAACTCATTATGTTGTCACACATAATTTTAAAATACCAGTATCATTTCGTTTAGCTTTATTTACTTTGTGAATCACAAAGTATTTATTTTTTTCATTCCAGAACAATGTAATTCATAAACAAAAAGGCTTGTTGAATCCAAACTTGGTTCATTAATTCAGCTCCTTTAGGTATGCAAGAACAAGTTTTCAAGAAACTCCGCCACTTCAGACTACACTTTACGTTGACAATGTTTAAAAGTGACATTTTATTGGGTAACAGTTTGTGTATCTCTTGCCAGTTATGCAAAGGTCCTGCAAAACGAAGAGTACGTACCTCAAGAGTCTATTTCCCGAAAATTCAAGGTTGCATTTGTCAGGAAAATATCTTATACAGCTATTATTTTCAGCGAATTCGTTACAGCCTTTATGTGAAAATCAAGATGTTGTTATATTTCCCATCTGAAAGCCTGTTTGGTGACTGAGAGGATTCTGTTGAAAACCTTCGTATCCCAGGATTGTAAGTTGCTGAACATAGATACCAAAATTTTTCGCTTGTGAAATAGGCTCTTGATATACGGCCTTTTTCTAACAGAATCTCCTTAAACAGGGAGCCCTTAAACAGAAATTTCCAGTGAAACCTCGTCATCTAATTAGTGGATGAAAAGCAATTCTTTCTTTAGAAACTGGAAGTAGTCGTATAAAAAATAAAAATCAAAGTACGCGATACCACAATCCAAGGCCTTCTCAAATCTCCTCTCTTTTATTTTAATTATTTATTGTTACACAGTTGCATTTGTTTGCGTTCTTATAAGTATGAAGTTCATTAAAACTCCAGAAGAAAATTAATGCTCTTTTAAAACATTTGAATGAAGTGAGCTTTGAACAATAATTACGAATGTTTTAATTTGTGTTAAAGTAACATTTAATTTATACTCAAGCCTAATTGCACTGCAATAGCTAAAAGTGTTAATAAACTCTGGAACCAAGATGATGTAAGCTACAGCCAAACTCTCAAGTAATTATGAGGATTTTCTCCAGAGCTCCATAATAAGAGGATTTATAATTAATTCCTGAACAAATTGACATGAATGTTAATAAAGTTTGGAATATAAAAGAAAAGGTAAACAGTTATAGCGCAATACTTTCACATAACTTCTGAATTGGTGCTTTATGTCCTTCAAACGTCCGATCGTCAATATAGACAACGTAAGAAACTATCGACTGTACGTTATACTAATGGGTTTATTGGATGAATGGATTGAACGACGTTTGAAATGAGCTGGGAAAATTAAGCTTTCTTCAACAGAGCCATCCTTGATATACATATGACTTGGGTGAAAGCGTAAGTAAAATCTGTTGAGCTATCCTATACCTATGTAACGTCTAAACGTTTGTTTCATAGTCACCTCATCTTCAGGTAAGGGAATAGTTCATTTTGCTGAAATCAAAATTTGTAAAGTATTTGTCCATATATGGGAGAATCTGGACTGGAGGATCCTTGGAGGATGTTGAGCTTACATCCCATTCCACCGACATCTCCTGTTCACAGTCACAAGACCTTTTTATTTCCTATACTGGTACAATAAGTAAGGAAATATTGCATTTTACTCACAAATTGCATACCGATACTTCTCCAGAAATTGAAGTTTGGAGCCACCTAATTTATATAAAATAAGCACTTTTAGATAAAATATCTCTGTGTATGTGTGTATGTGTGTGTGCGCGCGTGCAGGTGCGCCTGTGAAGAGCACAATTAAGGAAAGAAAAGAAAATTTGTTTAAATACCAAACTTGGTATATAAATTCAGCATCCTTCTAGGATGACAGACGTAAATATCTAAAGACTGACTATCATTTACCTGAAACGTTTCTCAAAAATTTAGATTTTTCCAAAAGTTGTTCTCCGACTTTGATTGAAATACAATATACCTTAGGTACCTCTATGACAAATGAAATATATCTGGAACATTGTGGGAGTGTCTGAAGGACTGCATAATTGCAATCAAATAACTGCAGGTGTTAAGTAACTATGGAGCAAAGGTGGGTAACTAATAGCTAAAACTTTTGATTCTTGCTCCTAATATATATACTGCACAAATGTAAGTGAATACCAACAATGTCTGAAAAGTCTACAAAAACTGCAAATATTTAGTTCAACACAGTCATAATAATTACTGAACTGCAGTTTTACATCCTTCCTTTAATTAGTATAGAAAAGCTGAGAATAGTTTGAATATATATATTACTATAGATTTCGGCTTACCAGATGTTCCTAACACATTTGGATATAGCTGGAGAACTTGTGTCTCTCTTAGCTTCTCTTAGTGGGTTTTGTTGGATAGCTATAAACTATAGACAAAATCTATTGATACAAAAAATGTGGAGTTTATTAAAATGCATAGTTCATATGAAATGCTTTTCTCTTTTTTTGTAATTTACGTCCTCCAACGTTAAGTCATATCAGAAGATGAATGGAATGGGTGAAATGGTGTTCAAATGTACCCGGGGCCCATGGAGCTTACAGTTACCTGACATTCGTCTTTCAGGATAAGGAAAAACCTCGGAAGAAATCTCACCTCGGTGAGTTACCTGGAGATTCGAGCTCGGGACCTCTTGAATGTGAGGCAGACACGCTACCATCTACGCTACCAAGGCGGGCGGGCGGGCGTGTGTGTGTGTGTGTGTGTGTGTGTGTGTGTGTGTGTGTGTGTGTGTGTGCGTGCGTGCGTGCTAGCGTGCGTGCGTGTGTGTGTGTGTGTGTGTGTAGAGTAAACCATTTCTGAGATATTCCTAGTTATTTGGCTGAATTTTTCAATTCCTGTACATTTCTCAGATGGGAAGTAATTTGATTTCTTAGTTTCTGTTTTGTATTTCTTTGCCATATAAAGAGACTAGAATATCAAAGTTGTCACATAGCAATCAACCCTTAATTTGCTTAAAGCCTAAAATATTGCTGTATTTCTCTTGTACCTATAAGATCAGCAATAAGACAATGCTCATCTTGATTAATATGAAGTAGGTAGAGCAATAAGTATTCGTAGGAATATTGGTATATGAAATAGAGAAAGTCATATTGGTGCAATGCATAAGATCTTTTTTGTTATGCTGTTCAAGAGAAACAGACATATGGCACATATGTATGCACTTGTGAGCTTTTCCCAAAATGTGTATTTCCTGTGAAATCTCAATTGTGTGGAATCTAATACTTTTCTTATCTATCTTGCTTATATGAAGTAGAAAAAATACAAACTAAATGACCTGGCTCTTCATATAGTAGCTATATTAGTTCCTCATTCCCAAGATATTACCAGATATAAATCATATATATGCATCTTAAATCTTATATATGCATATAAATCTTATAAATGCAGTAACACTTGCTAAACACTTGCTAACAAATATTTCTGTTAGCAGCAATTTTGTACTAATTTCTTGTCTAATTTCCATGAATAAGATAGATGTTTAACCTATTTTAAAAAGCTAATTATAGCTGCTTTTTTAATGAATTCCAAATTTACAAGAAAAGGGAATTATAATTTAGTGTGGCGTTCCACTTCCTTCTAGCAGTGATAATTACTTTGTATATTTGTATTTAAAAAGTTTGTAACTCTAGATCACATTTTACTAAAGGATGAAAGATAATCTCTAAAAGTGTTATGCGTTTTTATTTCCTTGCAGTGATGCAGTATGCTTCACAGAACTGAAGACAAAAGCTGTGTACTTCAAAAGGTACAGTCTAGATGATGAAGCTTAGCTTGATTAATTAAATTGAAACTAGGGTATGTAGAAAAATATTAAACCAGGTGAAAGGAAATATGTTTCTAAATTTAAGCAAAAAATGTGAAAAAAACTAATTTTTTGGCTTTTGTATTTATTTTTTTTTTTTTTTTGCACACACAACTGATTTTTTAATATAAAAAAATGTCATGTTTAAAACGTGTGTCTATTCAGGTTTTAAACTTCTGCACAGCTAACAAGTATGAAATTAAGCTCTATTTTCCTCACTTTTATGTATTTTTGTTGCATTTTTCAAAATGATGCTTGGATCGCAGTAATTGGAACTTTACAAGAGATCTTCAATTCTTTTGGTGTTAGTATTTGTTGTTCATAGTAAATAATTATAAAGTATTTCAGATACTATTAATTGGCTTCCATAGCTCATATTGAAAACTGAAAATTTTAATGTCATTCACTTAATTTATTTTCCTCAAAAACAAATTCAAATAAACATATAAACCAGTTTGCTTATATTTGTATACAAAATCAAATTAAAAATTTGGATGTGAATCTGAATGGGCATAGAAATTTTTTCACAGTACCATTTTAAAGTTGATTAATAATAATACTGAATAAAAAAAACATTATTCATGCCTAGGTGGTAAAAGTAGTACTTCTGAAGGAACAAAATGTGTTGATTTTGAAACTTGTCATAGAAATCTTCTACCATGTCAGCTTAAAGTGATATGAAGACATTTATGCTTCCACCTTTGCTGATTTGGATAAGTAATTGTTAACATTTATTATTGCTTTATAATTATATGTGGTATAATATAGAATAACATAGTGAATTAAAATTAATTCAAAAGTTGTATGCAATATTATTATATTTCAATAATATATGGACTACATATAACTGTAACTCTGCTTAAAAGTACTTGGTAGCATGTGGTTTTCCTTTTTACCCTTATCTACTTTCCCTCAAAAGAAACCACCAATAATCTCCAATCATTACTTGGACCTTTGACCTTGGTACCTCTTCTCCCTGATGTAAATGTCATGATGAAAGTCTCTCCCTTGTTCATCCCTAGCATCACCCAGATTTTCCAGAAAAAAAAAAGTCTAAATGTAAATGGAGAAAATGGATTTTCAAAGCCATTATACAACTCATGTCTATATAGCATTTTAACAAATTTGAGGAAGTGGTTTTACAGTTTTTGCCTGGTGTTTGCAAGATAACCACAGATAACCCTTATAACTGATTGCCGAGCTGCTAATTCCAAAATTTGTAATATTTTTTCAAACATTTTGTCCCCACAAAGTTTTGGATTTGAGGTCCAACGAAAACTCCTTCTTTCAGTGATTTGTAAGTTAACTGTGTAAGCTTGCCTTGTAAATATGCAATTTGAGTACCGTCCTTGTTGAATACTTCAACAAAATTCTTCATCAGCCAAAGTTTCAAATGTAAGGGAGGGAGAAGAATCTTATCACGCTAAACCAATGGTGTTTGTTTAAATTACTCGCCCATGGGATATATTTCTGCTGCTTGCTCCACTGTTTAACCACATAATGTTTTTGCATATCACGGGTGCCCCACAAACAGAAAACAACAAGATTTTCTTTGTGTGAATCCCCCTTGTAATCCAAGCAGCAAACCCATTTGCTTGAGGTCACCACATATTTTCCAAAAATGAACCTCACATTTTAAAACAAATACAACCTTGGCCATACTTTCCTAACTTTCTTTCACACCTACAGAATGAGAAACTGGAACAGATGGAAGTTTCGTTACCACTATTATGCAATACAACTTAAGCTGAACATTGATGAGCAAGAAGTTACCTAAGAATTGTTAAAATCTTTGTCTGTGTCACCCAACTTCATCAGTAAACAATCACCAGTCATTTGAATTCTGCTCAGTTCTAGCTCACTCATGTAACAATTTATGTCTATACAGAGATATATATTCTCTTCCATTGAAAACTATTCTCCAAATTTCTGATGTGTATTTCGAAACTCTCTAATTTTTATACTAGGTGCAAGTACTGGAACCTATCACTTCAGATTCTTCGCCTGAAATATCTAAGGTGAATCGCAAGCCAAATCATTCAAAGTCTACTTACTCTAAAAAATGTTTTTCACTTTCAGAATTTTCTGGTTAGAAGTCAGGGGCCCGGGTTCGATCCCAGGCGACTGCAAAGTGAGATTTGGGGTGGATAACACGGCGCTGGAGCGGGTTTTCTCCGGGATCTCCGGTTTCCTCCACCATCTCATTTCACCGGTGCTCCAATTTCATCTCATGTATCATCAGTGTCATAGCCTGTGGTGCCGTATGTAGTAAAAGCGGGCGTTAAACACTACACATTTCCCATGGCAACCCACTCACTACGCGCGTGGTCCGGGTCGCCCGACTCATATTGACTTCGCTATCATCAAACGCTTCCCATTTCATCTCTCACTTACTTCGCTTAATGCATTACATTCTGATCACAACCTAGTACTTGCTGAGGTTAATACACGGATTGCCAATCATGACGTCCCGGTTTAAAACCAGGATGTGGACTGGGATTGCGTCAAAGTTTGCCTCAATGACTCCATTACCCCCAACCCCAACATAACTGACATCCCCTCCCTCGAGCCCACGGTCTCATCCTTCACTTCTATCGTGAAGCGAACGGTCAGCAAGCTCACAGTTCTCACTCCAGCCCCTCACTATCCGGATATTCTTCATTTGGACATTCTACTTCTTATCCGCCACTCATGGACAGCAAGGCGGCTCTACCAGGGACACCGCACGCCTCATAATCGAGAGCTTCATCGGCGCTTGTGCCGAGAGGTTCGTGCCCGCCTGCTTGAGCACAGAGTGCGCGCGTGGGAGGATACGACGTCTCGTATGAACCTCGAGGACGGAGAAATGTGGAGGGTCATTAAACGACTTCGAAACCACCAAGGGATACCAAACTCCCCACTCCAGGGCACATAAGGCCTAAACTACGAACCACAGGCCAAAGCTACGGTGTTCGCCCACTACCTTGAGAGGACCATGAGGCCAAGAGAAGACCCCCCAGGACCCTGCGTTCTCTGACCGCGTTAGGCAGGAGGTTCGCCGATATTTTTGAACACCCCCTGCGGAGGCGGACAGACTCCCTGTTATAAGACCTAGTGAGCTCCAGGGCGTACTCCGGCGTCTCAACCCATAAAAAGGCGGCGGGACCTGATGGCATAACGCCAATCATGCTCCGTCTCCTTCCCTTCAGGGCCGTGTTATTTCTCACACGAGTCTTCAATATGTGTCACTTTTCGCGTGGCTGGAGTGAGGCTTGTGTGATATACGTTTTGAAGCCAGGGAAAGACCCGGTTGATCCTGCCAGCTACCGCTCCATTAGCCTCCTTTCTGTTCTCTCGAAAGTCTTCGAGAGACTCTTCTTAGCCCGCTTGTCCCGTCTGCTGGGAGACATTCAAGACATCCCTCCTCACCAGTTTGGCTTTCGTCCTGGGCACTCTACGTCACAGCAGTTGCTGCGTGGAGGCTGCAGCCCTGGGTTTCCAGGACAAGGCATTCACCGCAGCGGTCTCTCTGGACGTGGAAAAGGCCTTCTCAACGACCTGGCACGCGGGTCTCCTATACAAATTCATCTAACTGGAGCTACTCACTCATGTCATACATCTTCACTCCTTTCTAAAACATAGATTCTTCAGAGTCTCAGTGGAGGGAAAGACATCTACACGAAGGTCTATCCGCGGCGGAGTCCCCGAAGGTTCTGTGTTATCCCCGACGCTCTATAGCGTCTACGTGGCTGACCTTCCCAATATCGTCAAAGTGTTTATTTTTTGTGACCCAAAAGGGGTAGATGCACGTGGAACATCCACCATACTCATCAGATTTCAATCCTCCAGACTTCTTCCTATTCCCTCGACTCAAACCCGCTTTGAAAGGAGAGGGATTGGATGACATTCCTGAAATCCAACGCAACGTTACAAGGCTTTTGAACACCATCCAAAAGGAAGTCTTCTTGCAATGTATCCAGGACATATATTGCAGGTCTCAGCGGTGCATAGCAATGGGAGCGACCTATTTTGAAGTTCAGTAAGGTAATTGCCATTCGTAATTCATTTACGTGAATGTTACAAGAGTATTCAGGGAAATTTATTGTCAGAGGTTGTAGTTTGGGCCGAAGTTGACACCAGTGCTGCTGTAGTGATGGAAGCAAATTCACCAATATGTTACTATAAACAAGAGCATAAGGTTTTGGCAAAAGGGTTTTGTTGCGCCCGCTAGGTATGAAAGGGTTTTATCTTTTATTTAGGAAAATGATTTTTTCTTTGAACTTATGTTTTGGCTCAAAGATTTTCAGATCTATAGGAACATAATCTTCGCAATATTGACAGCGTTTTTTTTTTTTTTTATATTTTCCTTTCTTTCAGGTTTCGTGTTGCTGTTCCAGTTTGCTGAACCTAAACAGATTAATTCACCTTGAATGGTTCTTCCGACAGTCTCTCTCTCTCTCTCTCTCTCTCTCTCTCTCTCTCTCTCTCTCTCTCTCTCTCTCTCTCTCTCTCTCTCTCTCTCTCTCTCTGCCAGGAATTTGGCTAAGATGCATTGTTGGAGATGAAGCCATATACTATATTTCAAGAATGGAACTGCTGCAGAAAGCTTAAAATTTCCAACGCATTTCAAAATTTGCCACAACCAGCCGATGAAGCTTAGCGTAACTTGCATTCTATACATTCCTAGGTTTTTTCTATTGCTTAAAGGGCGTTTGACGAAAGTGAAACACTAATTTGGAAATGGTGTGAAATATTTAGCACTATAACTGTTTAGTTTTTTCGGATATTGAAAACTTTATTGGTATAGCATGTGAATTTGTTCAATAATTGACTGTAAGTATTACGAGCTGAAAATCTTGGTGAGTAACTGAAAACTTTGGCTATGTCTTACATAACTTTGTCTTATAATTTCATCGCCGCTTTCAGTTATTTCTTTTCCATGATGTTTGAGTACAAACTAATGGGGTTTTACCATAACTTAAAACCACTGTAATTTTAATTCAAAACACAGTTCATTGAAAGTTTTGTAAAACATTGATCTTCTCCTGATATTGCAATGAAGTACTTATAAGAATGACAAACAAATGCAACTGTAAAACGAAATAAAGAAAATACAAAAAAAAAAAATGGATTTGATTGTTATAACATTATTTTGTTTTTATTTTCCATACAGATGGGCATTGCATTGCATTCCACACACAAATTTGAAGAGAATTCACAGGAAATAAATGTTTTAGACACCCACAGTTCAAAAATATGTACATTGTCATGGTGGTATTTTGTCTGTCTACCAATTCATACAAAAACAGCGTAACTCTCTTTGACTTTCTTGTCTTTCCTAAGCATGACGTACCTATCTGTTGTGTGTAGTGTGAGGGAAACAAATCAGGGCTATTGTACACAAAATTACAGTGGGGTTTGGAGCATGGGAACAGACACTCCAGCAGCTCAATTACAGCTTACTGCTGATAGTGGAAAATAGACAACAGCTACCGTATATCATAATAATTGGTAGCAAGGTTGGGGAATACACTGGCGCCTCCACTAGGTTCCTAACATTTGTTTTATGGGTAAAAAATCCATTGTACTGCATACCGGTACCCGCAGGCAGTGGATTGATTCCTTAGGGTAGCTCCTGAAGGTAAGAGAGAACCTGCGTCTTCACAACCATAACGATAGCAGTTTACCGTCACCAACATGGTGACGCCTCCACTAAGTTCCTAACATTTGTTTTATGGGTGAAAAATCCAGTGTACTGCATACCGGTACCCGCAGGCAGTGGACTGATTCCTTAGGGTAGCTCCCGAAGGTAAGAGAGAACCTGCGTCTTCACAAGCATAACGTTAGCAGTTTACCGTCACCAACATGGTGATGCCTATTCTTGTGGCCGACTCTAACACTGGTTACCATTACCTAAAAGCTATATAGCTTGATCGTAATCCACCATACCTTAAATCTTAATTGGCGTCCGGGTGCCTCCGGCCACTCTCACGGTGTCTCGCTCAGGTGAACTCGGGGCTGTGAACGGCGTGCTTGTCCATAAGAAAGCAAGGGATCGTGAGCCTAGTCAATTATTCTTGAGTACAGGAAGTTAAACTGGACGTGATTAAGACAGCGGCCCACTATAGAACTATCCGAGTAGAGCATCAAACTTCTTACACTTTAGACCTTACTCGGAGCCCAGTTTACATTAGGCATAAAATGAATGAAATAGCACGCTTGTCTATACGACAAAACGTATATATCCCGGAACTTTGTAGGAATCAAACTATAAGAAAACATTTTAGAAGTTGGTTGGGGTAGAATCTAGGAAACACTTTAAACAATTTTTCAGAAAAAAAGAAACGGCTTTTCTTCATATGTCTTTCGCTTTACAGTAAAATAGAGTAACCCCTTCCTTATTAGCACATATATGACAATTATGCTGGAGTATACCATTTCTAAAAGGTTTTAATCTCCAAACAGCAGCTCTCAATACGAATATGTACAGCGCTCTCTCAACGGCGTTTCCATGGTAGTTTCATTTGGACGTAGAAAGTCAAAGAGTACTTATTTGCTATTGCACTAAACAATTTCTACATTTATGCGTTATAAATCCGTTCCTTGTAATTTTCCAAACCCTCTTTCGTTATCCTACCTTATCCATTCTTATCCCAGGTCATTAACTTCGACGTTCTCTTAAAGACTGATTAATCCTCATCCCATGGCTTTTCTATTCTTGTTTAATACGCTGAATATTGCCTTAAAACATTACATTTGTCTCTATTTAAATTATGAAACGGCTATTTATGTACCAAGTTGGAGTACTGGATTTTTAAATAATATATTTATACCAGAGTTGGAGTACTAATCAAGTGACGGAAGTGAAAGAACTTGCTGACTTTGCACCTGCACGTGAGGGAAAAACGGTAATAAAGAATATGGCAAGTAAAGATAGAGATAAAGAACATATAGAACAGGTAAACCCTAAGAAATAGAGCAAACCTTTATAGAAAAAAAATCAGCTAATGGATTGAAGTTGGTCAGTAGTGGTCGCACGCTTCTAATGAGCATCCAGGCACTAACACAGTGGTTTTGTGGCCATAAACAACAGAACTCAAAACCGAAAATTCAGAAACAGCAAGATTTTACACTACTCTTTATTCTGAAAAGTTTCCAAAATGTTTGACTCTCTGCAAAATGGCTCAAACAATATGGTTAAAATACCGCAAGTTAAAGATGTTTTTCTGATAAATGAATCATATGTTTTGAATTGCATGGATCTCTCATGAGAAATCCTCTCCATTCTCGATGCCCCTGTGCAGTCTAGTTTTACAACACCAAAAAGTGTAGATTTAGTTAAGCACACAATTTTTGACAAATACAATGTATTTTAAGGAGATAACCATTTTCAAGGTATTTCTGTGATGTGCCAAATTTTTAATAGTTGCTATTTTTCCAGTGGAAAGTCACTATTTGCTTTTCTTTTATGTCCAGGACATGTAAAGATAGCGTAGTTTGAAAGGAAATATCCAATAACACAATTTCGGCAAACTTTTCAGTCCTTTAACTTGATGTAAATAAGCATTTGAAAGCATAGTAAGCCAAGAGTGAAACGAGAAAGCCATACATCAGATATTTTCCCATAAATGTTTGCTCCATTTCTTAGGTTTTGCCTGTTATATAACTTCCTCATTTTTGTCCTCAGTTGCCATATTTTTTGTTAGAGGTTTTTAATATTTATTATTATTATTTTATTATTATTATTATTATTATTATTATTATTATTATTATTATTATTATTATTATTATTATTATTATTATTATTATTATTATTATTATTATTATTATTATTATTATTATTATTATTATTATTATTATTATTATTATTATTATTATTATTATTATTATTATTATTATTATTATTATTATTATTATTATTATTATTATTATTATTATTATTATTATTATTATTATTATTATTATTATTATTATTATTATTATTATTATTATTATTATTATTATTATTATTATTATTATTATTATTATTATTATTATTATTATTATTATTATTATTATTATTATTATTATTATTATTATTATTATTATTATTATTATTATTATTATTATTATTATTATTATTATTATTATTATTATTATTATTATTATTATTATTATTATTATTATTATTATTATTATTATTATTATTATTATTATTATTATTATTATTATTATTATTATTATTATTATTATTATTATTATTATTATTATTATTATTATTATTATTATTATTATTATTATTATTATTATTATTATTATTATTATTATTATTATTATTATTATTATTATTATTATTATTATTATTACTATTATTACTATTACTACTATTATTACTATTACTACTATTACTACTATTACTACTATTACTACTATTACTACTATTACTACTATTATTACTATTATTACTATTATTACTATTATTACTATTATTATTATTATTATTATTATTATTATTATTATTATTATTATTACTATTATTATTATTATTATTACTATTATTACTATTATTATTATTATTATTATTATTATTATTATTATTATTATTATTATTATTATTATTATTATTATTATTATTATTATTATTATTATTATTATTATTATTATTATTATTATTATTATTATTATTATTATTATTATTATTATTATTATTATTATTATTATTATTATTATTATTATTATTATTATTATTATTATTATTATTATTATTATTATTATTATTATTATTATTATTATTATTATTATTATTATTATTATTATTATTATTATTATTATTATTATTATTATTATTATTATTATTATTATTATTATTATTATTATTACTATTATTACTATTATTACTATTATTACTATTATTACTATTATTACTATTATTACTATTATTATTATTATTACTATTATTACTATTATTACTATTATTACTATTATTACTATTATTACTATTATTACTATTATTACTATTATTACTATTATTACTATTATTACTATTATTACTATTATTACTATTATTACTATTATTATTATTATTATTATTATTATTATTATTATTATTATTATTATTATTATTATTATTATTATTATTATTATTATTATTATTATTATTATTATTATTATTATTATTATTATTATTATTATTATTATTATTATTATTATTATTATTATTATTATTATTATTATTATTATTATTATTATTATTATTATTATTATTATTATTATTATTATTATTATTATTATTATTATTATTATTATTATTATTATTATTATTATTATTATTATTATTATTATTATTATTAAGGCCGGATGGTCGGCGGAAACACATAGTGTTATAACCTCGCCAGTGACGTCACTAGCCAAACACGTATCACATTTAAAGATTCTAGTATCTAACGATAAGCGACATATTTATCACTTTCTCCGTGACTAATATAGAAAAATATTAACAATACAACCAAGCAGAAGCAGAATTATAACCGTCTTGATCATCACTGCATAATTTGTTATACCTTATAACTATAATTAAACTATTGTCTCGGCGGCATCGAATGCCTATCGCAAAAGTATTAAATAAATCACCCCAACTCGCCGCATTTGTTGCTTGCCACGAGGACACAAAATGTAAATTGAAGGACAGCCACTAAATGAAGTCGGAAGTGCGACCCTCATTATGTTATCGTGTTCAAATGTTCCAGACCGTTCGTATCGTGTTCAAATGTTCCAGACCGTTCGATTTGGGCAGTTCTGGAAGAACTGGCAGTGCTCCATTCCTTCGATTCCAGGGAGTTCAGTTTCCGGAACAGGCGTTCCGCGACCTCTGAACTTTAAAAGGGTGCGCAAAAGTCAGTTCAGGTGAGTTGCTAGTTATGAGTTGACCAATGAGTATCAGAG
Organism: Mantis religiosa; assembly: GCA_030765055.1. Lineage (NCBI taxonomy): Eukaryota > Metazoa > Arthropoda > Insecta > Mantodea > Mantidae > Mantis > Mantis religiosa. The sequence goes on from CM060950.1 coordinate 210,084,845, forward strand.
CTGTGAAGCAGTGAGTATGGGATGCGAGCGGTGAACGTCGAGAAGTTGGAGCAGTGTAAGTTAGTGGGTATAACAGAGACATGAAAACATTAGACTGAGGTGCTAACTCCGCGCATCTGTAAAAGGTGAAAGTGATTGCAAGTTAGCAGTAGACTAACGATTCTAATTATTAACAAAATGAGTTTGGTGCAACTGGAAGTTTTCATTTGCTTCACAATATCCTCAATGGAATATAAAGAAAACTGTAGAAATTACTTTTCGACACGTTTTACATATAACTTCAACAAACTATGCCATAAATATTAGTATGATAAATGGTCAGTCAGTTTGTTTATCATTGGAACGATCCCCATGACACTGAATTTTTAGTCTGTCTCTATTTATCCAAACATATATGTAATTCACAAATACACTACACAAGGTTTTATGTGTACATGTAAAGCTTCAATGTCACTTTGTAGTGCAATACATAACATCAGCATATGAACGCCATTGCGACCGCATCCTTCATTGGCTGGAGCAGAGTTCGTTGCCAACTCGCTTCCATCTAGTGGGAATCAATTCATAACTTACTTAAGCCAATTAGAGACATCAGACTGTACCCCGTGCGGAACGGATCAGGTGATAAGAGCTGGTTCCGCTTTACTGATGCGATTACCTCAGCTGTTATATCAGACTAATTATAAAGTGGAGCACTGTAACGAGGTAATGATTTAAGGAGGCCGCAGGAGTTGAAACTCACTTGCCCTAGATAGTAGCAGCTGAATGAGGTTGAGTCGGAAATAACAATGGACTTGCTTTCAGAAAGCGTTTATTGCATATCCATACCCGCGTATGTTGAGGAATTTATTGACTCTATCATTAGATTAAGGGTTGGAACTTACTGGATAAAGAAGGAAGAATGTGGGAATGTTTTTTATAATTATGGAAAAAAGATGCAATACTAAGAAGAAGTGAAAAATTGTTTATTACAGGAATGGCAAGAAGAGTGGGATAATGCACACGTAGGTAGAAGAGTACATGATTTAGCTTCGGAGATTAAAGAGAGGCTAAAATTGGAGCATATAAAACCAGGAAAAGGATTTTTTCACTTTCTTACAGGATATGGCCCACATAATATATATTTAAAAAGAATAGGGAAAAAGAATGAGCAATGTAACTGTTTAGATTCGTCTGAACATGTTATTTCTGAGTGCAATTAATATAGTGAACTAGTAATAGACGGTCTAAGGAAACTTCAAGGAAAATGTTTATGGAACATCTTAAGAGAAGCATAAGATTATGCACATTTATAAAATATCTCTCAGATAATATCCGCTAAGGTGTTAGAGGAATATATGGCCCACGACAAAATACTTCAAGAAAAAAATGTAAGAACATTTCAATCTATGAGAAAATAATATAACTTAAGAGATCGTCGGAGGGAAATAGGACCAAGAGAAACTGAAGATACAGATTACCAGACTTGAAGACCTGATTTAAGACGCACAACCGACAAATAGAAGACGCAAGTTATGGATATCAGAAAGAAGAGCAGAAGCTGCGAAAGAAGGAGAATCCCAGGAGAGACAAGGGAGGTATATGGAGAGTATCAGAGGAAAAATGACAACCCGGATATCTGGAGCTGACGAACCAGCTCCATCTACTGATGCCAGTCCCTTCAGGAGATGGATACCAGCAGGAGGAAGCTTTGGATACCAGTTGCGGAGAGGACATTTTAAAATTGTAAGAAACAGTCTTTCGTAGTTTGTTATAGCAATTAAAGCTGTAGAAGAAATTTAGCTTTGATTTATATTGTTGGTGTGTAAGAAAAGTAGAAGAAAAACCGTTTTAGATAGATTAGATGAGCAGATTTGTAAGGTTACTAGAATCCAGTAATCTGTAGGTTTAGTTAGTTCGTTAAGGTAGCAAGTAGATTACATCTGCAAAATTTGGAAGCTGTTTTATGTAATTTGATTCAAAAATTAATAAAGTTAGAATTGAACATTGTATAATAAGCCTGGTATCCATTCCAGAAACCGGACTGTTAGATATGCAGATTTTATTTTATATTATTTTTTTGTTGGATGAACAAAAGTTAAGTAGGCGAGTAAGTAGGCGAGAAATCCTCAGTGATAACATTCCACCGTCAAATATCGAATTAATATTTAACACGTCATTTCCCAAGTTGGAATCTCGGTCAGGGTCGAGTTACCTGATTAAGGTTTTTCCGGGATTTTCCTTTAGCCTAAGAGACGAATGTCGGGTAAGTCCAAGCTCCATGGAACCTGGACTTATTTGAGCATCATTTCACTAATTCCATTCATTGTCCGATATGACTTAACTTTGGAGGATTATTATTACAAAAAATTACTATATATGTATATATACGAAGTTAAAATTATTCCAGCTACATCACACTTCCGAAGAAATCGGTACCTAGCATTTTAGAGTATAATACTTCAATCCAAAAAGCTACATGTGCAGCGACCTAGATTTTGAAACATAGAATGGTGACGTCATTTGTCATACTTCAGTCGATTCGAGCCACATTTTCAACCTAGCAAACTTTTCAGAAACCGTTAGACATTTTGGTTCAAACAGCAACAAGAACGCAAACACTGTAACAAACTGCTTAAACAAAAAACGTAATATATACATTATTTGTCCTGTCGGAGCCTCAAAATCACTATATCGCAGTCAAAATCAGCACAGACAAATGAAATATCTATATTTATTTCTTTTTTCTTTCAAATAAAAGCATAATTATGGTGGATACGGTTTGTCACATTATTGGTTTTGTATCACCAGAAGACACCTAGCCCGCCTCGGTAGCGTAGATGGTAGCGTGTCTGCCTCACATTCAAGAGGTCCCGAGTTCGAATCTCCGTCAGGGTGAGTTACCTGGATAAGGTTTTTTCGGGGGTTTTCCCTTATCGTTCAAGAGGAATGTCGGATAACTCTAAACTCTATGGACCCTGGACTCATTTGAGCATCATTTCACCCATTTCATTCATCGTCCGATATGACTTAACGTTGGAAGACATAAATTACAAAAAACAAAGAAGAAGGTTTCTATTAAACCAAATTTGATGTAACATTTCATGTTTTATAGTCACAAATACGATACGCAGTCCCTCTGATGCATTGTAAATTTAGATGCTACTCCACTAACTTATTTATTTTGTCCGACTTGGTGGAACTCTCAGCTGGATATTATCTAACGATGGTTAGGAAGGAAGTTCACTTAAACTGCACTTGTCAACTGCTTTTGTTTAGTAATGTTTAATATTTTAAAATGATGGATATGCAGAGTTGTAAAATGTTGTCGTGTTATTTTTCTGAGTGTTTTAAAGTTCCAAAGGATGGACGAGTTTAAGGAATCAGTAGCTGATTAAGTACTGGGATTCAAATGATGTATACTAAAAGAGAGTTATAATTCCTTCCTTACCATTCTGAATTTGCCTTTTAATATAGAATTATCTGTTTATAATTAAAAAAGGAAAGAAAGAAGGAGGAAAAGATCGAAAAGATGTTCTACTTCTGTAATTAGTTCTTTTTTTCCTAAAATTAAATGCATTTATTCAATTGTACATATTTTGACGATTAGAAATATTTGTGGGGCATGGGTATTCATTTGAGGCAATAGTATGTGTTTCTGTGGGGGAAAAACCCTGCAGATAGACAAAGACGATAGATTCTAATTTCAATATAAATTTATGTCGTACAAGATTTTATTTCTGACTTCAACACTTATAAAATTATCACATATTCAGATATATATTCTTGGTGAGCATTGTTTCACACCCGCCTCCGTAGCGTAGATGGTAGCATGTCTCCCTCACGATCAAGAGGTCCTGAGCTCGAATCTCGATCAGGGCGAGTTACCTGGATAAGTTTTTCTCCGAGGTTTCCCCTTGTCCTAAAATACGAACGTCGGGTAACTCTAAGCTCTATGGATCCTGAGCTCATTTGAGCATCATTTCATCCATTCCTATTCATCGTCCGATATGACTTGATGTTGGAGGACCAAAATTAACACACAAAACAAAACAAAAAATTCTTTCATACTGGCCATGGATAGGCCAAGGTTAAATCATGTTTGAAACATACATGCTCGATTTCACCAACAGATGTTAAGACTTAACACAAGTTTAGCAATAGTTAAAAAAAAATTGCATTTCACAACAAATGTTACCTTAACATTTGTGTTAAATCTCTTGTTAAACTAACAAGTCAAATTTCTGTTGTTGAGTCCTTAACAATTGTAAATAGTCAATATGGCGGGCCAGAAAGCAGCTGTTGATGTCGATTACCTATATTTAAGACCATCTAAATGATATTTGTAATAGAGTACGGCCTATGAGGAGAAATTATTTTGAGGAGCTATCAGAAGAAAATTTTCTACTGAGGTATAGACTGTCGAAACAAGTTGCTTTGAAGGTTACTGTGGAAGTAGAAGAGAGGTTAGAACATGCATCGAAAGCAATATGCCGATCTCGGCTTTGCTTCAAGTATTAATAACTTTGCGATTTTATAATTCACTGAATTATGTGGATAATACACTGTCCATACCCACTCTTGAAACGTTCAAGTCACTCCCACTTGTCCTTCTTCGCTCCTCGTTTTAAATTTACGTAATACTGAGTTAGAACATACATATAAAGGTATATGCTGATCTCGAATTTGCTTTACTGATAATAAATTTGCGATTTTATAATTCACTGAATTATATAGGTAATACATTGTCTACCTCCCGTTTTGAAACGTTCAAGTCACTTGTCCTTCTTCGCACCTCGTTTTAAATTTACGTAATACTGACTTAGAACTTTCATCGAAAGGAATATGTCGATCTCGCCTTTGCTTCAAGTATTAATTACTTTGCGATTTTATAATTCACTGAATTATGCGGATAACACACTGTCCACCTCCCGTCTTGAAACTTGTCCTTCTAGGCACCTCGCTTTAAATTTACGTAATACTGACGAAGTTGTTTCGTACTTTTAGTGGTGACACATGCATTTGAATTAAACTCGTTTCCAATATTTTTCCACGTGACATCTTTCTCTTTCACATTCAGCGCATCCGTCCTATTTGCCACGATATCCTTATACCTCGTCACAAATTTACTTAACAATTCTTTCTCCATGGGTGAGAAATTTGACCTACGGAATCTCTTACGATTTTGTTTACGCGCCATTTTTTCAGCTGTGTGCAGACGAAAATGAAAAAAAGCGCATCGCAGTACGTTAAGAAAATAATACGACTCATCCATAGCCATCTATAGCTGTAATATTTACAAGTCTCTTGGCGTTAACACGTGTTTGTTAACATTTTCAGAAAACAGGTTGGTGAAATTCAAAAAATTTAACAGCTTTGTTAGCACTGTAACAATTGTTACGTTAAATTTGTTAACGTCGATTTTAACATTTGTTGGTGAAATCGGACAATAGTGTTATATACAAGACTCGAACCACGCGCGCTAAGCTTGTGTTTGAGCTGTATATCTGCCGGAGCATTCTGCTGGTGACATCTAAGGTGTGTATTGCTCCCCCTTTAATTGTCACTTCACCAAAGTAACCCTTGTAAAACCTGGAGCGATGCAATTTTCAAACAGTGCGCGGCAACTGACATAAATGTACAAGTTCCTTGGACCTCCAACAGATGGCATGAGTATTGGCTAGTGCTCGTCACAGAGATCGATATGTAGAAGCACTGTTAATATAGTCTTGATCTGCATAAGCAAGGCATTTACTGCTTATTACTCCATGTGGATAATCCAGGTTTCTTCTTGTGACGAATTACGAAAGCAGTTCATTTCAGTTTATGTTCTCTGCTCAAATAATAAAAGCAGTTTAGTGTTATGTGATGTGATAGATGTTTCTGATTGAATGGTCGTTTGAACAATTTCATTTCTAAAGATAGAATTGCACCAGGCACGTATTCAGAAGTCAATTTCCGTGGGGGTCCAAAAATCTACGTTGAATTATTTGCCTTTAATAATTAATCAGGGATGTATTTTTATCATGTTCGTAAAACTAAAAACAGATGTAATATATTACATTCCCATTACTTTCTCCACCCAATCTTCTACAAATTGTTCTCAGAAAAGCTTGTTTTTGTCTTGTTTCTTTGGATAAAGTCTATAGAAAGACCTTTAATTGCACACTTTTGTTCTTATACCTGGGATAAAGTGACATAAGCAGCAATCAGATATTTAAAAACGAACCAATAATTGATGCATTTGAAGTATTAATTCTCCTTGAATGAAAAAGGGAATAGGATCTTAGAAGTTAAAAATTACGTAACTTTAAGTAAGTATCTGAGAATTTTAATCACTAACAAATAATATATCGGAATTAGTTAACTTTGCAATACATTATTATAATTGACATTATTTGTGTATTTTAACGAGTTACTTGTGCAGTAGCTTTTCGTTTATCTGTTAGGTTTAGAATAGTTATACAGACTTCACTTCCAGTAAAGCAAACTTCAGGGTTTATCCTCAGAAATTTCACAATAGGCATTCTATTTGTTATGCAGCTATCTTAAATATGTAGTGTTTAAATTCAAATTATTGAGGCCATTTTCGGACGATTTTATTGAAAGTCTTCGTTTCGCATCCTTGAAAGAAAACGAAATTAAATCCTACATTTTATATTCCTCCAATATTTGGGTTCTGGAGCGCGCGCGCAAACATTTATTTTTAAGTTTTTTCCTCCATGTTCTGGTGTCCTCAAAACTTGCATTCCTGATGACATCTCAATATCAACTTTTTAAATGGAATGTAACACGTTTGTGCTTACTAAGCACGTGGTAGAGGCAATAAACATTGATCCCGCACTCCCGTACACTGACATGAGTCTCTCTGGTTCTCACAATTTCGCAACTCATATAAAGCACGATTGCTTCATTGCGTATCGTCATCAGGCAAACTGGTTATAAATGATTTCAACTGGAGCCCGCCTCCATAGTTTGGTGGTAGCGTGTCTGGCTCCCAGTGAAGAGATCTTGGCCAACCTTGCCGCGTAAGGGGAAGGAGGGTTTACCTCCACCCACTGTCTGCGAATATAAGACGCAACGTTCCATTATGTAGAGAGAGCGAGAAAAAGGGAAATGCTTTCATGAGGAGGTGGGGTGAAGTGAAAAAAAATCCACCTTTGCTCATATGAGCGCAAGTTGGGCACCGCAGAAGCGATTTCCAATCGCGATCAAGATAGTTTTCTCAATAGGACGATTGTCGGGTAAATCTTATGTTCTAGTCGCTCTAGACTGATGTGATGGTATCACCCGTTTTATTTACTGCCCAATATGATTACCCAGTTAAAGGACGTTAAAGTATTAAAAATAAATAAATAAAATACTAGGTTTCTTATGAAATTATGCAACGAGCAATTTTGAGACTGTTAAATGTGCATAACAAATGTTATATAGGATGAGATGTTTCGAAAATAGCTGATACGAGGGAAGTAGAAATTGCGGGAGTTGCGTATTTTATGAGCTCCACGTTCTCGTTTAACCTGATGTTTTTATCTATGATAACCTGGTTTCTTAGTTAAATAATCATGGAAATTAAAGAGGTGTTTATCGCCTTTTCCCCAAAAATTCAAAATTTTCGTGTCTCAGACATGCAGCATTTTAATCGTAATCAATAGACATGTTTCTGAGAACAGAAAATTGACGAAAGTTCTTCCATCCAAAAGAAGATATTCACTCACTTTAGTCAATGACCCTTGTTTCGGTTTAAAACCTAAGTTCTGAAGACAGTCCTGAGGGCAAGCAAGAGGTGCACAGTCGGGAACAAAAGAAAGAGTCACAGTTTCAAATTTATTTGATCATTTAGTCATTTGTTGCTAATATTTTTCTCAGAAATGTTTATTTCTTGTGAAACTATTTATTATTATTATTTTTTTATAAAATTACTTATTAAGATTTTAGTTAATTGATGGAAATTAATCATTTCCTCACACTAGCCGTACATAGGCTAAGGTTTATCATAGATAGTCTCGCTTCATCAGGCTTCATCACAGTAATACTTACAATGCAAGTACTTACAATGGTAAGTCGCCACAAACGGTGTATCTCGGATGCGAGAGCCTCTAGTGTTTTACCGGGGAAATATACGAGCCAAATGGAGTAACAGCGAGTGGACGAAAACCAGGAGATCCGTGGTTCAAATCCCGGCCGTGACATTGAATTTTTCATGTTGACTCTATCTACTTATTAAGAGTTTTCATTGCACTAGGCGGCCTTGTACGGTACAGTGAATAGAGACGTTAAGAAGAGAAACTTAAATAAACTTTTTCAATTCATTTTAAGCTTAGTTTTATTTCAGCTATTTATTTATTAAAGATTCGGAATGACAATTCATTTGGGGGGTCCGGACCCCCTGGACCCCCCTTAAATACATCCCTGAATTGCACATGCTTTCATAATTAGGAATAGCATTTACTAGAGGCAAAACTACAAACTGCTTGTACGAGAGAATAAATACAATGGCGAGTAGTTGTGCCTGGCCTTTTGCATCCAGGTTTCTATGTAAATAAACATAAGCCATCGAAAAATATAGGTAAAGTCCAACATCGAAATATTTGAAAATTAAAACTTGTGTGTAGCATTCATGGTTTAGAATGTTAGAGGTTGTAGAAATGGAGCCAAGTTATTGTTTTGGTCATGTCTACCCGTTATTGTTTTGGTCATGTCTACCCTTGTTTACATGATTGCTCTCAAACTATCATCAACCCACCTCGGTAGCTTAGATGGTAGCGTGTCTGCCTCAAGTTCAACAGATCCGGAGTTCGAATCTCGATGAGGGTGAGTTACCAGGAAAATATTTCTTCTGGTGCTTTCCTTATCCTGAAAGAGGAATATCGGGTAACTCTAAGCTCTAGGGACCCTGGAGCGCATTTCAACATCATTTCATCCATATCATTCGTGGGACATATGACTTAACGTTGAAGGACATGTAAATTTTAAAAACGTTTCGGCACACTCTAATGGGTAAACTATAATATGAATAATTTACGTTAAACAGTTGGGCCCAATTTTTATGTAGTTATGATTTTGGTTTATTCTTGAGGAGTATTTACTTTCCCGTCGTTGCAATGACTATGGAAGCCGAATTTTCTATACCAGGTGTCCCAGCTGCTCAGTCTTCCACGTAAGCGGATATCCCTTCGCGCGTTAAACAGTTGCAGAACGCTACGGGGAAATTGCAATTACAGTCCGGCCGCTGTATCTCCGGCTCTGATGTTTTGCTGCTGCAAGAGGTGAAGGAGGAAGGTTAATGGTAGCAACATACAGTAATGAGCAATTGAAACATATCCTCAAAATTATCTTTAGAATGAAAGTATAGGACTACGTTAGCTTTAAAACACTGAAATCCAACATGCAACTTCATTATCATGCAAGATATTCATTACAGCGCTACTCTATTCGAATACTTCGTTCACACTTTTCACACACGCTAACTGCTTCTGTTGGTAGTACTGGAAGTCTCTACATCCGGTGTTGTGGTCAGGAAGTTAAAACTGTCTGCTAGCGCCATTCAGCATTGTCGCTGCTAGGTGTGGCTCCTGAACCCAACACCATGTTGCCAGCTTAAATTTGTTTGAGCCACGTGGCTTTAGCTGCTTGCGCTGGTGAACTTTCTTTGCTATTATTATCGCTATTATAATAATATAGCTACTGATTCGTGAACTATGCAAATAAATGAAATATTTAAAATTCGCATTGTTCCTCTGCTTGAAATTCCCACTAAAGAACTGGCAAGCGCCTGCTTCCCCCTCTAGAGAAATGTCAGAGCCAGAGAATGAGCGGCCGAACTGTAATTAGTGGTGTTGTTTAAATATTCCGGTGAATTGTAAAAGCAGTGTGTTAGTAGATATTTCTGGAGTCGTTTCTTAAACAGTTTTATATCAAAAAAATCCTTTATATCTGTTGTTAGTACATTAAAATATTTATAACCTGCATTAATTATATTTTTATTACCAAAGGTACTCTTGTATGAACTCAGAAACAAGTCAGTTTGTCTGCGAGTAAAATAAGTATGTACATCTTTGTTTAGTTGAGGGGATTCACATGATGTTGTTTAGGATTACAATTATGTATGATAATCATATAAGATTGTATTTCTAGTTAAGTAGCCAGAGGAGTGGGTCAGAGGGCACGTGGGTATTGCCGGAAATGAACGTGCTGATGAGCTTGCAAAGAGAGCTGCGACTTTAAATCTTGCAGTAATTTACACTCCATGCTCTATTTCTTATATGAGGCAAACATTGAAGATGATTATCATCCACGACTGGAATGAATACGGGTTAAAAGTGTTTGTGGTACTTTGACTAAGGATTTATATTTCCCAACAGTTTCTGACAGACATAAATGTAAATTCGTTATTCCTAACTATGCTATCACTCAGTTCTTAACTGGACATGTCAAATTTGTAACTTACTTATTTCGATTGAAAATCAAATCCAACTCTATTTGTATTTGTGGAAATCACCTTCAAGAGGTCCCTCACATTTGACTTGATTGCCCATTTTTCTGTCTTGAAAGATATGAACTTGAATTATTGCTTCAATCTATAGGATACACTTTCTCAAAACCACTTACACAAATGGTAATATGTCGAGAAAGACTGGTGTTATATCCAGTGATTCATTTGTGATTACACCACTTAATAAATATTCTGATGATGGGAGAGATGTACACTCCAGAAACGTCGATTTCTAGTCGTCTTTTCTCTTGGCTTGCTTCCCAAGAACAACTTGAGCAATATGTCGAGATATTCACACTAGAAAATGCGTATACTAGAGATTTGCTCAAATATCATAAGATGTATATAAAGATTCAATTAATTAATGCAATATTCGGTATTCAATCTTAAAATTCATTTAATTTACCAAGTACACTCACACTTTCTTCCGAGTTCGTGCAGTGGAGCTAAAAGGAGTAGACCGACCAGTGCTTTGGCTGTAAATATAAAAGACTGGGCAACTATTAGGTGATGATGATGATGATGATGATGATGATGATGATGATGATGATGATGATGATGATGATGATGATGATGATGTATGCATGTTGAAGGGCGCTCAACTGCTCAGCCATCTGCGCCCTTTAATAACGAACACGCTAAAAGCATTGTAGAGGATAAACAATAAGATATGTACAGTCTAAATAAAAGTACAGATAAAATAAACATGTCAGTAGATTATTTATATGCGAAAATTTTAAAATATTTTTGGAAGAGGAATATAAAGTAAAAGAGAATGAAGAACAAGTCGGCTTCAGAGCTGGATGATCCACGTCAGATCACATTTTGTGGCGAAAAAACTGATAGAAAAGAAACTTGCAAAAAGAAACCAGCAATTTTTTGGAAGATTCAGAAAAGCCATATGACTCAGTACCTCTGAAGAAGGTAAGGGAAGTTTTAGAACAAACTATTTAAAATAGAATTATTTTAAATGTCATATATAAAGTATATGTAGTATTTCTAGTTATATGAATAATATACTCATATTTTGATGAATTATAAAACTTATCAATATTTCATGGCTATCTTTAACAAAATATTTGTTAAGCTAAAGGATTTATCTTCATATTTACTGTTTGCCAACTTGAAGTTTGAAGCAGAAACTACAGGTTTCCGACAGGACGATAACACAAGAAATTATTAACAAGCATATTGGAAGTAATATAACAATAAATATTTAATCACACAGCAAAATGGTTATAGTGCTCGAGATATAACTTGGCCCCTCGTTTTAAGAAAGAGAAATAGGTACCCACGATCTCTTTCTAACCCGCCACTCTTTTATGGCCTGCCAGGCAAGGCAGACACATCAGTGGCGGATGACCCTTCTTCGTCCTCCAAATTTGGTTCCTGTTCCCCTTCTTCATTCTCAGAAATTTCAAAATGTTCCATAAATTCAATATCTGAATCATCTTCTAAATTAATTATGAACCTACCACTAATTTCATCTATTAATCCATCTTTCTCCCAATAAAACTGTTCAATTTCTTAACATGTTTACTAACCCCCCCCCCCCCCGCCAGATTTGTTCGTACACTTTACCTACTGCACTATCAAACAACACTTTTACGTCCCTATGCTTAAATGATATGTTGCGTTTAGGAAAATCATTTTTTATCTGTGCCCAAATAAGTTCTGTAGCATTAAGGGACAATGATACGGGGATAGTCGTATTACAGCGTGGCCATGCATTTACGCTATGCGATCTGTTTCATAAATTTTGAGACCACACATTTTTTTTTCAGCTTGTCTGTTACTATGCTTGTCTATTTAAATAGATAGTCAACATGAAAAATTCAATGCCATGGCCGGGATTTGAACCACGGATCTCCTGGATTCCGTCCAGTCGCTCTAACCCATTGAGCTACCATGGCCAACTTGCCGTCCTGACATTAAATTCTCCATTTGACTGGTATATTATCCCTATAGACCACTAGGGGCTCTCGCATCCGAGATACACCGTTTGTGGCGACTTACTATCGTAAGTACTTGTGTCCCAGGCTTCATCATTTAACTCTTATTATTTTATTTAATTGATGGAAATTAATCATTTCTTCACAGTAGCCTTACGTAGGCTAAGGTTTCGGATAGATAGAGTCAACATGAAAAATTCAATGCCATAGTCCGGATTTGAACCACGGATATCCTGGTTTCCGTCCAGTTGCTCTAACCCATTGAGCTACCATGGCAAACCTGCCATCCTGACATTAAATTCTCCATTTGACTCATAATAAGAGTTAAATGATGAAGCCTGGTAGTTGTTCACAGAATGACAACAAGATATACATAACGATACTGATGCAAGTATATTAAAGATTTGACATTTAAATCAAATCGTTAAAATAACTCAGCATTAAAAATTAAAATTATAAAATATAAAAATAAAAAATAGTATAAATTATAAAATCTTAACTGATTACTAGAATGCATAAAATTCAAGAGCTTTCTAACGTCTTCCATCCATTGTGCGATGGATGAAATGATACCCAAATGAGTCCATGTTACATACAGCTTAGGGGTACCAGACATTCATATTTCAGGATAAGGGAAAACTTCCAACGTTAAGTTATATCGTACAATCAATGAAATGATCTTCAAATGAGTTGAGCTTTCACAGCGCTTAGGGGTACCAGACAATCACTTTCAGAATAAGGGAAAACACTTATTCCATGTCGGAAGACGAAAAGATAATATTCAAATGAGTCCACGGTACATAGAGCTTAAGGTTAGTAGACGTTCATCTATCAGAATTAGGGAAAACCTGGAAGCTTATGCCATTTCGGCTTATGTATGACATTATATTCGAAAGAGTAGAGGGTACATAGAGATTACAGCTACCAGACATTCATCTTCCATAATGAGCGGGCCCAAATGACCTTGTCGACGGGCCCTAAAACACCACACTCACTCACCCTTCCATAATGAGGGAAGACCTCAAGCATTAAGTCTCACCGCCGATGAATGAAATAATGTTCAAATAAGTCCAAGATACATAGAAAATAGAGATAGCAGAGTTCACTTTTCACGATAAAGGAAAACGTTAAATGTTAGGTCATGGCGCGTGATGATTGAACCCAAGCGCTAATGAGTTCAGGTTCCATGGGTATTAGAGTACCAGACATTCTTCTTTTAGGATAACGGAAAATCTACAACGTCAAGTCATATCGTAAGAAGAATGAAATCATGTTGAAATCAGTCCAAGGTTCATAGAGCGTAGAGTATATATCTTTCAACATAAGGTAAAATCCCCAACGTTAAGTCATATTGGACGATGAATTATATGATTTTCGAATGAGTCGAGGGTTCATAGATCTTACAGCTACCATACATCCTTTCTTCAGTGTAAGGGTAAACCTTCAAGGTTAGGTCATATCGGACGACGAATAAAATGGTTAAATGAGTCGAGGGTACATATAGTTCATATTTATCAAGCAATTATCTTTCAGGATAAGGGAAAAGCCCCAGCGTTAAGTTATATTGGACATGAATGAAATTATGTTCAAAGGAGACGAGGTTTCTTAGAGCTTAGAGTTACCAGACTTTCAGAATAAGGGAAAACCTCCAAACGAATTCCATATCGGTTGGTCAATGAAATCATATTCAATGTGTCCACGGTATATAGAGCTTACAGGTAGCACATAATTCATCTTTCAGAATAAGGGAAAACCTGAAACCTTGTACCATATTGGTCCAGGGTACACAGAACTTACAGTTACCAGACATTCATCTTTCAGGATAAAGTAAAACGTCCAAAATTAGGGCATATCGGACGATGAATCAAATGATGGTCAAATGAGTCGGGGGTACATATTGTCGCGGTAACGGGCATAAAAGTTTCGGCGTAAATAGATAACAAACGGCGGATAGTATTTCATGGTAATAGACGGCTTGCATAAGCAGTTAACGATAGCGCGGCTAGTGTACACAAAGACACGGCAAATGAAGATAACTGAGATAAAAGAATTACCGAAACAATCTGAGATAAATGGAAACTTCTCTTAACATCTGGATTATTTCGGATTCTTTATTGTTCTGAAAATCTCTCGAATTATGAATGATGTATTTAAGGAAGTGACGAGTTGAATCAGGAGCAGTTGCGTAATACGAGTGTTGTAACGGGAGCTGATGAGAACGTTGTTTGTTATTGATACCGAACTTGGTAGAATGTGGTGCGTATGTGAAGTAATGTTGTTAAGTGAGAATTGATCAGTGTATTTCTACCGAAGTAAAGAACATTTAGGATTTCTGCAAATTGGATTTTTAATTCCACGAACCCACAAAGTCACAATACAGTTTATATTTACCAGGCATTCATCTTTCAGCATAAGAGAAAAAAAATTAATTATTTGTTGATGCACACAGTACGTTAAAATTACCGTTACCTAGATAAGGAATGTGTTGACAAATAAATATATTAAAATAAAATGTATTTAAGAAAGTAACAAGAACAAATGAATACGGATGAGTGAGGATATGAGCACTGTCGAAAAACCTAAACAAAAGCCGGACGATAATTACTTGTAGAGAGGTGCATTACTAATGTCCCGCGTGTTCCGTGAGCAACTGCGACCACAGCGCTACACGGCAGAAGTCTTATAAATCACGAAGTACACGCATCTCGTTCTAGATGGCGCTACGGTCGTAATTGCTAAGCTTAGGCACCGGGCCTCAAAATTCTACGCGAGTTTGCCTCATCAGAGCGCCCTGGTTAGGTCTCTAGGGAACTATAGATCCTCAGAAAGACGCTACAAGCTCTACCGGCTTTCCCGCATGGCATGCGGGCACACCCGGTAACAATAAAGTTGTTATTACAACCTCTAAATTATTACTATTTGAAAATTAATAAACTTTCTAAATTAAATTCTTCCTAAAATTTTCTCACACCAGCGGTGCACACAAGCGTTGCACCCGAGTTGGCCACCATGAGGAGCTATGGCTACCTCCCTTCTCCCTTCTACCTCCCTAAATTTAAACCACCACCCTGCAAAGCCCACATTTCCTGTAATTAAGTGGTTAAGTCCGTGTAGGACAGGTACACGAATAACACACACCGTGCTGACCCTCAGTCAGCCACCAGCTACTTGAATAATTGATTGATTGATTGATTGTGTTATATATGTAAATAAAATCACAAAAAACATTAAATTCAAGGAAAAACTGGAGCACCTAAAAGAAAACGAACTAACTAAAGCTGTTCTCGGTGCGCCCATGTAGGGACGCCGTATGGGCTTTATGTAAAACCATGACGTCAAAACCAACAAAAACTGAAAACTGTAATATCATGCAAATGTAGAGCCTGTCAGCAGGGTCCAATGTACCGGCTCCATGTATATCAAACAAACAAAAAGCCTAAGCCTAAGCCTAAAATCTTTATTATTATTATTTGGTACATAACATGATTCACAACACCAGAGACGTTGCAGATTGTAAGGGACACAAAGTTAAACATGATCTCTAATGAAAGATAAACATAGACTTTAGTTACCCTCAACTACCTGACCTTAAGGTGAGTTCTGCAAATCCCTGCAGATTCCTAACTATCGGATTGTAATTCTTGTGTCTTTGGCTTGCAAGTGAACCCATAGCAACAATAAACAAATAACTAAAATACAGACAATAAAGATTGGAGAAAGCGAAAACAACAATACAAAGTCGTCTGGAACCTGGACTTGGTATCACCACATTCCAGCAACCAACTCACTCCGCCAGCTGCTATTCCTTGGAATAGCATTCGTTTATCACTTTGCTGGAAGTATATACATGAAAAGAAGTCGTTTATTTAAGCTATTCGCATATTCTGGTGTTCATTCAGGGCTGCAGGTATTACTGCTGGGGGAGTAGAGTGCCGAATAGAAGGCTAGAGCTGCAATAACGACTTTTGTGCTAAACGGGTAAAGGTTTTCACTTTAGACTATAAACTGCTGGCTGCATAGATAAGAATAAATAGGGACAGCTGACTCACCAGATGTATATATACACGCCTATATATTAATCTATATGGACGCTTCACATAATAGGAAGTATGATTCGCATGAGTAAAATTACTATCGGGGACTTTTTAGAAAGATACTTCGCACTGGAAACGGCTTTACCTGTTTTATATTATAGAATATATAAAATAAAAATTAAAAACTAGAGATTCTTAGAGGACTTCTAGAACTCATAAAATACAAATGTTTGTCAATGTCCTCCATCCATTGTGCGATGGATGAAATGACACTCAAATGAGTCCATGTGACATAGAGCTTGGAGATACCCTAGATCCATTTATGAGCGTAAGCGAAAACCTGCAAAGTTATGCCATATCGGATTATGAATGAAATCACGTTCGATTTTGTCCAGGTTACTTAAAACTTAAAGGCAATCTATATACATATATCAGGACAAAGAAAACCTCAAACGTTAAGGCATAAAGTACGACATATGAAATTTTGTTTAAATGAGTCCGGGAGATATACGGATAAGAGCTACCAAATATTCATTTTCAGAGTTCCGGAGAACCTCCAAACTTATTCTATACAGAATGATGAATGAAGCCATATCTCAATGAGTCCATGCTACATAGAGCATAGAGCTACCAGATATTTTTCTTTCAGAACAATGGGAAGCCTCTAGCGTTGTGTCTTACAGGATGATGAATGAAAATGTGTTCAACAATATACAGGGTCCATAGACATTAGACTTACTAGAGATTCTTATTTAGGTATAAGAAAATCTCTAATTTTAATTTACGCCGCGCGATTAATGAAAAGATGTTCAAATGAGTCCAGCGTTCATAGAGCTTAGAGTTACCAGACATTTATCTCTCATAATACAGACAACGGACAACGTTAAATTATATCGCCCAATCAATGAAAAGATGTACAAATGAGTCCAGCATTCATAGAGCTTAGAGTTACCAGACATTCATCTCTCATTATACGGAAAAACGCCAACGTTAAATTATATCGCCCAATCAATCAAAAGGTGTACAAATGAGCCCAGCGTTCATAGAGCTTAGAGTTACCAGACATTCATCTCTCATTATACGGAAAAACGCCAACGTTAAATTATATCGTACAATCAATGAAAAGATGTTCAAATGAGCCCAGCGTTCATAGAGCTTAGAGTTACCAGACAATCATCTCTCATTATACGGAAAAACGCCAACGTAACATTATATCGTACAATCAATGAAAAGATGTACAAATGAGTCCAGTGTTCATAGAGCTTAGAGTTACAAGACATTCATCTCTCATAATACGGAAAAACGCCAACGTAACATTATATCGTACAATCAATGAAAAGATGTACAAATGAGTCCAGTGTTCATAGAGCTTAGAGTTACAAGACATTCATCTCTCATAATACAGAAGAACGCCAAAGATAAATTACATCGTACAATCAATGAAAAGATGTACAAATGAGTCCAGTGTTCATAGAGCTTGGAGTTACAAGACATTCATCTCTCATAATACAGAAGAACGCCAACGTTAAATTATATCGTACAATCAATAAAAAGATGTACAAGTGAGTCCAGTGTTCATAGAGCTTAGAGTTACAAGACATTCATCTCTCATAATAAAGAAGAACGCCAACGTTAAATTATACCGCCCAATCAATAAAAAGATGTACAAATGAGTCCAGCGTTCATAGAGCCTAGAGTTACAAGACATTCATCTCTCATAATACGGAAAACCTCCAACGTTAAATTATATTTTACAATTAATGAAAATATGTACAAATGAGTCCAGCGTTCATAAGGCTTAGAGTTACCAGACATTCCTCTCTGATAATACGGAAAACCTCCAACGTTAAATTATATTGCACAATCAATGAAAAGATGTACAGATGAGTCCAGCATTCATAGAGCTTAGAGTTAGCAGATGTTCATCTCTCATAATACGAAAACCTCCAACGTTAAATTGTATCGCCCAATCAATGAAAAGATGTACAAATGAGTCCAGCGTTCATAGAGTTTGGAGTTACCAGACATTAATCTCTCATGATACGGAAAAACGCCAACGTTATATTATATCGTACGATGAATGAAAAGATGTACAAATGAGCCCAGCGTTCATAGAGCTTAGAGTTACCAGACCATCTCTCATAATACGGAAAAACGTCAGTGTTAAATTATATCGTACAATCAATGAAAAGATGTACAAATGAGTCCAGCGTTCATAGAGCTTAGAGTTACCAGACATTCATCTCTCATAATATGGAAAAACTCAAACGTTATATTATGTGTTTTAATTAATAGAAATATGTACAAATGAGTCCATCGTCCGTAGAGCTTAGAGTTACCAGATGTTCATCTCTCATAATACGGAAAACCCCCAACGTTTAATTATATCGTACAATCAATGAAAAGATGTACAAATGAGCCCAGCGTTCATAGAGCTTAGAGATACCAGACATTCATCTCTTAGGATACGGAAAAACGCCAACGTTATATTAGATCGTACAATCAATGAAAAGATGTAAAAATGAGTCCAGCGTTCATAGAGCTTAGAGTTACCAGACCATCTCTCATAATACGGAAAAACATCAACGTTAAATTATATCGTACAATCAATGAAAAGATGTACAAATGAGCCCAGCGTTCATAGAGGTTAGAGTTACCAGACCATCTCTCATAATACGGAAAAACATCAACGTTAAATTATATCGTACAATCAATGAAAAGATGTACAAATGAGCCCAGCGTTCATAGAGCTTAGAGTTACCAGACCATCTCCATTATACGGAAAAACTCCAACGTTAAATTATATCGTACAATCAATGAAAAGATGTACAAATGAGTCCAGCGTTCATAGAGCTTAGAGTTACCAGACATTCATCTCTCATAATATGGAAAAACTCAAACGTTATATTATGTGTTTTAATTAATAGAAATATGTACAAATGAGTCCATCGTCCGTAGAGCTTAGAGTTACCAGATGTTCATCTCTCATAATACGGAAAACCCCCAACGTTTAATTATATCGTACAATCAATGAAAAGATGTACAAATGAGCCCAGCGTTCATTGAGCTTAGAGTTACCAGACATTCATCTCTTATGATACGGAAAAACGCCAACGTTATATTAGATCGTACAATCAATGAAAAGATGTAAAAATGAGTCCAGCGTTCATAGAGCTTAGAGTTACCAGACCATCTCTCATAATACGGAAAAACATCAACGTTAAATTATATGGTACAATCAATGAAAAGATATACAAATGATCCCAGCGTTCATAGAGCTTAAGGTTACCAGACCATCTCTCACAATACGGAAAAATTCCAACGTTAAATTGTATCGTAAAATCAATGAAAAGATTTACAAATGAGCCCAGCGTTCATAGAGCTTAAGGTTACCAGACCATCTCTCACAATACGGAAAAACTCCAACGTTAAATTGTATCGTAAAATCAATGAAAAGATTTACAAATGAGCCCAGCGTTCATAGAGCTTAGAGTTACCAGATGTTCATCTCTCATAATACGGAAAACCTCCAGCCTTAAATTATATCGTACAATCAATGAAAAGATGTACAAATGAGTCCAGCGTTCATTGAGCTTAGATTTACCAGACATTCATCTCTCATTATACGGAAGAACTGCAACGTTAAATTATATCGTACAATCAATGAAAAGATGTACAAATGAGTCCAGCGTTCATTGAGCTTAGATTTACCAGACCACCTCTCATAATACGGAAAAACGCCAACGTTATATTATATCGTACAAATAATGAAAAGATGTACAAATGAGTCTAGCGTTCATTGAGCTTAGATTTACCAGACATTTATCCCTCGTTGTACGGAAAACCTCCAACGTTAAATTATATCGTACAATCAATGAAAAGATGTACAAATGAGCCCAGCGTTCATAGAGCATAGAGTTAGCAGATGTTCATCTCTCATAATACGGAAAACCCCCAACGTTAAATTATATCGTGCAATCAATGAAAAGATGTACAAATGAGTCCAGTGTTCATAGAGCTTAGGGTTACCAGACATTCATCTCTCATAATACGGAAAAACTCCACCGTTAAATTATATCGCACAATCAATGGAAATGTATTCAAATGAATCCAGCGTTCATAGAGCTTAGAGTTACCAGACATTCATCTCTCATAATACAGAAAACCTCCAACGTTAAATTATATCGCAACTCAATGAAGAGATTTTTTAAATGAGTCCAGCGTTCATAGATCTTAGAGGTACCAGACATTCATCTCTCATAATACGGAAAACCTTCAACGTTAAATTATATCGCAAATCAGTGAAGAGTTGTTCGAGTGTGTCCAGCGTTCATAGATCTTAGAGGTACCAGACATTCATCTCTCATAATACAGAAAGCCTCCATAGTTAAATTATATCGTTCAATTGAAACACGAACTTTGGTCCTTGGATAAATTATTCAGTTACTTATATGTTTAATAATTAGTCATAGATTTAAGAACTGTAACTCGTTATGTTAGCGATAACAAAATTGTAGACTTTGATGAAACATTGTAACGAACCTGGGCAGACATACGTGAGAAACACTGCACTCCCGGACGACGGTCTAGAACGAGCGGATATTAGACAATAGAATGGTATGCTAGCTATTTTACTGTACCGTTATACAGGTCAATAAAGCCTTAGTTTTTCCTAGTGACGCTGTGCTGCGTGTGTATAAAAGGGTTGCAACACTAAAATGTGCTATAAAATATCCGCACGAAATTGCAGTTATTTAAGTGTCCGGGTTCCACAAATGCAAGGACAAATAAAAGAAGTTCAGAGATTATCGTTGGTTTGTGTTGTCTCAACCTTAACACCCTGAGAATTACCCCCACCAAAAAAAAAAAAAAAAAGAATCCATGCAGGAGAAGCCGCTAGAGCCAAGGGTAAGGCAAGCAGCCGACGACGACGGGGAGACCGAGGAAAGATTCCTGACGTTGACCCAGGTACGTGCAGCCGTGAGGCAGAGAAGTAGTACTGCCGCAAGATGGCGCTCAACGTGGGGCTCGATAGAGACAGACGCCCGGAGACAACGGACATCGAGGTGCTGAAATGAGACAAAATAAACACCGGAGGACAAGATCAAGCAGAACGACGCGAAATAGTGGACAGTTAACAATTTGGAGGAACGGCGCATAATGGCCTGACAAAAGTCCACAAGAAGCCGAGCAACTGCAACATAGGAACAACGTCAACCAGCCACTAAAGAATAAAAAATGGTCATGCTGTATAACAAAATATATTTAAGAAAGTATGTTATTGTTGTAAAAACATTTTTGATCTTGTTATGTATGCGTGAGTAGGGGAGAATTGCATTCAGACAAAAGACAGGTAGATGCTTCTTCGCAGTGGGAAAGTCATTATAGATCATTTAGTTGAGAGTTTAGGTCAAGATAAGGGAAAGGGCGGGCAGTTAAGGAAAACAGAGATGGAAGCCTTTAAAAATAGCGAAATTGCATTCAGGGAGGACAATTCGGGGGATAGAGATCCGGTTATGGCAACAGGAAGCAGTGGCGGAATGTAAAATTTTACGGGAGATAGTTTTAGGATGTTAATAGAGAGAATAAATGACATGGGCAGTAATTTAGAGACCAAAATTAGCAGTCAAGTGAATAAAATATGGGAACAGGTAACTGACTTAAGTAAAGATCTTAACAATAAACTGGAGGAAGGATTTAGGAACCAGGATGCCAAATTGAGGGAATATTTAGATTTTCGACAGCTAGAATTTGAGGGGAAAGTAAAAGAAATTATAAATGTACAAGTGAACATAGTTGAGCTTCAGGAAGGATTAAGTACTTTTAGAAGTAATGTAGACAAGAAGTTTGAAAATACAAAGGAAAGGTGTGAGAGAGAGAATGTAGAAACTAGAAAAGTGCTTACGGATGAGCTAAGAGCTTTTAAAAATGCAGTACATAGGGTAAAGAAGTAATTGAAATAAGAGAAAAGGTAGAGAATCAGCTGTCAGCTCATCTGGAAGTAGATAAAAGTTTCAAAGAAACTGAAAAGTGGGTAGGAGAGCTTAGGGGGTCTTTAAAAAGAATAGATGTTGAATTAAGAAATGTTCATGAAGGTGCTGTGAGCACAGTGGAAGGCAGTGAAAATTCAGTTGTAAATAGTTTAAGCAACCAAACGAGTGATGTGCCTAGAACTGCGGTTCTGAACACTGAAGCTCGTCATTCATCTGGTCCTTCGCATCTAGCCACGCCTGGTACTGATAATTATAGTCAATATGGTCACTTATTAAATGAATTGGGTGTCTCGGTGTTTGGTGAATCCGAAGGAGTAAATCCGAGACCATTTCTTTATGATTTGGATCACTATTTCCGGAACAATTGAAAAACTCATTGTGCGCAAGGCACTCAAAAACAGGTCCTTGACATGGTTGAGCCTCGTTTTGGGGGACAATTGCTCTTACGAATATTTCAAACAAATGTTTTTAAATAAATATTGGAACTCTACTACCCAGAATAAGACGAGGTTAATGTTGAGTAACGGCAGGTACAATATAAATGGGAGACAGTCAATGACAGACTATCTATTAGTTTGTGCGCAGAACTGTCGCCTCGTTGAGCCACCGGTCAGTGAACCCGATTTTATCAATCAGATAATTCACCATTTCCCGCCCAAATCACAAATTATCTTATTGTAGCCAGACCTAAAGATATAGCAGAATCAATTGATTTAGTTTCAGCTTTTGAGAACACAAATTGGGAAAAAGAATTTGAATACAGACCCCAAGGAAATGAACCTAGAAAGGGACGTAGTCGTCAAAACACGTATGGTAGAGCAAGGAACTATAATGAAATCCGCGGGCAGGATTGCGAACGGAGAGATAGGGGTAGGAATAATCTGACAAGGTTCGATGGGAGACAGTCAGACAATAGACGTGAGCATCAGATTAACCTATTAAGAAGTGAGAGAGATTACTACTGCAGGCCTTACAGCTTTAGGGGAAATCGGAACGGGTTTAATCAAAGAATGCGTAGAGGAAATAATTCCTTGAATGATGAATATTACCAAAGAGAGGAGAACCAGTCTCACGATGGTAGAAGAAGTCCGCAGAGGTATTTTCGACAGGAGAGAGCTAACATCAGGCGAGAAGTCCCGGAAATTTTAACAACGCCGGTGCGAAATGTTCAGGTAACGGAACCACAACAGGAAAACCAATTAGCAATCCTTTGGTGGAACTGGAAGAGTTTGAACATGATTCTCGGGTAGTATATTGCACAGGGTTAAGGTCCGATTTCAATTTGAAAGATAACAGTGAACAATTAGTCATGCTTAGGGATTATTCAAATGAAAACGTAATGGAATCCCTCACGATTGAAGTTAAAGTGGCAGGGAAATTAATAAAGTTTACAGTAGATACCGGGGCAACTATGAGCGTATGCAGTGTGAATTTTTATAACAAATTAATGAACTAAAACGTTAAGTTGATGGCATTACCTACTTCCAATTTAGTCTGTAAGGTTGCAGTCGGTAAACAAGTGCAAAGGATTAGATTTCAAACCATGTTACGCTTTGAAATAGAAGGGGAAATTTTTGAATAAATATTCTTAGTTATACCTAATTTAATTTGTGATGCCGTCCTTGGTTGTGATATGCTATATGACGAGAGGGCTGTGATAGATTTCGCGGAGAGGAAGGTAAAAATAAAAAAGAATGGGAAAGAAATATTCGTGCCATTTGCAAGCGTTGCTAGGGAGAATGATATATTCAGAACACCGGAGGAAGTTTCTATCGAGGAGGAAGAAATTTTTGTACAGTGCTGTGACGTAGGACCAGATTCACAGATTTTAAAGGTCAACACTCCCGGGCCAGGCCAGAAAACAAAATCAGCTGATGTGAGAGATACCTGCTCGGGGCGAGAGAGACAGAACATGTTTCACGTAGAAGATGATAAGTTAAGAGGGGAGGCAGTGATTAGGAAAGCAGAAGGCGCGTATTTGTTAACGGAAGAACAAAGGGAGCGCTTAAAAACAATGTTACTAGAGAATGCGTGTACCTTCAGTAACGTCCCAGGCAAATGCACCGCATATCAGCACAGTTTCGTTGTTAGGGATGTAAAACCGTTTAATCACAAGTATAGAGAATTGCTTTACAAGGGAAGGCACATGTAGTCATAATGCAAATGTTAGAACAAGGCATTATTAAGATTTCTCAATTTGAGTTCATAAATCCCGTA
Source organism: Mantis religiosa (assembly GCA_030765055.1). NCBI lineage: Eukaryota > Metazoa > Arthropoda > Insecta > Mantodea > Mantidae > Mantis > Mantis religiosa. The sequence continues at coordinate 210,109,515 of CM060950.1, forward strand.
ATTTGGGTAGAAAAAAAGGGGGAGTTCAGCGTAGGACTCTGGATGGACGCAACATAAATAAATGTACACCTCCAGACTATTTTTTTAGATGTGAATCGGTAGAACAGATAATTGCCAAGATATCTAGGGGCCGATACATAACTTCTATAGACCTAACCGCTTCATACTGGCAGATCGAATTGAAGGAAGAGGTAAGAAAATATACGTCATCCTTTTCGAGGGGATCCAGTATGAATAATCCAGATGCGCAATTTGGGATGCGTACATCAGGAAACGGGTTGTTAGGAGCAATAAACAAAATCCTGGGGGATGCTACGAAAACATATTTGCTTCATTATGTCGATGACTTCATTATAATTGACAGCAATTTTGAAGAACATTTAGAACATATAGACTACGTACTAACTAAACTTAGAGAGAACGGGATGACAGTAAACCTCGAAAAATCACAATTCTGCGTAAAAGAGGTGGAGCTCTTAGGTTACTTGATAAATGAAAATGGTCTCCAGCCAGACCGCAAACGAGTAGAGTTCATGATGAATATTCCGCCGCCAAGGACTGTTAAACAGATACAAAAATTTGCAGGCATTCTTAATTATCAAGCTAAGTTCATTCCCAGGTATGCCATTATAATGGAACCATTGAGAGAATTGCTAAAGAAGGGAGTTAAGTGGCAATGGGGTGAGCGACAACAAAGGGCATTTGATGAAGTTAAAAGATTGTTTTGCGAGTCAATATTACTCGAAAGACCGAGGGAAGGCATTCCTTTCGAAATTTACGTGGATGGCTCATGCCAAGGTTTTGGTGCTATATTGGGTCAAAGGTCATCTCCAAAACAATTTCATGTAATTGGTACTGCCTCACGAGGATTAAGCAAGGTAGAAAGAAATTCATCTGTAACCGAGATCGAAATTTGTGCAATGTATTTCGCGATCCAAAGAGTCAGGACTTACATATATCAGAAAAAGGGGAAAATATTTTCAGACCACCTTAGTTTGTCGTTTCTATAAAAATGCAAATATACAAGTTCCAAGATGTGTAGATACGCACACACAGGCCACGCCGTGGCTCAGTGATTAGACCGCTTGGCTCTCACCAAGGCGGTCCGGGTTCGATCCCAGGCGACCGCAAAGTGAGATTTGTAGTGGACAACACGGCGTTGGGGCAGATTTTCTCTAGGACCTCCGGTTTCCCCCGCCATCTCATTCCACCGGTGCTCCATCTTCATCTCATGCATCATCAGTGTCACCGCCTGCGGTGCCGTATGTAGTAAAAGCGGGCGTTAAACACTACACATTTCATTTTAGATACGCACACGAAATAATGAAGTGTGATGTAGAAATCATTCATATCCCTGGCAAATTAAACACGTTTAGCGATTTGCTGTCCCGGTTAACATACAACACTCAAATACCTGATTGTATGGGTGGACCGCAAAGTTAGGTGACGGTTTTGAAAATTAATATACCCATGGATAGGGATTTGAAAAAAATACTAAAGAATATAGGTGACTGGCAAAGAGGAGAAGAAAAGTTAGCGAAATTGTTAGAAAGCTCGCCTGAGATAGATGAACAGGTAGGAGGCAGCATAGGAAAGAAAGACTGGTATATTATATAAAAAGCATGGGGCAATCAACCAAGCGTGGAAGACTTGCATACCCCAAAGCATAGAAAAGGAGATAATCCTAACGTTTCACAGAGCTTTATGTCATTCCGGAACAGACCGCACCACTTCCACCATTTTGGAAAATCTTTACATACCTAAGCTACGACAAAAAGTCCGGAGAATAGTCACCGCCTGCGATACCTGTCAGAGAGAAAAACCACTACAGGTTAGCTATGATTTTGAACCTAATGCGATTTTAAGAGGCAGGCCACGTTTATTAGTAACAGTAAATTGTCATGGAGAGCTGCCTCAGGGCACATTCGGGAACCCATACATAATTGTTTTTATGGACGTATTCTCGAAGTAAGTAAACATTTTTCCAGTGAAGAAAATCAACAGTGCCATATGCCTAAACAAAATATTCAAATACTACGTACCGCAATTGGGGAAAATGGACGCACTGTTGTCAAATAATGCAACAATGTTCACGGGAAAATAATTCGCTAATGCAATGAAAGAAAACGGCATAAAATTATACCACTGTTCTCGATATGGACCTAATAGTAACCCCACGGAAAGTAAAATTTGGGATGTGGCATTATTTCTTAGAATTTTATCGGGTAAACGTCATACGAACTGGGTAGAGGTGTGCCCAAAAAATAGAGAAAATGTTCAATGAGTCGGTGAATCAGGTTACTGGGTTTAAACCGATAGAGATTATGGAGGGAAAAGGCATCAACACTATGGACAGTAATATTCCAGGGACAATTCCAGTAGAAGACGCCAAAAATTTGTCTGAAGCCGAAATGTTAAAGATAGCCGCAGATAGAATGCGCGCAAAAGCTGAAGTGAGGAAAGCCAAGCATAAGGCAAAAAAAGAAAGAAGTGGGAAATACGAATAAATGATTTGGTTTCGTTAAGAAATAAACAGTTATCTAGCGCCATAAATAAATTTAATCATCGTATGGCTAAGTTATTTAAGGGACCATACAAGGTAGTAGAAATTTTCGGGACGGACACATGTTTTTGTTATCGGATGTACAGAACGGTAAGATGGTGGGGAAGTTCCACAAACAGCTTTTACGTCCGTATGTATGCGAATAGGTAAACAAGAATAGCGGGCGGTCAGTAAAAATAAAATAAAATAAATAATCACATAAATAAAATAAAGGTAATAAACATTCTCAGTAATCGAGAAGTGATGGACATTTCCATTTATATAGTTAACAAAGTGGGTTAGGTTAAATTTAAAAAAGACAAAAAGGGAAAGAAAGGCTTGGTACAGGGTAAAGTCTTGTTGCGGTGCTAAGAAGCCAGATGGAAGCTTAACTATAAGTAAAAGAACTAATATGTATGTGATTGTATGCAACAAACCACTTGCTAAAACAAATGTAAATAGTTATGTTGTAGTCTTGGTTGTTACTAAGATAAAAATAGATTACTGTAAAAAGAATAATTGGGCATAAAGGAGCCAAATCTTAGTAGTTAGAGAGTGAGAAAATAAATTGAATACTTCAGGACACAACAGAATGGCAGTGAACTATGTGACAATGAGGCAGGTGACAAAATAAAATGTATATTGTTCTGTAAACGGTGGAGGGTGAAACCGGTATTGAGTTTCAGCTACCTGAACAAGGAAAGAACAGGTAGTTAAGTGATTATGTGAAGGTGAAACTTTAAAAATGAGTGACATGAACAGAGTTAGAAAAAGCATAACTTTGGGGGAACTAAAACAATAAAGTGAAATTTTCTCGGTGCAAACTCTAAAAATGAGTGACATAAACAGAGATAGAAAGAGCATAACTTTGGGGGAACTAAAACAATAAAGTGAAATTTTCTCGGTGCAAACTATAAAAATGTTAACTTCGTTGTTAGGCGCAGTTTGAAACAGGAACTTTGGTCCTTGGATAAATTATTCATTTACTTATATTTTTAATAATTAATCATAAATTGAAGAACTGTAACTAGTTATGTTAGCGAAAGCAAAATTGTAGACTTTGATGAAACATTGTAACGAACCTGGGCAGACATACGTGAGAAACACTGCACTCCAGGACGACGGTCTAGAACGAGCGGATGTTTGACAATAGAATGGTATCCTAGCTATTTTGCTGTACCGTTATACAGGTCAATATACCCTTAGTTTTTCCTAGTGACGCCGTGCTGCGGGTATATAAGAGGGTGGCAACTCCTATTCAGCCCTCAGTTGTTGCTCAGTTGTTGCTCAGTTGTTGCTCATTGCTAATTGCAGTATTGCATATATCCGTCAGGTGTGTTCGACGAAGTACCGCAGCCAATAAAATATACTATAAAATGTCCGCCGAAAGAGCAGTTATTTAAGTGCAAGGGTTCCACAAATGCAAGGACAAATAAAAGCAGTTCAGAAATTATTGTTGGTTTGTGTTGTCTCAAACTTAACACCCTGAGAACCCAAAAAGAATCCATGCAGGAGAAGCCGCTAGAGCCAAGGGTAAAGCAAGCAGCCGACGACGACGTGGAGACCAAGGAAGAAGTCCCGACGTCGACCCAGGTACGTGCAACCGTGAGGCAGAGAGGTAGTACTGCCGCACAATCAATGAAACGATGTACAAATGAGTCCAGCGTTCATAGAGCTTAGAGTTACCAGAATGTCACCTCTCATAATACGGAAAAACTCCAACGTTAAATTAAATCGTACACTCAATAAAAAGATGTTCAAATGACCCCAGCGTTCCTAGAGCTTACAGATACCAGACATTTATCTCTCATAATACGGAAAACCTCCAAGGTTTAATTATATCGTACAATCAAAGAAAAGATGTACAAGTGAGTCCAGCGTTCATTGATCTTAGAGTTACCAGACATTCATCTCTCATAATACGGAAAAACTCCAACGTTAAATTATATCGTACAATCAATGAAAAGGTGTACCAATGAGTCCAGCGTTCATAGAGCTTAGATTTACCAGACATTCATCTCTCATAATACGGAAAACCTCCAACGTTAAATTATATAGTACAATCAATGAAAAGATGTTCAAATGGGTCCAGCGTTCATAGAGCTTAGAGTTACGAGACGTTCATCTCTCATAAAACGGAAAGCCTCCAACCTTAAATTATATCGTACAATCAATGAAAAGATGTTCAAATGTGTCCAGTGTTCATAGAGCTTAGAGTTACCAGACATTCATCTCTCATAATACCGAAAACCTCCAAGGTTAAATTATATCGTACAATCAATGAAAATATGTACAAATGAGTCCAGCATTTATAGAGCTTAGAGTTACCAGACATTCTCCTTTCAGGATAATTAATTATTTGTTGACACACACTATGCATTACAATTACCATTGCCTAAATAAGGAATGTGCTGACAAAAAAGTATTTTTAAATAAAACGTAATGTAGAAAGTTAAAAAAATTAAGGCTGAGTAAGTCTAGTAGCTCTGCCGAAAAAACGTATGCAAAAGCCAGATGATAATAACCTGTGGAGAGTTGCAGCTCAGATGTCCCGCGTGTTTCCTGATCGGCTGCTAGCACAGCACCATACGGCAGAATTCTGATAAATCACGAAGTACACGTAGCACGTCCTAGATGGTGCTCCGGTGATAATTGCTGTAAATACATCAATGTGCTCTAGTTATTTTAATATTTACGAATGTTTTAGAACAGTGATGCTTTGTTGTTGTGTAAAATATATCCTAACTGTTAACAGTAATAAGCTGAGGCTATATGGCACACAGAAATCCATACAGAGGAAATTAACTGTTCTATTTTAAAATGAAAGTCTGGAAAAGCTTGTATATATCGAACAAATTTATTGCTACTATTTGTGTATCCTCAAATTCAATAAGTGGAACTTAGCAATAGGAATATCGCATTAAAGAGTACATGCTACTTTACTGATCATATTGAGTTGTGTGATTTAAGAAATTATCATTTACACAAACTAACAGAAGAAAAGTTCTTATCATACATTTTAGTACACGGAATGTGTACCAAGTAACACTCGTTTAAGGCATTCCACATTGTCCATTTTCGAAATATACGTAATTAATTCATGTAATAATATTGTTAAACTTTTTTTTTCATTCTGATATCAAAGTAAATCCTTTAGAGGAAGAAAGAAATTGTAAATGATTTTCTTAAATGTCTCCAGATGAGTTCACGAGTTTTCACTCCACCAGTATTGAGTAACACTTATCTAGGAGTATACCAGGCACGTATTTGGAAGTCAGTTTCCGGGAGGTGGGGAGACCAAAAATTCTACGTTGAATTATTTGCTTTCAATGAATCATTAATCAGGGATGTTTTTTATCATGTTAATAAAAATAAAAACACTTGTGATATATTATATTCACATGACTTTCACCACCAAAGCATCTACAAATTGTTCTTAGAAAATGCTTATTCTGTTTTGTTTCTTTGGATAAAGTCTGTAGAAAGGCCTTGCACATTCCGCATTCGTTGTTCTATCTGGGATAAAGCGATATAAGCAATATTCAGATATTTAAAAAGCGAACCACTGATTGATGCATTTAAAGTATTAGTTCTCCTTTGAATGAAAAATTGAATAGTAACTTAGAAATTAAAAATGAATTACCTTTAAGTATCTGGGAATTCTAATCAACAAATTATAATATATCGGAATTGGTTAACTTTGCAATACATTATTTTAATTGACATTATTTCTGTATTTTAACGAGTTCTACAACTGCTGTGCCACTTATCTCTTAAATAATTTCATGTCTGCCTGACAGTGAATTGAGATGTGAAATTTGTGAAGCTATATAGCATACAGGGAACAAGATAGAGAAATAACAACTATTGCATTTTACAACAAACGTTTGCTAAAGATTGTATATGTTCAACAAATTTTATGTTATTCTTTTTTATTCTTTGGTAATCTGCAAAAGTGCAGTAAATATTTTGAACATTGATTTAAGGAATTATCAAAATGCTCACTTGTATCAATGAGTCACATGCCCCTATTTAATTTTTTAATTTATGGAACGTGTTAAGTCACGTGACTTACGTCTGTCTTGAATGTCCCCTAATGAATGATGTGCAAAGCAGCTTATAGAGAAAGGGTATATAACTCAGTGCATAAGAGTTGTATGGGACAGAAATCAATTACTATGTATGTCGATTCCAAAAACGTCACACCTACACACAGAGAGCTCCAGTAACAATTTTAGACAAGTTTACAAACTTTTATTTATTAACGTACATTCGGACATAACTTTAAACATGCCCCTGAAGGAACAACGTACCACATGCATTAGTTGACAATAATTTTGGGACACAAGATGGCAGATCTACACAGTGGGACCAACTGGAATTAAATCTTCAGCCAACACGAGTCTTTATATGTCCAGCCATGTCAAAGAATGTTAAGAATTTGTAGATAGTTTTCGCTTCTGTCACAAATTACGACAGTTTTTAGCCCATACAGTAATTGTAATGGAGGACAAAGTTTGTTTATTTGTGTTAAAACTACCAAAGGGAGCTCAAAACACTGTATGAAGCTGTAACAAGCGTGTTAAACTTGGAGGTGGGTGATGAGGACTGCGGTTACCTATTCAAATAGGAACGTTCACGGGGAACGTAGTGTTGGCTAAGCTTTATCATAGACGTTACTTCACTGCTCTTCCTGGGCAAGTTAGGTTCAAATCCTTCGTGACAAACTGAAAATTTGTATTACCCTTTGTTTATTCTCCTGGGGCCTGTAATTTGATATTATAATACAAATACTATTTTAATTACATTATAGCTGTTAACAAAACACAATATTAGCCATGTTTTCCTTATGCAGAAAGTTATAAATGCATAGCTCGCAGTAGATATTTGGTTATGGTTGGTACTGTGCTTTAACCATTCAACCAAATGTCAAATATTTCACAAATGCAAAGTGAAATATAAGATAGAAGCATGAAACAAAAACTATTATATTTAAACGTAGAGTCAGAATGAAAAATTCAATGCCATAGCCGGGATTCGAATGACGGATCTTCTGGGTTCCGTCCAGCCACTTTACCACTGAACTACTATGGCCAACGTGCCGATATGACATTAAATTCTCCAACTGACTCGTATTCTCCCGGTAAACCACTTAGGAGGTCTCACAAAACACATGAGACAACTACCTTAATGGCGACTTACATCATGTAAGTACTTTAAGGCCCGGGCTTTATAGGTCAATTCCACAATTTAGCCTACACACGGCCAGTGTGAAAGAACAATTAATTTCCATTGATTGACCTAATAGTGGTTAACTATAAAGCCCGGGACTTAAAGTACTTACATGATGTAAGTCGCCATTAAGGTAGTTGTCTCATGTGTTTATGAGAACTCCTAAGTGGTTTACCGGGAGAATACGAGTCAGTTGGAGAATTTAATGTCATATCGGCACGTTGGCCATAGTAGCTCAGTGGTAGAGCGGCTGGACGGAAACCAGAAGATCCGTGGTTCAAATCCCGGCTATGGCATTGAATTTTTCATTTTGACTCTTACGTTTCCACAATTTAGCCTACACACGGCCAGTGTGAAAGAACAATTAATTTCCATTAATTGACCTAATAGTGGTTAACTATAAAGCCCGGGCCTTAAAGTAGGGGAAGTCCGTGTAATTTGGACCAGCGTGTATTTTGGTCCACGGTCGGTTTAAGAGAATGGCCACAGATGACAGTACCAACCAGTCGGCTATCTTGAGTAGTCCTTGCTACAAGCGTTCTCCCCAGTTTTCCACATTCCAGCGTCAGTGACCTTGGAGGGGGGGTTGTGATCCTTACTGAGAGCGTTTTCGCTGTTATTTTGCCCCGCTTTAACTATAGTGTTTTCCTCCACCTAGAAGCTTTCCTTGGAAACCAAACTACAATACGGAACACTCCAATACATCAAGGTAAGTATGGCGTAGATTTAAGTCGTTAATAAAATTTAGGTTTATAAGATATGAGATATTCATAAACCTTTGCCATGTCGTGTAATTTGGACCGAATGTAAAGTGTAATTTGGTCCGGAGCAAATTACACGGATTAAGTAAGTTAGGTAATAAATTCCAAATAAACAGTAACTATAAAATAGTGTTCTTAAGTTATTTTTGTAAATGATCGTTTTTATAATTATTTCTGTTGCACACTATGTAAATTGCGTAGCTTTTTAGATAACAACACGAGAAGCTCGCAAATCTAAGGGCCTGTACCGTAAATGGACAGAGGAATATTTCAGAAAAGCTCTTAAAACTATAAAAGAAGGCGTGCACATTAATGAAGCGGCACGGAGGTTTCAAATACATTCAAACACACTAAAAAGATACAATAAAGCGAAGGCTCCAGCACCCATTGTGGGTATTGGCATGGCCCACAGATCTGCCAAATGAAGTCGAGGAAGAGCTAGTGCATCATCTTCTGCACTTGGAGAGAATGTTCTATGGGTATGTTATAAGAACGTTAACAATTACACTACCTAGAGGATAATAATAATAAAAATAATAAATTGGCAATTTAAAATAAGTTCAATTTAAACGTACTTTCTAAAGTACCTTGCAACAAATTAATTATGTAAACGTTTTTATTCTCCAGACTGACACGAAAAGGAGTTATGCAACTGGCATATGAAATCACAAAGCGAAATAATTTAAAAGCACGCTTTTCGTATGATAAGAAAACTGCCGGGAAGGATTGGTTCTCCAGTTTCATGCGACGTCATCCTGAAATCAGCTTGAGAAATCCAGAAGGAACCTATCCTCCTCGAGCCTCTGGATTCAACAAGGTAGTGGTCTATAAGTTTTTCGACCTGTTGGAAAAGGTTGTTGATGACAACAGGATAACAGCTGCTAGAATTTTCAATATGGATAAGACATCACATACTGTTGTCCAGCGTCCAGAAAATGTGGTGACAAAACGAGGAAGGCATCAAGTTGGAGCAATTAGAATCTGTGATTGTGGACAGAATGTGACTGGTGTGTATACGTTGTGTATACGTGTGTATGCAGTGGGATTTTATGTTCCACCAATGCTAATTGTCGCTAGAAAACGTATGAAGGACAGCCTAGTATTTGGAGCACCCCCTGGCATTATTTTCTCCCGTCAGGAGAAAGGTTGGATTAACACTGAGATATTCTGTGAATGGATGCAACATTTCATATCCTTGGTGAAGCCATGGCCGCAAGAAAAAGTGCTACTAATACTTGATGGACATACGTCCCACACTCAAGGACTGGCTGCAATAGAAATTGCACGGACTCATGGAGTCATTATGTTGTCCCTCCCAGCTCACTGTACTCACCAAATGCAGCCACTTGAAAAGGGTTTCTTCTGACCTCTGAACAAACACAAGTATGAGCTCAGCAATTGCGGCAAGACTGAGAGAGAAGCCGGGTCAACCTCTGACGACTACTCACATTGCATCATTGGTTGGAGAGACATTTCCACCTGCTGCGACGATGTCTACAGCAATAAATTCATTCAGGGCAACAGGCATTTGGCCAGTAGACAGATACGTTTTCTCGGATGTCGACTTCGCTCCATCTCAGGTCATTGATAACCCTGAAACGCTTCCAACCTCTGCTGAACGAAACAGTTGTCATCCTGAAGCTCTGCAGGTAGAACATGTAGGAAGTAGAAGCTACGCTGAAATATCAAATTTCAACAGGACTGCAGATAATATGCCTGTAAGACGGCAGTTAAGTCCTTCTCCAACCACATCAGAAGAATCTTCGAAGAGGACGACTGTAAAGGAGATAAGTCCTCTTCCGTCCAAGACAGCAGAGCCGTCAAAGAGGAAAAGGAAAATATCTTCAGCTTCAGGTGTGGTCCTGACAGGAACACCTCATCAAGAAACGCTTGCGATGTCTTCTAATATATCTGGAGTCAAGGGTAAAAAGAAGAGTCATTTTGGAACAGAGGGATCCAAAAGCTCTGAAAAGACCTGCTGTGTAGTATGCGGGAAATCTCACGAGGAAAATTGGATCCAATGCGATAAATGCAAAGGATGGTCTCATGAAGAGTCTGCCGATATAATTTATTCCCTTTATTACTTTTGAGACAGGTGAATTTTGGAGTAAGGAGTGAAGCTCACCTTAAATTGGGACAAAGAACTTGACTATTAAAGCCCTAAATCAACCGTTATAGTGTATTTCAGTCAATAAAAGCTAATGATAAAGCACATGAATGGGTTATAAATGTATTATGTAGCGGTCCAATTTACACACATTATCAGACCAAGTTAGACACTCTTGATCCAAAATACATGCCTTAGGAAAAATATTATAATTGCAATTTGCAAATTATGTGGTTGCGACTAAACTCTGTACATTTCCATAATGGTATAACTTCCTGTTATTAATACATTAAAACAAGTTGTGGACCTTATCCAAGTTATACTGTACAGTTATTAGCGCCTGAAGTTAAGTGGTCCAAATTACATGGTCTTCCCTGCTCATGACTGCCTAGCCGCACACTTTCTTAAGCATATATAATACCTCACAGTGCATCCTCTGTAAACTTCCAAATTCAATTATGGACAAAGAGCATTTACTTCTATGCCGAGCAATTCCAAAAGTAGAGGGAGATCTTTATACGCAACTATCTTGTTATTGGGATGCCAGGCGGAGAATGGATGAAGTCCAATATCCAGGGCATTAACAAACAACAGTACTTCTAAGCCTGAAATGAAAGAACAACTAATCCAAAATCCTTTGACGTTTAGAGCCATATCCTGGTTTATCTAAAGTTTATTCTCAAAGTAATTCCTTCGTTACAGTTGTGCAGCTAAATACAAGTATGAATTAAATTTACCTTGTGTTGCTGAACAGATGTGCGTGTGGAATTCACTGGATGAATAAAGGTCCCATTAATGCAGCCTTCCACAGACATGTGTTTCCAAGGGAAGTGGATGACACCCTTATAAATGGCAGTCTGTGCACCAATTACCAGCCATCCCACCAAAACCACACTTACTAACCCTCCTAACAGAGCACCCTGAAGCAAAACGCAGCATCACTCGAAAATAATCATCCAACCTCTTCAATTACTTATTTTCCTATAGAGTTTCTATCTAGCTAATAAATATATTCCCACATTCCTTAGAGGTCTACCGTTTTCAAATTGTGCTTTAAATTCATCGAGTAAGTTGATTCGGGATAAAGATATAGCTCCCACTGCGGAGAGATGTAGGTTCAAATCTCCTGTACACTAACTCAAAAAAGATTTGTTGGCCTCGTTTTTACTTTCTTTACTATTTTAGTAAGTTGGGGAAGTGTTGCATTACACCCAATTTCATCCAAAACTGAAATATTAAAGGACAACTGAATATAAAAGAAAGCATTTTTAAAATAGCTACATCAATGTCTGTGTGTTTGTGTGTGTGTGTGTGTGTGTGTGTGTGTGTGTGTGTGTGTGTGTGTGTGTGTGTGTGTGTGTGTGTGTGTGTGTGTGTGTGTGTGTGCGCGCACAGCATATCTCAAAAAGGAAAATTCAACTCAAACGGACCCTTTAAAACTAACGAATAGTGATTGATATTTAAGTGCAAGTCTTCCAGGGATGCGACACGAATATTTTCAAAAAAATCCTCCCAGTCCAGACGTCATTTACACGAAACAATTTTTGAAAATTTCGGTATCCCCAAAATATACCGTATGGTAGAATATTTTCATGACAAATTAAGTGTACCTATATCTTGAATTTGTTGGGCATATCCCCAGACGACCTCTACATTCTGAACAACTTTTGTACCACTGGTAAACCGTAAGAAATAGGGAAAATCTTGCTATACAGAACATATAAATCACGTTAAAACATAACTTTTATATCTTTTTTATGTGGAGTGAATCCTTCAGAAATATTCGTTGTTATTTGTTGGAATTTTCCAAAATCTATACGTTTCTCAAATGGGAAGACACTCGTAATTTTTTTTTTTTTTTTTTTTTTTGCCGTGAAAAGAGAACGAAATTTCATAGCCAACAATTAGCAATAAGCTCTTAAAAGATATCACTATTCCTCAAAATCACTTCAGAATTATCAAATTAGTAATAATACAATGCTTACCTTTATTAAGATGAAAAGAAAGTCATGCTAGGCAACGTAAGTTTTTTTTATTTTCTTTCCTTTATCTCCTTCTGGAATACAACACTGAGCTTTCCTAACACTGTTGTTTATACAAAAGAATTTCACAGTAAATATGCAATCAAAATGTCCCCTAATAGCAACTTATTTGTCAAAGTTCTTTACAAAATATTTTGTCACTATGCATTTCCTGTGCATTGTGTGCAAACTTCAGATCTTCGTTAATACCTAAAACACTTCTTTATTTAATAATTTCCCTGCGTTTAACTCGTGAAACAGTACTTCCTAACTGGCCTGAACTACAGTTCAAATGTAAAGTTGACAGTGTTTTAGTGTATGAGTCTTGGGTACTGTCTTTAAATTGCTTCTCCTATACTTCATCCAGTGAGATATGGAACCATTCGAAAAATTAATTTGTTGCGGCCAGTGGTTGGGTAGAGAGCAATTAAGAGATTCGCAAATATATCGTAACTAAATATATAACTTCAATTTTCTCGGAACAGCTTGTAAGCTTCCCTTCATTCAGAGTAAGTGCTGCATATCTTCTTTCCACACTCTTCTTTTGTGATTTTCGAATGTTTAGGTTTAATCAATAAAACATTACTAAGAATGCTGATCTCGCTAAAATATAGCTTTTCTCAGCTAAAATGTTTGATTAATTAAACATTTCATTGATATTGATTTCAGTATTCAATAATTCCACATTTTTTTGAAGTGCTAAGTTACCATTCATTTGTTTAACGCAATGTTATGGAAATAGTATGGAATTTCAAAGCCCAACACACCGCAAATAGCTTTTTAAAAAATTTGACTGTCACTTCAGCTTTGTATTTTTCTGTGTACACAACGGAATTTGTATAATAAAACCATTTACACAATCTTTATTTCGTGTAACAGAAAACAGATAGATGTGAGAAAATTATTGGAGTAAAGTAAATGCCTTCAGTAACGTGAATTTAAGTTGTGAGTTTGAAAACAATTTACAAAGTCTAAAAGCAAATGAAAACTAACAGCTATTTGTTGCTGTGAATATTTATATTTCTTCCATAACAACATTGCAGCAGTACTTTTTGTGGCAAAGGACCAGTTTTTCAAACTATGGGCTTAAAAGTGTGCATTAATAGCATACTTATCACAGAAAATATATTTGCAGGCATAGACCAAACGTTTCAGAGATAATGCTGACATAATATTACTTTCAGTGAAGAATGACTAAAAAGGGTATCCTCGAATCCATATTTGACAAACTTTAAATAAAATTGCTAGCATTTCTTTGAAGTAAAATCATCTATATATGTACAGTAGTACATATATATATGTGCGCGCGCGCGTGTGTGTGTGTGTGTGTGTGTGTGTGTGTGTGTGTGTGTGTGTGTGTGTGTGTGTGTGTGTGTAAAATTTCTGGTATTTATTACACCAAGGTTTCAATATTTTTGGTGACACAACCTCGAGTAGTATATAACGACAAATGTCCTTTGTATCTAATCATTTTCACATTTATATAGAAAAATAAGCTTTGGTAACATTATTGTTTACTACATGGCTAAGCAATTAGGCGTATCGGGAAAAATTCCAAACAAAATGATGTTTACGTAAAGTTATCGCACATACACAGCGAGTCCAGTGTATGTACATTCTCTTCAGATACAATCACAGCAATGTGTGATACATCGGCAAGCGCGAAAAATCATATCTAGTGTATCCTACCTAAATCTGTGATCTCAAATACCTCCAAAAGGAATCAAAATAGAAAAATTCCAACTGCCTGGGAATGTGCCTATGTCAGGTTTTCACACAATGAGAAGGTATGTGCAATCCATAAAGGCAAACAAATAACACTTCCAACACTAAGTTGCGTTTTTTTAATGGAACCTATATGTTTTTTCTATCAAAATGGCAACTATAGCTATTATTAGTGTAACACACTTCGTTCCGTCTTTCAAAATACATTTACTAGTAGCCTATAATTCTCAGAAACTTCATTTCTGTGCATTACTTCCGGCATGGAAAATGCACTCATAAATCATCACTAGCGTACTGTGCGATGAAACCGTGTTACTTCAACAGATGTTCGGAGTGCCCTCCGTTTGCATCAACACACTTTTGGAATCTGGTAACAAGATATTGTTGCACGGATTGCAGTGTTTCTACATATACCTACTGCCGCACACGCTGCAGAAATACAATGTTAGGTATCCTCTAGTGTCGTATGGCGGTTCTTTATACACTTTATCTTTACTGTGCCCCAGAGAAAGTGGCCTAATGGCGCCAGGTCTAGGGACCGACCTGGCAATCGCAAAGGACCTCCCAGTCCAATCCACCTATTTGAAAACATCGCATCCACAACGTCTCTGTAAACTTGTGCATAATGTGCGGGACATCCATCTTGCTAGAACCACATTGATAGACGTGTTTCCAATCACACATCCTCCATGAGGAGGTGTAGAGTATGTTACAGAAATTATGCATTTCGCTGTCTGTTTAATGTTTCCTGATAAAAACAGGGACTTAAAATACGGTTACTTATGATACCGCACCAAACAATGAATCCAGTGGAGATTTTGCACGGACCAGTAATGCTTGTTCTGCAGATTCACATGACCACGACTTGTAAATGAAGATTCGCCCGTAAACAACGTGTTACTCAGGAATGCTGGATTATCTTGGAACTACTGAAGTGCAAAACGACAGTATACAATGCGGAATTCAAAATCACTCCCGCACAGTTCTTTGTGCAGTGAGATATGGAACTGAAAAAATCGATGCCTTTGCAAAATTCTGCTCATACTACTGCGGCTTATTCCAGAACCTCGTGCAATCTGTCAGACATTTACCTTAGGATTGTGCGGTACAGCAGCCCGAAGAGCAAATACATTTATAGTACCAGTCGCTGTCTTTAGACAGCGAGTGTGTAATTTGCTGTCTTCATTTCTTTCATCTCTTCGGCCAGGTTGTTATTTGCTGTTTCCGTCTTCGTTGTTTATTCGGCATTCATTTCTTCCATCTTGGCGGTGAGGTTGTCGTTAGCTGTTCCCATTTCTTTCAGTTCTTCTAGAATTTTCGCGAATGCAGCGTCCATTGATGTATGTTCCACTTCCTGACACCAATTGTGACTTTTTGGGTTCGTAAGATTAAAAGTCCAATTTGAAGAAATCCAAGATGCGCTTTATTTCTGTAGAAACACACCTTGGTCAGCCCTTACAGTAGCAGAATTACGTAACATACACAAATACAATCTGCAAGATCGTCGATCACTAACAAAAGAGTTCAGTTTCAAAACACAGCTGTACGCACACGATTATCAAGTTCCGTTTCGACTCCCCCTCGTGGCGAGTTCGGCTTCCTCATATACCCTACTTATATTTCTAGACTGGAATGCTCTATAACAAACAAGAAATTGAAACTTCCACTCAGCTATCTGTCTCTTTATCTGTTTCGGCAAGCTTTTAACTCCGCGCTGCACTATCTGTCCCTTATCTCCGCCCTGCACTATCTGTTTCTTTGTGCGCTTCGGCCGCACCTCCTCGCAGCAATGTGGTAGGCAACACTATATTTCATCGTATAGTCATTTAGTAGTATTTTTGTGAAAGTTTTGTACACGTTACTGCCTGCTGCTTTTCTTCTTTATGATTTTGGGTTATTTGTGTCTCCTTTTCTCTTGTATAGCATCTTTATCCTAGTTCTAGTTTTTATTTCCATCCCAGTATCATATCATCCGCATATACGATCAGGATGGTTGACAATCAGTCTTGTAATATGGAAATTAATTGTTCTTTCAGACTAGCCGTGCGTAGGACGCACTATGAAGGTGTAGAGCCAGACTGAAAAATTCAATCCCGGCTATGGGATTGAATTTTTCAGTCTGGCTCTACTCTTTCATTCTTGTGACATGCTTATTATATCTGTTATCAGTAGGTTAAATAGTTATTTTGTCCAGTAGCTTCTTTGCTTAGTTGTAGTGTATCGATGTGAAAGCGTGTCATTATTGCGAGATGTGTCCTTATGGGGTCTGTTGCAGAAACCCACAATACAACTTGTTTGCTTAACTTTAAGCTGCTTCCTTTATAAAACACTAAGTCTATCGTACTGGATCCATTGTGACTTATGTACGTGGGTACTTCCTTTTTGTTTGCAAATTTGAAACCCTCCTCTTCCAATGTTTCTAACAGTATGTCTGTCTTGGTGTTCCGCTTATCAATTCTACAGTTAATATCTCCGGCTCTGTTCCTTCAGATACGATGTCTATTATTTTCACACAAATGCATCTGGCTGTATATATACATACAAATATATGCCTAATACTGTTACTGTGGCTGTTTTGATTATTGCCAATTTTGATCGACTCTCGTTGACATTGCAATTGTGTATATGGCGTACAAACCTTGAAGTTCTATAGGTTCAGTGACAGAAGTCTCTGTAAATATTAAAGCATCAGTTTCTTCCATGATCTCCTTTGGTATGTAAGGCGGCGCAAGCAAATTAATTATTAACTCAGTTAATTTCTAGACTTATTGAACTCCATAGGGCCTTCTCATCCCTTAATGACATTTACGTGCAGTTGATTTTACTATATAACCGCGGATGCTGGCACAGAATTTACCAAATCTAATAACATTTACCATATGCCACACAGCTTAATGTGAATAAAACTATATACTACGTAATATGTTAACAAACATTCCTTTTAGAAACCTAAAGTCCAAATATAGCAATGACTGTATCCTACGCCATAGTATTTCTGAGCGAAAAATCATAATAACCATCTTTGGAAGTATGTGTGTTTAAGTGATTCTAATAACCAGAATTTTTAAATTATATTAATAAATTTTAATAATTTGGAAGTTTGTATTAAAAGCTGCCTTACAGCCTACGCACATCCATCGATGAAAGAATCATCAGAAGTAACTGGTGTAATGAGTTCAACTATATGTGATACATTCTGCGAATTTTCTTTCTTCAAAATTTTGAATACAATGAATCGGTTTCCCTTAATCTAATTATATCAGGCACTCTGTATAATATATGCTTTCTTTTGTATCTATTACTTAAATATTTCGAAAAAATAGCTGAATTTCTATGTAAAGCGTATCTGCCAATCTTTGACACTCATGTGTTGGGATGATCTATACATCTAGGCTTTTACTTAAGTGAAAGTTTTACACTTATTATTTTAGAGAGATAACCATTATACTAAGTATTTCTGAATTTTTTTTCGCTGCGATACAAAACACAGAGAATTGTTTTTCCATAACTTTCTCTACTAAATACTCCACAAATTATTCATTCAAAAGCTTATTCCACTTCATAATCCACATAAAATATTATTATACATATTGTAGGACGCATATGAATACGGCAGGCTAAATCACAGGTTCTTATTAAGCGGATCAAAATGTGATGCCTTTGAAATTTCATGTTATTTTTGAACAGCGACCTAACAACTGAAAAAGTATAAATATTTGAGAGCTCAGAATAAATCCAAAGTTCCCCGCATGGTATGCGACCTCAGAAGGTAGCATCAGAGAAAATCTAAACAGCGGCAAAGATAAGCTCTGCATAATGCCACAAAGAGTTGACTTGTCTATACCAGAAGAAATGTAGCACTTACTACCACTCACACCATGATGTAGAGTTCTACAGTCTAAACTCCAAGCGGAAACGTGTTTTTTCTTTCTCATTGATAACCTAACACAAAGACGTTACCCCAGAAAACTTAAATCCTAAATCCTATCTGCGGTTAAACCCTACTGAGGGTCAGTATGCAGCAAAAACATTTAGGCTGATCACAGCCTGCCAGCAACACGGCTGGACAGATAATACCAAACAATATTCCACTAAATACTCTGTCTATACACATATACCTATACCTATATAGGTATGTATAAGTATATATAACTATATAAACTTATTATAATTATATAATGTAATTATATATAATTTGGAACAAAAATTTTACTTTAGCAAGCCTATATTTTCCATGCAGAGTGATGTTCAATATATCTTAAGGCTTACCATTTTCATATCAAATATATTCCGAACCAAGCGGACGGTGCAGGATATAGATAGACAATTAAAGACATCTATCTATACATTCTACTTATGATGCAGACATCTTAAGCACATTTTATTTTATCAAAATTGCTGTATTTTTTATGAGGAAATAAACACTAACGAAATTTTTACCATGTAAAGGGAAGAAGGCGCTCTAAAAACCTTCGTATCCTAGGTACATTTTGAACGTAAGCAGCAAGTTTGATTGATGTGATTGACTTTTCCGTTTTGAGCTATGTTGCCCTCTTTCTTTTCTTCTCTTTCACTTATA
The DNA here is from genome assembly GCA_030765055.1 of Mantis religiosa. NCBI lineage: Eukaryota > Metazoa > Arthropoda > Insecta > Mantodea > Mantidae > Mantis > Mantis religiosa. The sequence goes on from CM060950.1 coordinate 210,128,482, forward strand.
GTACTTCATATTGTACTTAGATCTATAGATGGGTAGTGTAGAAATTAAGCAGTGTCTTTAAATACTAGTGCTGTAAATAGATCAAAATGTGTAATCCTTAACCATGTTACCTTAATCGATTAATCTATCGATTAATCGAGATATTATCTGTTCGAGAATTAGGTATACGGATTATATAAAGTACTTTAATACTCTGTATATTTAATTATTTATGAAACATTTTAATCATTTATATTCAAAATTTGTGATTCCATCAAGTGCACATGCTTTATATATGCATTGAACTAGATCTACAATATTTTTGTAAGTGATCGTTCAGTAACGTATTATATCAATTTCTACTAATATTTGTGAGTATGACGTGCAAATAATAGTTGACATGAAGACTCACCTAGTCACTGATGTATTGTTCATGCTTTTTAAACATATAAGTGCATTCACATACTTAGAATTAAGTGCTGCTCTTCGTTTGGTGACAATATTTCCTGCATCACTAAACACACGTTCACAAGGAACCAATGTAGCTAGTACACAAAGTAATTTCTTCGCTATGGTTGGAAGAATTGGCAACTGAATAGAATGTGTCTTCCACCACTGAAGAGGGTTTGCGAAGTCTTCATGTAGTTCACTCAAAGACTTGCAGACGTCAAGTGAGTGAGTGTGTGGGGTTTTAGGGCCCGTCGACAACAAGGTCATTTGGGCCCGTGCAGACGTCAATTTCTGTAGCAAGTGACGTTAACGGGGTGGTTTCCTCGACATTGTCATTTTCATTAAAAATAAGTTTTCTCTTCTTCAAATTTACTTCTGTCGTAGTTCTCGCGCTTGCCACAGATTTTTCAGAAAGTATTTTCCATACTAATTCTCTTGGGCCTCTTGGGAGACATTTCAAGGATCTGAATCTCGGATCGAGAGCTGTAACTTCGTACATTTCTAATTTAGGCCAGTTATTAATTCTTTCTGTTAAATCTTTAACAAGAGTAGTTTTGAACCTCATAAAATACATGGGGTCTGGATCAGCAACTTTGAGACTTAACCTTAGATATGTTATTGCAAGTAGCACAACACTTGCGTGACATATTTATTTACACCAAGAAAATCATGAATATCTAGGCAAGGTTTCAGACATTCAAACATTCTTAGTGTCATTTCCTATTTAATTTCAGTTAATGGAATAATACTTGAAGGTTGGGTATCTTATATATTCATAACTGCTCTCTTAGCTTTGAGGAGACCTCCAAACATAATACAAGTACTGTTCCACCGGGTTACTACTTCTTGTTTTAATTTTATCTGTGGAATGTTAAGATCGTTCAACTTTTATGAACAGTTCATTTTCTAGGTACGGACTGTGTTTAGAGTGGCCCACTAATTTTCTGCATTTACTAAAGAGGATATCTAGAGAAGCATTTTTAAGCGCCTTATTGAGACTTAATTGTAAAGTATGAGCAGAACACCTAATACTGTCACATTTCGATTTCTCAGTAACAAGTAGAATATTCCTAGTAATATTTATTGTATAATCGATTAATTTTACTCGGCTCGATTATTCGACTAAATGTTTTTAATCTTTAACCTAAATTAAAAATTAATCGAATAATCGTTCTGGTGAATCGACTAAATCACACAGCTCTAAAATATATATACAATACAATACAATGTTTATTAGCCACAGGAATTCATACAGAACTATAAGCATTGTCAATATAATTCAGAGTATTTAACAATATTTACAATTCATCTATTAGGTATTTACAATCTGAAGTTTACAGATAATTTACACATATAGTATATATAAGTATGTGTCCAGGTAATGTACATATGTGGTTGGGTGTGCATTTGTTTATGTCTTTGGATGGGTGTTTGTGTGTACGTGATATGTGCATAATTTTTTAAATAACAATTTCTTTCAGAATGCTCCATTACAGAAAACAATTATACATGCTTATGTTCTCAATTGTAGCTATTTAAAATTACTGTACAGTGGTTATTGTTAACTTCCTATTATATGCTGACAATTATCTTCAAAGGTTCTTAGTCGATATTATGTACATAATATTTAAATAGTTTCATACACTTTTCTTTTAGTTCTTGTTTGTTAATAGGGCACTTCCCACCCCTCTTCATGACTGTTGTTTTTAAATAGTTTGAATAACATTGTAATATATCACACTCCCATATCATATGGTCGATTGATTCAATTTTATTTTTATTGTAGGCACAAGGAAATATGGGTGATACAGTAGACTTTTAATGATAGTCATATTTTTACAACTAGTCATTATGTGATGAATTTGAAATTCCATTCCCTTTAAATGACTAAGAGATCAAAACGTGAATAACAACTTACCATTTGCGAAAAGTACAATCTTTGGAAAATTCAGACAAATAACATAAGAATATCTCAAAAATTGTTCACTCCACACCAAAATTGTGTGTCCTAACAGCATCTTCATTTTCTTTGCAGTAAGATTGTGCCTGAAGTCAATCAGAATGAAAACAATTTCTGAAGACTTCCTAGAACTTTCAAGATGTATATCTCATTGATCATGAAGAAATTTTAAGCATTGGGTACCAAAACCATTAGCCAGTTTTAAGAAAAAAATTTTTTCCAGAAATGTCCCATGTACAGCATAGTCTGGGGTGCGAATTTCCCTAAAAAATCTTTTTTTTGCATCATTGGAAGATGCTGAACTTAAATACCAATTTCGGTATTTAACGGAATTTTCATTTTTTATTATACTTATGATACAGGCAAACAGACACAGACCCAAACATACCTGTGCCTTTCTCTAGAAATGTTTTCTATTTATTTTATTCGGAAGACTTAAAAACTTAAAGCTCCAGGGGAATCTTGGTATGTAATTTATGGGCAGAATGCAGTACCTTCTCAGTTATCTATGTATGAAATAGAGAAAGTGAAAGTAATTTATTTGGGGGAGGTTTTACAAATTCTTGCTACATAGAAAAAGCAAATGTATTTAAGACACATAATTCATATCACATAATACTTTAGTAAGAGTAATCACTTTAAATATATTCTATGTTATTTCTTTTAATATTCAAGTACTGTTCCATTTCAAGTGGCAACTGTTATTCATGCGAAGAACATAAATTTCTTAGCATCACTATATAGTCATTTGCTTTTTACTTTGTTAATCCTGTACATAGTAAGTAGGGAAAGTATTCCATTCCACACAAAAATTTGATATGTAGAATACTCCACAAACAGAGTCTTGAGGTCTCTAAATGCAGAAAGTTGTATATTAGGTCTGTTCACATATGTATGGGTATGTGGTTGTTTCTTTTTTATTTGCATATTTATAGATGCTCCTAAATTATGTGCTTCTCCGTATACCATTCTATATTGGGTATCAAAGAGTGTTTAATTGTTCTCAGAGGCCTCTTTATCAGGTCTGAGATTCTGTTGCGTGCCATAAATATATGACAAGGGACCATCGGGTTTACTTCTCTTCTGAGGAAATCTTTGGCAAGGAGTTTTACTCCAGAGATACTTCATCATCCCCTGCTGGATCTGAATCTGCCACCTCCGGAACCCCTAGACCAAGGAGCAAGTGTGTGTGTGTGTGTGTGTGTGTGTGTGTGTGTGTGTGTGTGTGTGTGTGTGTGTGTGTGTGTGTGTGTGTTTGTGTGTGTGTGTTTGTGTGTGTGTGTGTGTGTATGTGTGTGTGTATGTGTGTGTGTGTGTGTGTGTGTGTGTGTGTGTGTTTGTGTGTGTGTGTTTGTGTGTGTGTGTGTATGTGTGTGAGCCACATAACTGGAAACTGGAATTTCAGGTGTTGGCAAAGGCATGTGCCTCTCTTGATTTATGTGAGTGAATACTAGTTCAAAGTATACTCACAGAAATTAAACATATATTACATTCATTCTGATATTTCAATTTATAAAACATATATAAATAAAAATAATTCAGCACTATATTGGGAAAATAACATTTTATAGAACTATGTCATGTGGAGTTTTAAATATCTCACTTAGAACATTAAGACATTTTCTTACTCATGTATGAATCTTAGTATTTAATCGAAATGTTGTCCAAATCCAAATCTCCAAATGTTGTTCACAAGCACCCAAACAGCTGCATCTAACGTTTTTGACAAGTACTTTTGTTTCTTTTGCATTTTTTTATTTGGAGGCCTAAAACCATCCATTATATTTGTTAAGATGTCTAAACTTATATTATGGATAGAATGCAATTTTTAGATAATACTGGTTTAACACATATTTCAAATGCTAACAGTTCTTATATTCTTATGTCATATATTGGAAGAACAATCTGAATTAAATGTTATAAGTTTTTCTCACTTTATCATCACATGTTATGACCGAATGATTTGTGACAAACCATTTGTTAGACAATTCCCATTTAATTATTTACCGCAACAATGTATGTTGTATTTCATCTGTTATATTTAGTTCCTTATTTATTTAGTCAGGTTTTATGTCATCAGCTATTTTGTTCATAACCTTTTTGTAGCTATAGTAAGCAGCATTTTTCATTAACATGCGTAGCCATTTCCTTAGTATTGGCAAGATGTTCAATGATTTATTGAAATGGATAGAAGAGAACTGAACAAGGCACTGTATCTATGACATTTAGGAAGTGAGGAGCGTGTCACTTACAAGAAACACTTGATTTAAGGTTTTTCGGCATCACACTCAGAGACTGGAAATATATTCATTTGTGATTCTAACTATCAGTTATTGCTGTGATTAGAGCTATGAACGCCATGAAACAAATGAATAGAAGTTTGAGCTCTGTGGTACTACCCATTATAACTACACTGAAGTTATTTACCCTCTGAAGCATGGCATAAATTCACTAGGGAATTGTTTTTCTTGGAACAGGCTATTGATACTCTTGCCACCCCCTTTGAATATGAACAACTTATAGAGAAACTATTTGTAGTCGGTAAGTTAAACAAATCAGTAAATTAAAAACGGATGAAATCCAACCAATTAACAGATCCAGAATATACCAAATAAGTGGTAAGAATTGTGAAAAATGCTAAATAGGTGGAACTAAAATAAACCTTAAAGCCACAGTCAAACGGAACTTTAGAAACATTAAATTGAAACAAGAACATAATTGAGCATTGACATTTCCTTTTAGGAACAAAAACCATGATATTGACCCAAATCCAAAATCACTAAAAGGAATGATAAACCAAACCAAACTGACAGCATTCATATAGAAAAATAAGGACTGAGTAATTAACTTTAAATCCCACCTAAAGGGAGAAGAAAGCAGACAACAACAGATGATAAATGGACAGAGCTTGAAAATGGATGCAACAACTTCTGAAACTAGTCCCTCAATAATATAGAAATGTAAGTGACGAAATGTTAAAAATGCTGACTACCAGTAATTTTTCAATTAACTTAGGCATCATTGTTACTAAATTCCTCCAATCACGCATAGCTTATAGAGAAACTAAGTGAAGAACAAATAGGCAGCTGTTTCTGCTATTCCTTGGCAGAGTTAAAATGCTATTGTCTCTTATGTTATCAGAACTCATTCTATTGACATCATTTTCAGATAAATGATTAAGACCTACATACAAGCACTTTTGCGGGATGCAAAATCAACTCTGTGTACAGTACTAATTCATTATTCAAATGGACCTGCCTTTTAGCATGCCTACCTTACATTCAAGGAGCCGCAAGCATGAATCTAGGTCAGACTTATCTGTATAAGATTTATTTCCGGTTTTCCCTTACCCTGAAAGACAAATTTTGGTTAACTCTAAGCTCTGCGAACCCTGGCCACAATTGTGTATCATTTTACCCATTTCATTCATCAACCCATATGACTTGCAATGGAAGATGTTAACAGATATATATTCAAAAGGAAACAAACATTTTTATATGCTCTTCCTTGCTTTAGAGGTAATTGGAAATGCAATTTGTCAGACTAGTTATTCGCTCCATTATGTCAATACAAATATATAAACACAGACTTTGGTATACATTTATGTCCCCTTAACAATGGTTGGGTAATTTTACAATAAAATGGACAGATTTTCCTAACAGTTCACCCATTATGTTGTAGTGAATAAATATTTTACAATAGCCATTTACATCAATTATATTTTTTATTGAGTTTTCACTGAGAGTACATTTCTGAGGTCCCCTAAACAAACAAGAAGGAAGTACTTTTAGTAAAAGTCCATGCACTTGTGCATGCACGCGCGTGAGTGTATGTGTGTGTAGATTCACAGTAAATTTGGTATTTAATTTTAGTGTATCACCTATGGATGCGACACGAAGCATTTAAAGAAATATGTCACCACAAAGTAACCTTAACATGAAAAAACTTTCGACAACAGACCATCGATTTCATAGCGATTTTAACTAAAATGGCATATGCTTAAGGTACTTTCATGACAAATGAAATGTAGCTGTGACCCAGTGGTTAGCTGGCTCATCTCTCAACAAGACAGTATTTGATTTTACCCTATAGTATGGCATGGTGGAAGAAGTGGTGTCTTGGCGGATATGTCCATGTTCTCCAGTTTCTCTTACCATTCATCTCACCTTCTGCTCCATTCACTTTGCTTTTATCATTTGTACCAATATTTCATATCATCCACTTCTTTACCCTTATAACAGGTATTGGATGATACCCTATTGTAAATATTCTCTCGGATTTAGAGTTTGTCTGCTACTCGATTGCAGGCACTTATTTGTCCTGTTTACAAGGGGCATTAAAAGAAAGTTAAACAAAAGATAAGTTTTATTTCCAATTATATACAATGTTTTCTTTGAGTTAGCCATTTACGAGATATTCTTTGTTATTGCCTTCAATTCGCAAATACTCATAATCTTCTCAAATAGGAAGTTTATATTTGTTTTTATGCCCTTGTTATAAATAAGAATGGAATCTCAACGCTATCACATAGCAATGAGCTCTTAAATCATCTATCATTTAAGCCTACTGTATCCCTTTAGTCCCTTTGTACCTACAGGGTGCCTCACAAAGAACAGGAAGTTTCTTTTAATTACTGTAATATGAGTTGGACACAAATATTTTCATTTATATTTTACTGACACTGTCACTCGAATGTTCATAATCAATGCAAATGCTCAAAGTGATTCCCTTTGGCTTCCACAAAGTAACATAGACGTTGTAACCAACTTCGGGTGGAATTCTGGATAGTTTCAAGTGTAACATTGTTCCAGGCAACTGTCAGTACAGCTTTCAGGTCATCAAACATTGTGATGTCCCTCCTATGTTCTTGAATCTGCTGTAGCAGAATATTCCAAATGCAATAATCCCCCATATTGAGATCTGGAATTTTAGAGCGCCAATTGTTAGGTTCGATGAAGTCAGAAGTATTAATTCTCATACATGTCAAAATATCCATTGCTGGGCCTTGGCACCGTCTATTTACCATGCCCATTCGTGATCACCCATTACTGTGTTAATGTCTTGTAATATACACAGTCGAATAGTACAAAACTATACAAGTGCACATCATACACATTGTTGCACATACAATCTAATCACTCTTGTTATATAAAATCCAAATGTCCTGCTTTTTTGTGGGGCACAGTGTACAAGAAAATATATAATAATAAAATTCCTGTTTTTGTGAAATATAAATTTGGTTAAGTGTAAATATTTGTATTTAAGTTTAGGATCTTCCAAGGGTGGAACACAAAGTTTCTGACCAAAATTCCTCTATCCTGGACTACTGTTTATATGCAAAATGTTTAAAAGATATTGAAATTCTCAAAGTAGGCTCTAATCATTTTGATTAAAATATCATATGTTTAAGATATTTGTGTGATAAATGAAAGTATATCTCGAATTTTCTGGGAATTTCCTCAGAAATCCTCTTCATTCTGAATGACATTTGGATAACTCAGAAACCGTAAGAGATAGACAAAATCTTACTATACAAAGATTGCAGAACTTGTTAAAACACAGAATGTGCAATGTATGACTGATTTGTGAGAGGTTAATTGTGTGTGTGTGTGTGTGTGTGTGTGTGTGTGTGTGTGTGTGTGTGTGTGTGTGTGTGTGTGTGTGTGTGTGGAGTGAACCATTTTGTTATTTATCTGAATTTCCAATACAGTTCTCAAAAGGGAAACCAATGTTCAATTTTTAACTCTTGACCATTCGAATCCATAACATAGCGACCAACTCGTTCAATCATTTGATTGTCACTTAAGGTCTACTATATGACTCAGGGGTTACGTCTGTAGCCCGCATTTGGGAGGCCCGGGTTCGATTCCCTTGGCCAACCGACCTGACCCATGGGTTTTTTTCGGGGGTGTTCCCGGGTCGCTAGGCGAATGCTGGGTAGGTTAATTACATCCCCCGAATTTCCTGTCCCTCCATTTCATCTCCATTATCGTTTCACATCATCTCTCATCTGGTGGTTTCTTTCACAGTAGAAGTTTGGCGGGTGTCTCGGCGATGCATGGCAGGATGATATGCTCTGAGGAAAACTACTTCCTCCTCCTCCGGTAGGTCAGTTGTCGGTCTCCGCTTCTCTGCTGGGACCATTTCGGGATCGCCAGTCAGGGACCTTTGGGGCTCATCTGCTGGGCTCGTTGCCGTCCCGCTATGGGGTAGCATGTCCGTTGTCCTGGTCTGTCGGGGGAAGTCTCTATCCAAGTGAACTGAAGGGAGCCTGCCCTCTGTGCGGTCCTGGCTCCTTCGGTCGGCCACCCTCTGTCTCCTTCGCCTCATCCTTCCTCCCGGGGGTGCCCAACTTGGGGGTATAGGAACAATGGGCCCAACATGGTGGGCCTACGTACCGAATCCCCTCCGTAAAGAGATCCTAATCCTAAGATCTACTATATTCCCATATTCCTTTGTAGCTACAAGAAAATTAGCGACAGCATGAAGTAGATATAGAAATAAGTGTTTGTAAGAATAATAATCGTAAAAAGATATGGAAAGTCATGTGAGTGGGGCACATCAGATGCTTCTCAGCCAAGAGATTGTAGCGAGTCAATCCTTTTCTATCAGCACCCAAATCTGAATCAATAAGTTAATATAACTATCATTTTTAAGTTGTACCACATTATTTAGATTTTAATTTGCTTTGCATTCCCTTATCAGTAAGTATAACACATATTCAAGATAATTAAAATCACTTCACAGTTGCATAGTTCTGATTATTCAGAATTTTGCTCTTGCATGATTCATTCCTCTAAAATACATTACTTTTATTTTTCATATAAAATTTGGATATAATATTTACTTAAGGTACTATATAAAGTATGTATCTGTGACCTGTTGTAAATTGTTTTTCGTGTTTGAAACCAGAACCCCGTTATCAGCAAATAACAATTTTTCGGTGGTTTGCCCCATAGCTTAGTCGGATTATGGTGCACATAATAACCCTTTTTGACGCAAGATTTGAAAAATGTTAGGAGTAAATAAAGTAATGGGTTGACGCATTAGCAAATTATTTAAAACCATAATGGATAACTGATTTGAAAACCAGAGCGCAAAAAAAAAAAAAATGGATTTGTAAATAAGTAATAGGTATGGAGGTTTACTAACAATTATTGGTATAAGTAGTCAAGGTGTGCAGCAAATTCGTTTTATATTTCACTAGCTTGACGCAGAGGAAAACAAGACACATTAATGAACCATTGTCAATTCTCATTATCACTTGTAAAATTTCTATAACAAATCAAATTTGGGATGGATTGGATGCATTTCAGTACCATTTTCCCTTGTCATGAAAAAACCATGCAATTCAGGAAGAAAACAACATACATTAATGAACCATTGTCAATTCTCATTATCACTTGTAAAATTTCTATAACAAATCAAATTTGGGATGGATTGGATGCATTTCAGTACCATTTCCCTTGTCATGAAAAAACCATGCAATGCAGGAGGAAAACAACATACATAATGAACCATTGTCAATTCTCATTATCACTTGTAAAATTTCTATAACAAATCAAATTTGGGATGGATTGGATGCATTTCAGTACCGTTTTCCGTTGTCATGAAAAAACCATGCACAAAAAAGATACCCACTAGTATTATAAGATACGTAAATATGCATATAGCGCTTCATGAAATGAAATTTTGGGTATCATAGCAACATAAATGTAATTCCATATGAACTTGTGGCCTCATTTAACCCATTTGGTATTCCCAAGGATTCATTTTTATTCCCTTAGTCTTGCCTAGCAGAAGCAGTGGTAGTGAACTGCCATTTCAGTACAGGGGGAACTCTTTCCCTTAAAATCAAAGAGCACGATGTAGTTCAGCTGCTACCACTACATTGAGGTTTGCAGATTCTTTATGGCGCCTTTCACAGTACTATAAGATTTCGTTGGCCTGGGCAGGAATCTGTGGATTACTGGACTGAAGAGCTTTTGGTCCATTTCTCTGGGATCACGAGGTCCAGTCACAAGGCTCACAAGATAGCCAACTAAGATCACTGTCAGGCACCCCACCACGTTGAAGTACAGGTAGGACAGCCGGTAGAGAACAAAAGGCTTCTCAACAACGTCCCTGTAAACAATTAACATGCAGTAGAGAGAAATATTGGGTATTTTACAATTACAGCATACATAAAACATTATCCTGGTTATACCTTCCTTCCCCTCTCTGACCAAGTGAGATTAATTTGATCTCCAACTCCTCACTATAGTACCCATAATTATGTTCTAGACGTATATCTAAAAATTAATAATGTACAAAGTATAAGAGAGGGTTGTCCAAAGTGACCTGAGCAGAGATTTTCAAGGTTCAACATAGGCTGGTTCAGAATACACACAATGAATCAGCGTGAAGAATATTGCATTTTCTGCCTCTGTTATCATTTAAGAAGTTACTCTAACTGTTCAGTGCTAGCCACTAAACATACCTTTAGGTTAAACTTTCGGACCTGGATCACATTACCTTTGTTTTATTCTTTGAGGGATATAAAATTAAAATATAGCACTGAGCCTATAGTACAAAATGTTGATTTACGAAAGCACCCTGTGGAACTAATTAGCAATATTAACAGAAATATTATAAACAACACTATTGTATTTTAGAACACATCCTGAAGTTACCCATCTCTTTTCCATTGGTATCAAATTTTTCTGCTTGATAGTGATTAGTGATAAATATCCTTGCTGTATCTGAAGATATAACGTCCTCCAATGTTAAGTCATATCGGATGATGAATGGAATGGCTGAAATGATGCTCAAATGAGCCCGGGGTCCATGGAGCTTAGAGTTATCCGACATTCGTCTTTCAGGATAAGGGTAAACCCCGGACAAACCTTATCCAAGTAACTTACCCTGACCGAGATTCTAACTCGGGGCCTCTTGAATTTGAGGCAGACATCCTACCAGCACGCTACCGAGGCGGGCGAAGAAATAAATGAGCAAAGTTTTTCTCATGCTCATATTTTAGAATAGCATTTGAAAAAAAGTCTATAAATTATAATTCATTTTTACAGTATTTCTAAAGACCTGGCCCAAATGACCTCGTCGACGGGCCCTAAAGCACCACTAATCCTAATCTAAAGACCTACTTTAAAGGATTAATTTGCGGTACGGTCAGAAATATAATTGGCTGCCCGCGTAGCTCAGTCGGTAGAACACCTGCCTGCCATGCTAGGGGTGCCCGGTTCGATTCCGGGCGGTGGGGTTGGGAATTTTCTCCGACTCAGATAATTACCCATCCTCCCCAGAGTCTGGAAGTATGAATGAGCGTGCGAATGTGTGCGTGATCTAATGATCAAAACCCAACGAATACAAGTTAACACCTTCGATATGATTCCAAAGGAGTACGGCCGACGATATAACCATTGCGCTTAAAGGCGGGGTATAAATGGAACAAAACAAAAAATAACGTAATTATTATTTTCATGGCATTTCCCATATTATAATCGGATATGTAACTCAAAATTATTCTACCTTCTCAGTGTTTCAGTAATGTTTTCATTTATTAAATATATTATCAAAAGAACCCTGAAATATTATACGTTTGGATACGTACACATCTATGTAAAAGTAATAAAAGACCACCGCAATCTAAGAGCACAAATACTACAGTTTACAGAACAATCTATGTTCCTTCATATAGCTACTCCTAAAATGACCTACTTGGTTTTTTAATACGCAAGCTTCAAACTAAACTGAAATAAAGGATGTAGAGAGGAATAACCCATTAATACTAATTTACCTATCTATTTATATTGTTCGAACCTAAAATGTATGCATTAGATAACAGATTGCAATGAGTACGAATGTGAAAATGTGCACAAATCACTGAAGGACTGTTTCAAGGAAAGTTCTAACAAAACGTGATATATGTGTATACATTTCAGGCTGATTTGTTTGAAATGTTGATGGCGCAATCAAGGTATTATATAATATATAATTATATAATATATATTTGTATAAGTATATCTTGCATATTTTTAATTAGACCAACTGATACTATTTCACTTCTTCTATATATTATTATTTATTTATGTATTTTTTTACTGTTTGTAAAATATGCTCAAACTGACGCAATTAGTTTTTGAATAAAAAGAATTGTATTATAAATAAACTCTGCCGTAATACACAAGTATACTGTAGAGCCATATCTTTAATTATCCCAATAGTTTTAAAAAGACTGCTAAATATAAAAATTCAATGTTTGATTAGAACATACAAAAACTATTGCTGAATTATGTGACAGTCAACATCGTTATCAAAACTCATATCCTCATTTGTGTCTTGTTTATAAGGATGCATAACCAATTTTTATTACTAATACCAAAAATTGTATCGAGTGGAACATTTTAAAAATGAGAAGGTACTAACAAATGAAAATCGAGAAGAGAATTTCTAAAAATTATAACACAAATAAAATTTTTCTAACTTTATGCTATTTGAAAGCATGTACTTCATTTAGAGACGCTCCATTTTTACTTTCCCTACTACGACTTAAAGTAGGTAAGGCAAGCGTTGTATTCCACCCAAAATTTTGATACCCAATTTCACTTAAAATATGTGCTTTGAAACGACGCCCGGTATCCAAAAAAGAATTAGTTCTATGTGTGTGTATGTGTTTATGAGTGTTTATTCCGTGTGTGTATGTGTGTGAAGAGCATATCATAAATGAAATGTCGGTTATGTCAATCTTGGTAAGCTTATCGGACAAAAAAGAAAAGTAAAATAAGTTTCCACCTGTACAAATCAGCAACGAATTTTTAGGCTCGACAAATGGTGGTGTTGTCTCGTCATGTGGTTAAATGCTAGCCAACTGTTGCTATATGATCAGGGTGTCGTAGCAAGCTATGAGGTAGGGTGCGTAAAAAATTCAGTGTAGGTAATGCAATATGGGGAAATGTGAAGATGTGACAGAGTGACAAAACGGGGCAATCGTGTTTCGCTGTGCCCATAGCCATAAGATTGGTGAAGTGTCCGGATTTGTTGGTTTGTCGAAACGGACTGCCCAAACGGTCTACACGCAGTGGTGCAATACACGTGGCCACGAAACAAAATATCGGAATTGTGATCAGAAAGGGATCATGACTGTGAGGGATAAGAGACTTGCTTCACGTCTATTAGACGCAAATTGCTTCCAAATCCGACAGGAATTTCTCCACTCCGTAAATTCAGTTCTATGCCAACCTGTTAGCGCGAGGACATTACGGCGGCAACTACATTCCATGAACATCTGGAATCGTACATCACAAAGGAAGCCCATTATCACAAACAGACGTAAAGCTGCCCGAATTCAATGGGCTAAAAATCATCAAACGTGGACAGTAGGTGACTAGCGGAATGTCATGTGGTCCGATGATTCATGTTTTTGCCTCTATTCGAATGACGCACGTCGTCGGGGGCACCGCCGGCCACATGAAACAGCTCATCCAGTAGGATAAAGCAGCATATTTGTTTGAACTTTCTGAACGAGGAGGTGTTGCTATTGTCACCCCCTAGACGCGTTCTGCTGGCGAAGCAAGGGGCGGTACGAGACATGCTGGAGGACATGAGATCCAGGAGAGCGATTGAAGCGTCTGACAGCCCTTGGTGTTCCCCTGTAGTTTTGGTGACGAAGAAGAACGGCGAGCTACGCTTCTGCGTGGACTACAGGAGGCTGAACGCTGTCTCCCGGAAGGACTGTTTCCCCTTACCCCGGATTAACGACACCCTGGACACGTTAGCTGGTGCACAGTGGTTCTCGACCCTGGACCTGAAGTCGGGCTACTGGCAGGTAGCTCTAGATTCGAGAGACAAGGAGAAGACCGCATTCTTCACAGGCCAAGGCCTCTGGCAGTTCACAGTTATGCCCTTTGGCTTCTGCAACGCACCAGCTACCTTCCAACGCCTCATGGAGTCAGTGTTGAGAGGACTGACCATTCCGCCCTAACCTGGCTATTGAGCTTAAGCTACCTGGAAGGCTAGACAGCACGTTGTGTCCAGAGGCTGCAGGAGTACTTCTTCACCTCGGAACATCGCAGAGGGAAGAGCCACGGTAACGCAGACGCTATGTCCCGAAGACCCTGTGCGGCCAATGCACAAGAGTGGCATAGAAGGAGCGTGCCGCAGCAGTCCGAGTAGTCACGGCAGTGCCTGCGGACGGCTGGGATAGCGCAGGCCTGAGGGGAGAGCAGCTGGCGGACGCAGAATTGGGGCCACTCTTGAGGGAAGTGGAGGCAGAGACAAGACCAACCTGGGAGGAAATCGCACCGGGAGCGCCGCCTACATCGTGCTGGGCCCAATAGGGCTTGTTGAAGACCATAGAGGGCGTGCTGTTCCGGGTATGGGAATCACCCGATGGAAAGACGCGAAGAGAACAGTTGATACTTCCCGGAGTAAAATCCCGGAAGCCCTGGAGGAAGTGCACGCCGGTACTTCAGGAGGACACCTGGGAGCAAACCGAAAGATTGAAAAACTACGGCAGCGCCACTATTGGCTGAGGCTCCGACCAGACGCTGAGAGATGGCGCCGTCAATGTCACGTGTACGCGGCGAGTCGCGGCCCCCAGACTAGGAGCCGGGGTCGCATGCAGCAGTACAACGTCGGAGCGCTATTCGAACGGGTCGCCGTCGCCATAACAAGAGTATTTTCGATGTCCGACCGAGGCAACCAGTACCTGATGGTGGTCGTGGACTACTTCACCAAGTGGCCGGAGTGTATGCCATCCCGAACCAAGAGACAAGGACAATCACAGACTGCCTCGTGGAGCAAGTATTCTGCCCATTTGGGATACCGTTAGAGCTGCACAATGTCCAGGGCACGAATTTTGAGTCCAACCCAATGAAGGAGGCGCTACAAAGGTTAGGGGTGAACAAGACCCGCACGACGTCTTTTTATCCCCGGTCGGACGGCATGGTTGAAAGATACTTCAAGGTCTTAGAGGAACACCTGAGAAAGGTCGTGGCTAGTCATCCGCAAGACTGCGACGTCAAGGTGTCACTGTTCTTGCTGGCCTACCGCTCGTCAACACACGACACCACGGGAATGACGCCAGCCAGCTTAATGTTCGGCCGAGAGTTACGCCTCCCTTATGACTTGGCAGTTGGAAGCCCTCCAGAAGCGAAACAGCCAGCAATCGGGTATGTGGAGAACCTGGTGGAGCACCTCCACAACATGCACGAAATGACTCGCCAGAACATCCAGAAGGCGAGCGACCGCATGAAGACTCGATACGATAGGCAAGAAAACAGCCAAGGCTTCCAACAAGGTGACCTGGTCTGGTTGTACCGCCCTACCCGGACCAAAGGACGCTGTCCCAAGCTTCAGCAGCCATGGCAAGGACCGTACCGGGTGGTGAAGAGTATTAACGACGCGGTTCTACCGCATCCAGAAGGTTCCGCGAGGAAAGATGTTAGTGATACACCTGGATTGCCTGGCCCTCTACAATGGTGCTGTTCGGGACCACCAGCTTGGAGGAGGGAGCAGTGTCACCCGAACATTGGAAATCCCGAGAGAACCAGCAGCTGGCAGGTAAGGGCCAGACGGGAAGCATTCAGAGCACGCCTACCCATTTATCTCTGTATCGGTCACAGAGGGAATCATTAGAAGAACATCACTAGCCAGTATACCGTTTCTTTCCCCTCCCCTTGACGTCTGGAACATTCGGGATGATCTTCCGAGCCGCGAAGCTTCCAGAAACAGCGATCTTCCTAATAAGGTCTGCAGTGGACGAGTCAGTTCAATTCTTGGCGAGCAGCCGTGAGGAGCGCCGTGCTAGAGAACGGAGTGGAAGATTGTGTACGTGTATCAGAGCAGTTGTACGTATTTGTGAGTGTGGAGTGGATCTGTGACAGAGGAACTGGTGAATATTAACTGTGTGCACTACGTAATTCTATGTAATCGGCAAGTGTTCCAACTGTAATTCGGTGGAAATAAAGACATTTTGAGTTTGTGCAATTGGACTTTTAATTCACGAACCCATAAGGTCACACTATTTAGTCAATATCTCCATGATGATTGTGCTGTTGCCTCCTCTGTATTTCAAGATGACAACTGCAGGTTTCACCTGGCTAAGGAGTTTTGTACTGGTTTGCGGAACACACAAGCACCTTATCAAGTCTCGATTGGCCTGAATACTCAAACGACTTGAAACCAATCGAAAATTTGTTGTCGGTTTTGGAAAAGTGAGTGAAACGCCGAAATCAGCATCCCCGCAATTTGGCGGATTTGCGTGAGCAACCCATTCATGAATGGTGTCAGCTGGATGTGCTATACTTGGAGAAACTTATGGACTCACTTCCTAGCTAAATCCAGGCAGTTATCAGTTCCGGAGGTGGTGTTACGCGTCATTAATATGAAGTTGACCAGGGGTTACTAATTTTTTGTCCGGTGAGCTTATTTCGGTTCAGTATTATTTAAAGATGCAGAAGTACATTTTTCAGGACTTTTACCCACCTCAGACTGCATTTCGCATTGAGACATGCTTTGAAAAAGATGATACTTTCAAAAGTCGATTAAACTATTTTGATTAGAATACCGTACTTATTGAATTTTCTGTAAAAGTTGTCAGATCTGTTCTTTGATCTGGATGGTTTTTGCATAACTAGAAAATGATATGTCAAATTAAAATATTGTATGGGTGAAACATTTTCGAGATATCACTTATGTGTTACAAATTCCTATGGTTATTTTGAATATGAAATGTGTAATTGTTTTTTATTTTTCCTTGACCATAAAAAAACGAAATTTAAAGCCATTGCTTGGCGATCAGTGCTGAGCAGAAACATTTCTGTTATCCTCTCATTCCCATTATACTTACAAGGTCCATTCAGATGGGGTGGCAGTTCTTGAAGTATGCGCAGCAGATGGATGTGAAGGGAGGAAAGGTCAGTGTTGTTTGCGAGCTGCACATGGTAATCGAGAGGTTGATTATAAACATTGGATTTCTATAGGTCGTCCCCGTGTTAAAAAATTTGAATGGCTGAACATTTCATAATGTACACTACCAGTCAAATGTATTCGATCATCTATCACAAATATGGATTTGAGAATAACACAGGAATATTCTACCATATTCCCGTTATAATAATAACATTTGTATAAACATGTCAATACTACCTAGATCTTGTTGTGTATTTTATTTGACTGGCTTACTGCGCAGAGGAGTGCATCACAGACTTGAAATCGGTTTTATCTTTATATCATGGACATTTTCAATGTTCTTCTCTTAGGAATATTATTTTGGGGCAATCCAACAGGATTAAAATCTATTTTTAAAACGCAAAAGGGGTGCTTAGGATAATGCTACATGTTAATAAAGAAACAGTTGTAGACCATCATTTAAGGAATTAAATGTATGGCTCCTATATATATATATATA
Organism: Mantis religiosa; assembly: GCA_030765055.1. Lineage (NCBI taxonomy): Eukaryota > Metazoa > Arthropoda > Insecta > Mantodea > Mantidae > Mantis > Mantis religiosa. The sequence goes on from CM060950.1 coordinate 210,146,277, forward strand.
TGAAACATTATACTACATAAAACCTAATTTCAGTATGTACACAACAATCTCACAGATACATTCTCATCGTACCAGAAGAAAAAATCAGCTTCAGCACAAGTTCTTTTTAAAAAAATTTCTATATACTGTCCTCCAGCTTTATAACAAATTGCCCAATTATATGAAGCAAATACCTGCACTGCATAGATTTAGCATTTGTCTCAAAAATTTTCTTTCACTCCATTGTTTTTATGGCACAAAGGAATATTATAAGCGCTCTGGCAATTAATTTTTAAGATTTTTATAAGTGTATCCACGATGTTTTTATTTAATATTTTAAGGTAATAGCTACTACAGCTACTACTACTGATACTACCACTACTAGTACTGCTGCTACTACTACTGATACTACCACTACTAGTATTGCTGCTATTACCACTATACTACTACCACTACCACCACTACTACTACTACTACTACTACTACTACTACTACTACTACTACTACTACTACTACTACTACTAGTATTACTACTTGGCGTAGGGAAGTGGCGTCCCCATCGCCCAGTGTTTATCATTGCAAACAGGATACCGAGTATGGCGGGTTCGCATACATTCGATACACTCATGGATAGTTGTGTTGATACCATGGAATTTGTTACGGAGAAGGAGGTCGGTATTACAGTTCCGATCGGGGTTATGGGTGAGCGAGCAGGGCCAACCCGAACGTCAGCCAGCGACTGCTCGGCATTTTCGGTGACAGTAATGCTGGAGGGAAGGAGAAATGTGATGTCGCAACTAAACCTTCAACAAAAGCGGGATTCCGCAGCTACTCCTTTTGAACTGATGGAGACTTATGCTCCCGTGTCACTCCGGGCCTCGGGATTAGTTACTGAGGTTATCTGCAGGAAATACAAGAGGAAAAGAGCAGATCTGCCTAAGAAGGCAAATAAAATCAAAGACGAGCGTGATTTAGTTCAGTAGAACACGCTTCTGAGGCTCTAGTACCTACCATTGGAAAAGATGACCAGGGTCTTGGAGAGAATGTGGATCTCTGTTCAACTGGTCTGTTGCTCGAAGAAATAAGTAAATGTAGTAGAGAGTTGATGTCCATGTAAAAGAATACCCCAAATACCAAGCTGGATATAAAAAGAGGAGTCAAAACATGGAGAAATTGACCAAAGCCATGCTTAGCCACCGGAATGAACGAGTTCTTTATCCCCAGAAACTTGAGACGCAGAGTTTTCTGTACAGGTCCACGAGGAAGATCTATCCGACATTGGATACCAGAAAGATGTGGGGCTACAGGTGGATCTGAAAGGGAAAATGGAGTTGAAAGTGGTTCTTTTGACTGCTAGTAGCTTCAAAGTAGTAGCTCCATTTCCCAATACGGCATGGCCGGAAAGTGTTTATGAGGCTACCAATACCTTGTATGGCAACCCAACTACATTAAACAAAGGAGTCGTAGCCATTGTTGTCAATATTGATGATAGTGGGCAACAAGGGTTGCTTAAGCAGTTTAGTGACTTTCATCCTGAGGTATTAGACCTATTAACGGGGAAGCTGGAAGTGGGTAAGGTAGAGTATATCAGGACAAGTAATAATGTGTCTACCAGTAGAGGCAGTTAAAAGGAGCATTATCGGTATATCTACCTTTTACCTTGTTGTGTGGATATCAATGGAGTCAATGATATGGAGCTGCTCTCTATCCTCTTACAGCAATGGAAACAGCTATTTGAGGACCATGGCAGAACAAGTTCCACGTTTGCAGCAGCTAATGGCCTGGACAGACTGTATATCAAGAAGCTCAGTGAGTGGTTGTTCCGGAATAGTGCGCTGAAAATTGGATACATGTTCCCTCTTTATGAGCAGAGGATGCCGCATGTCACCGATTGAGATCGCCAGAAATCGCTCCCAGCTAACAAGGCAGTACCTCAGGGAATGTTGAACATCAAATGGAATGGTAAAACCTTCGCCAATATCTTAAAAACTGTGAAGCGAGGGTTGATATTGACAAACTTGGGGTGAAGATAAAGACTATTAAGGAAACTGATAAGGAAGATCTCGTACTTACAGTAGAACCAGAAGGTAAATCTACTGCCTTAAAACAGAAGATTGAGCGAAAACTTAAATAGCTGGACGTGAGTATGAGACGGAAACAAGCCACTGTTCTGCTCTTGGAGTGGACCAGGCAGTTAACGTGGCAACTTTGAAAGCCTCAATAGCCACGGAACTAGGCATCCAGGCCTCTGAAAAACTTGTTGCTCCTCTGCGGCTTGGCAGATATGGAAATTGCCACTGCCACTGCAACTAACACCACCACCGCCATCACCACCACCGCCACCACCACCACCACCACCAACACCACCATCACCACCACCACCACCAATACTACTACTACTACTACTACTACTACTACTACTACTACTACTACTACTACTACTACGACTACTACTACTACTACTACTACTACTACTACTACTACTACTACTATTCTACTACTACTACTACTCTACTACTAGTACTACCACTACTCTACTACTAGTACTACTACTCTACTACTACTACTACTAATACTACTACTACTACTACTACTGCTACTTCTACTGATTAGTTCCCACAACTTCACTGGCGTGCCTTTGCCTATCTCGTTTCCATTGGAATACGCCTCATTCGTTCAGCAGTCTGTGTAGCAAGCAGTCCACTTTGGTTTACAGTTTATTATGCGCATCTAGCAGTGTGCTTGTATACCTGATTAGGTTCATACCTTATTACCCCCTGATGGGATGAAAGAGGGAGATTGGAATTCCAAAATATCCTGTAATTGTAGCTGTGCATCAAGAAGGAAATTCTAGTCGGACAATAAGAGTAGGACAACTAACGGAAGCTGACGTAGCCCAATCTATAGTTGTGTTTACATTGCAGTGGTTTAAACTGGTGCCAAAGTAAGAGTTTCTCGACCTGGAAGACCCCGACTAACATCATATACGGAAGATCAATTCATACAGGTTGTTACAAAACGACACATAACGATTATAATCTTTGCGTAGTTTATAACTCAACTAGTCCGAATTTCGGTGTCACAGCTTCGAAGTTCTGTTAAGTATAATGTGGCATTAAATATTATATGATTTTGTGATTAGGCATCGCAGGAACCACTGGTGTGCGTACCTCAAAATTTGTTGCTGGGACGCACCAGCCATGAAAACAGAAACATGACTCCTTTCAGGTAATGGGGCAAGGGACAGTTACTTGTGAAAAAGTCCACTAAGACCTCGGAGAGATGCAAGGTTGCTCTTCAGTGCAAAACTACACATTCCGTCCTAACAGGATGGATTTTGCTCGTGCTTAGATAGCAAATCCAAGCAATATGGAGCGCTATACGAATTCCGAAATGATAGATATGGTTTTGATGGATAGAAGAGCTGAAGGGAGTTCAAGGAATGCACATTTGATTTAGTTTCAATAAAAATATGAATTGTAAAAATAGTCACAACAATGATAATATTTATTTGTTTAACTTCAGAGCATTTTGTTGAGATGTTAATTGTACAATACCTTCAAACACTTACTGTAAATATCAACAGCTTCCTTTTGAGTTAAAAATGCTTTATTTAGTCTTATTACACATGTGAAGTAAAATGCTCGTCTCATTGTATAAGCCATTTAGATTTGGTTAATTGATCTACAATTCTTTGATGATTTTCTCTGTTCTGTTTATCATTTAATGTTTCTATTCTCAACCTCACTAACATTAACTTCCCTCTAGAAGGTATAAGTTGCATATGTCCACCTTGGTTTTAACTTTTGTTAACGCTGTTGTCCATATCTTGTATAGTTTTAGGCCTTCTTCTTTACGATTCATGTTATTTTCTTGTTTGTATATTTCAATGGCTTCACGGTACGCCCACTCTCAGATCCAGCCCACCACCAACAGGATCCAATCACAGGCAGCACGAAACAAATTGAGTCCGGTAGAGAACGGCTACCATCTTGCGCTAGGATCCGTCTGCCGCCCATGGTAGTAGGGTAGGATAACAAGCAACACAACACCAACAGGAACCAGAAATACACAAAATGCTTTACTGGAATATACGGGGGGCGCAAAGTAAGCTACAGAAACTAAAACACCATCTCTATCAACACAACATTACAGTAGGACTACTCAACAAAACATTTGTCACACCCAAAGCACGATTTAGTATCCCCGGCTGTCAAACATATCGAAATGACCGACCAGACGGAAAACTTCATGGGGGGACAGCGACAGGGGTCCAGGAAAATCTCCAACACGTGCATGTACATATACCACCAATAACTGTAGTCGAATCAACTGCAATAACAGTAAACCTCCTAAACAGAAACCTGACATTCGCTAGCATGTACTCCTCCCCCTGCAAGCTCGAGTATCAGACCTAGACCTAATATTAGAACTAGACGACACCGTTATAGCAGCCGGTGACCTAAACGCAAAACGCCCGTCCTGGGGATGTCCAAGTTCAAACGCAGAAGGCAATGCCCTCTATACACATATGACAAACAATAATTACATAATAGATCATCCCGGAGAACCTACTTACATAACACAACAGGCACACTATATACCGACCACTAAAGACACCGCTTTAGTCAAAAACATAATCTTTAACTATCACATAAGAATAATTTATGCACTAGCTTCTGATCACCATGCGGTACAAATCGAAATTGCAGCACCACCTAAGTTCATTCCCCCACCGATAAGGTTAAATTTTAATCGAGCAAACTGGAACCTGTCTGCAGACACGATAGACCAAGAGCTAGAACAGCCAGCAGAAGTAATAAATGACCAAGCAGCCGAAAGAGCCGCAGCCCTGCTCGGAAAGGCCATTCAAACGGCAATCAAAGAGGCCGGTCCAGTCAAACCTCCGGCCAAACACGCCCTAACCTATCCACCAGACGTAATTTCATTCATCCACGAAAGGGACCACGAAAGGAGACGATGGCAGCGGACGCGAAATCTAGTTCATAGAGTCAACATGGCAACAATAAATAGCGCCACCAAAACTAAAATAAATGCTCAGGCTCAACAGCAATGGGAACAAATCCTATCCCGGCTGCAGCCGGGCAATGTCAGAGTTTGGCAGATGGTAAGAGCATTAAAACGGTAACCAATTAATATACATCCACTACGGACTGACGAAAATAGCGACACCTACGCCGAAAGCAATAAAGACAAAGCAGAGCTCTAGCGGACACCCTTCAGAGGCTATGCACACCCAACGAGGGTCAAGCTGACAATGAATACTATGGACAACTAGAGCTAGAAATGCGGCACATCCTTGAAAATCAAGCGCACAATAAGTGCAGGAAGATCAATCCGGCAAAGCTGAGATCGATAATTAATCATTTACAGCCGCACAAAGCATCCGGACTAGACGAAATACCAAATTTGGTGGTCAAGCATCTCACAAATAAAGCCCTACAAATTCTCAGTAATATTTGTAATCATTGCCTTACCCATGGGTATTAACTTGCGATATGGAAACAAAAAAAAATGTGCTCGTTTCCTAAGCCGGGTAAAGAACGAGGCAACCCTAAAAATTATAGACCAATTAGCTTACTTAAAACTATTAGCAAGGTGGCAGAGAAAGTCATACTGAAAAGACTTATCACTCACATCAAGAAACACGGCATCCTAATTAACGAACAATTTGGATTTCGCGCAAAACACTCCACAACACTACAACTTACAAGGACTGCAGAACATATTACACGTGGGTTTAATGAAAGAAAATCCACCGGAATTTTATTCTTAGACGTAGAGAGGGCCCTTGATACCGTGTACCACGCAGGGCTAATTCATAAGCTTAAAATTCTTAAATTTAATGACGTAATGCTAAAGCTAATCGCACATTATCTCACAGGCAGAAATTTCACCGTCACCCTAAGAAAACAACGCACGGATACGCGAAAGAGAGAGGCCGGAGTCCCACAAGATAGTCTGTTGGGACACATTCTTTTCAATCTCTACATAAATGATATCCCAAAAAAACACCGACACGCAACCATCAATATACGCGGATGACACTGCCATCTTGGCACGGTCATGGAAGCCAGAAGCCATATGCCGTAGGCTCCAGGCTGCACTCTCCCAATTAAAGCCCTGGTTAGAAAAGTGGAGGATTAAAGTTAACCCTGCTAAATCCCAGGCAGTTCTATACACAAAACGGAATAAACACGCCAATAAACCCACCCCGCTTTTACTGTACGGGGACCCGAT